>OZ010579.1:76132626-76205126 GCA_963932145.1 Acanthosepion lycidas | reverse complement strand
TGACTTTAAATAAAAGTGACAATAGTTGAATAGAAAGAACAATGTTTATCCTGTTTCAGAGAGATACCAATCGGACAGTCATGTCCAGTTGAATTATAGTACAAAGTATGAATATAAACCAAGAAGTGTTAGCATGCATGTCTGGCACAAGATGTTTATGGAAACGGGAAGTGTCTTGCAGAAAACAAAGTGAACATCGACTAGATGTGCTACTGCAACCAATGGAGCCCAAGTAAAAGTGGTCTGATGTGTTTAAATAAAACTTCTTTTTTTTTTTTTGTTTTCCAATAAATCTTGTAGAATTATTTTCATTTTATTTTTATTTGATATGATGTTTTTTACAAATAATTTTTGGACACCTTGTACAATAAAACAGCAACGAATCATTGAAGACATTCTCGTCTTCAATGACGCTTCAAAAATTTAACTAAGAATTATTTAGTTTTTCCGATATTGTTCACAACGAAATATTTCGGCAAATAGATATATCGGCAATCCTTTACTGTCCAAAAGTCTGAAATATATTCAATGTTTTTTGGGTTTTTTTTTTTCAAAATATTGGTCTTCATTTCTGTTATTTTTATCACAATGCCTCGGACGATAGATTATTCAGTCTATATGATGCCGTGGCAGAATATATTTTCACGTTTCCTTATATTTTTTCAGATCGCCGTCTTCATCTTTGTGATTTAAAATCTTTTCAATCTTTCTAATATTTTATAAACTTCTCGCACGAAATATTTTTCTTATTCCCTATATTTTTTTTTATTCTGTATATTTTTGGACTGTATCGAGACTTTTAGATAATTTTCATCTTCTCACAAATGGCACCAAACACGTTCAGAAATATTTAAATTGTCAATTGTATACAAAGGCTTTTCCAGATCGGGAATTAAAAAAGACTTCAAGGGAATGAAGCATGTTGGTCTTAGAGAGGACAATCCTTCTTCGAACCTTGTCGTCTGGCGCTACATAATCACAAACAAGGAACTGTAACAAATAACTGAAACCCCATTACTTGAAAACTTCCAACAGCGGCAACAACCAAAATAGATGGTACAATGTAAGTCGATGAGAAAATAATGATATATTCTACATTACTTCAAACAAAAGGTTAAGAAGGAAGCCAATATTAATAGTGGCAATAGCGATAACAGTGTACTTGAAAAATCGACGTTCCTGAAAAAATTGTTTTAATAGAAAAAAACTTCTAAATTTCTACGGAAAGTGGCACTGGCTGCTCGGTGAATGAATGCTGAATATTTCCTGATAATAAAACGGGTAATATTACAATCATCATTACTAAACATTATACAGGGTGCGGCAGAATTACCTCCCACGTATACCTCCGAGAAATGCCTCCCAAATAATGGCAAGACATTAGCTAAATGACGATACCATTGTCACTAATGTCTTACCATTATGTGGGGGGCATTTCTGGGAAGTATATATATATATATATGTATGTATATATGTGTGTGTGTGTGTGTGTGTGTGTGTGTGTGTGTGTGTGTGTGTCCTTTGACAGGATTCAAACCTGCATCCTATACGGAGCCGTCATTTACGCTGACGTCCTTTAACCGACTCGGCCACAAAGGAGCGTTCGGTAGGCAAGGTCGAATTTACTGCTTATAAACTTCAATCTTCCATGAATCTCGTACATTCATAACTGCTCATGGCGTATCAAATGTAAACAAATGACGTCATACATTAAGAAATGGACAAAGTCCGACAATTTATTTATTAAAGACATTTTTATGTTTAACGTTCTTTTTATAGATACAAGTATTTAAGTAAATGCTCTGTTTATAATAAACAGTATTAAATAACATTTACCGGTCTGAATGTCCGAGAAATTTTCATAGAAAATATTCGTCCTTTGACAGGATTCGAACCTGCATCCTTTGACAGGATTTGAACCTGCATCCAAATGACGTCTCCTCAGGCGCGTCAGGCGCCTGACGAGACGTCATTTGGACGTCGAAACAAATATGCATTTTTGTCGCGTTAACTTGCATATTCCATTGTAACAGTTTATAATATATATATATATATATATATATATATATATATATATATATATTATATATATATATATATATATATATATATATATATATATATATATATATACCCTGAGGATCCGTTTAGGTGAAACCTAGGTAGGATGTTCATGGCTATTTAGAATTTATTTCATTTATCCCTGCTCTACTTACCGTATTGAGCACTCTACGTTTTAGCTTTATTATTCGCTTGTTTTTTTTTTTCTTTGGACTAAAAACTTAAGTCACAGGACCATTTATTTTGCCTTGTTTGAATGTTTCTATTTCTTTCTTTTTTTTCCATTTTTTTCCTCGTGTACCAATTTGTTTTATATAGTCTTATAAGTTGTGCTATCCGAGGTTTTTTCCAAACGAGTATTACTAGTAGTATAGATAGATAGATAGATAGATAGATAGATAGATAGATAGATTGCACTTTCGTGCAAATACCCTTTGAAAATGTATGAATCCATCCCTTTTAACAACAGGTGTGTATTAAAGTGCAAGGCTAGCCGTGTTTGTTGGCAGTTCAATTCTAGGACAACTGTGAGTTCAAAATTGTTGTAGCCCTGTTATAGCACATGCTCTGTAGACATCGACAAGATAATGGAGTTCCCGAGGACACTACAATCTCGACTGCAGTCGACCTATGACTGTATCGATGGAATATACACACACACGCGCACACACACGTACGCACGCACACTCATACGCATATATGTGTGTGTGTGTGTGTGCGTGTGTGCATTTGTGCGTGTGATATATTTGTAAGACATTTTTTTATTTATTTTTATTATGTTTTGCTGTTTATCCATCGTCATCAGAAAAAACGAATTTCACTCTTGTGAAATAAAATTCTTTCCTTTTCCTAATCACGCCAGATAATAGGTGATATATTCAAACAAAAAAAATCCACATCGTCTAACATTTCTAACATTCAGATTAATTCTAATTTTTTTGTTCACACAAACATATTCATCTATTTATACAAGCAAAACCAGTTCGCCGTGAGAATCGAACACTTAACATAGTAGTAATGCCTTTCTTTACTTATAGATGTTTACTAATAATAGCTTAGTCTGATTTAAAGCTACGAATTTGGGGAATTGTACTACTGAAAAAAGTCTTGTCCATAAAGTCGCAATAGTAAACCCTGTTAATGTTAAGCTACTTCATCGATTTTGAATGGCCCAATAATGTTTTGGTGGATAATTCCAGCCCATATAAACATTCTACTGCATCTCCTCTGTCTTCTTTTATCTACAGGTACATCCGCATCCGAGAAAATCCATCTTTTGATCTATCCATCAGGTCTATTAAGTGACACCCAAGATTCATCCTTGAAAATTGTTTTTTCTTTAAGCAATTTACCCCAAGCAAGTGGGAAGCCTTTTCGTTTTGACATCCATTCTCTTAATGTCAGCTATGGTCAAATTAAGGTTGTTGAAAATGTATTGTGCCACAGGAAAAAGTGTTTTTGGCTGATATTTTGTTTTGTGAATTCAACTCGGTTTGTAACACCAGACGCAAACGCCTGTAGTTTTCTTTTCTGATTTTCTCCTTCATTTGAGTATTCTGTCTTCCATCACCTACACTGACTCCTACTTATTTATAGGCTTCTTCTTGTTCCAGTTCCTTAATCTTTGTGACAAAATATATATCTATTGAGAGTTTTCTGTCATTCTCCCTTTCTTGAATGTTAGTTTTGCATATCTAATCCGAAATCCATAGCGATGTCATCAGTGAAACATTTTACATTATTGAAGATAACCTTCAATTCATTGTCGTCCTTTGCAAAGAGTTTGATATCATCCATGTAGAGTAGACTTTCTTTTTTTTTTATTTTGTGTCCATAGTTATTTCTGTTTAGTTCATGCGAAAGGGAGATTAATGACAGACAGAATAGAAGGAACGACAGACAGTCTCCTTGAAAGATTCCACGTCGGTTATTCAAACAAGTGGAAGGGACAATACGTTTGATGTGATTTAGGTATAAAGTGGTATTCCATATTTCCATGTTACATTTAAGGAAATTCCTATCACCTAGGAGACTTTTAAAATAACAACACGTTTAATTCTGTTTATAAATAATTATTGCAAAATAAAATCTTTACATTTGCCATTTAAGGACAAAACGCATCGGGTATGTTTTCCTTTTATAAGTTTTATCTTTATTCATAATACCTTTTTACAGATATTTTTTAGTAGTATCTGAATTTTCAGATACACACACACACATATATATACATATATATATGTGTATGTGTGTGTGTCTAAAAATTCACATACTTCTAAATATGTATATATATATATATATATATATATATATATATATATATATGTATATATATATATATATATATATTAGTAAATAGCAGAAACTGCACCAGCATTGCTGTAACCAGATATTATTATTAAAATTTAGATTATGTAATGGTCAGTCTCTATTCAGCACCTAAAGACTGCGTTGTGCATGAAACTCCGAGGTATGCTACCTGTGAGAAATAATATGTATATCTATTAATTTATACTTAATAGCTATCGAGCACTATTTTATTAAAGCCAGCACTCAATATGCGTCATCTTTTTTTATATATATATATATATATATATATATATATTTCGTAATTATTGCAAATTCCTTTTCATAATATTTAAGCGTATCGATTATTTATTTGTTTACTTGAAATTAATTAATTATACATTCAATTTATTATATTTAATTGTTTCTATTATTAACATTATTTGGTTTACTTTATAAGTACCCTGACACAGGTACTCTGATAATGGATTTTCTTATGCGTGTTCTTTCTTTTTTTCTAAGAAACTTCCAGGTGGTTCTCACTACTATGCTAGGCCTTAGTTCATAGAAGTTAAAACTATAGTATTATTTATCTAAATGGCTTTACCTATAAACCATGGTCGCCAATACCAGCGCCTTGTGTCTGCTGCTGCGAGCTCGTGGTCATACAATTCCCTTTGAGACAACGTATATTCAGCTCGTCCTATCCTATGGGTCAATACCTTACAATGTTGCGCACAGAAATGTCTCGACTCACCGATATGAGATACAGTGGGTGCTAACGGGTGATTAAACTCTGAGGTGACCCGAATTGGAATCAGTTGTCTCCAGTCCATCACACTGGGTGTGGTGCGAACTTACGTCATCCCTATTCAGAAATTAGAATATGCGCTCAGTCAACCACTAACCTCTCAAAAACCAAAATGATATAAATAAATATATACAATGCAGTTTTTGTTCAACTTTCGTCCATCAAAGATTCCACCGCATTTAAATTTTTTCTGTGGGCAGTGTGCCACGGTATTTGACTGTCAGAATCATTGCATGAACTGAAAGAAACGCTGTCCTTAGCTGGTTATTTTATTTGGAATGAACAGAAATAAAATGATAAAACTAATATCGATATGTAGCATTCCAAAAAAAAATCGTAAAAATAAAAGATGGAGAACTGGAATAAGTCCAGGAATACATCTACTTGGGCAAGGTAAAAGCATTAAGATAAAGCGAACTAAAATGGCACCTATACAATAGTTGGATTCCATTTGATAATAGTATAGACATAATGCAAAGAAATCTGCAGGTACACTTAAACCGTAGCGTAGCGGCGCTTGAAAACAAAGTTAGAACTCCACAACGAGCAGTGGAAAGAGCTATGTTAGAAATAATTCTTGAAAATAGAAAGAGATCAAAATGGATCAGGAAACGATCCAAGTTAAGAGATCGAACATGGGTAAAATGGCTCTGAGCGAGTGAAGTCTATGGCTGTGGGCGAAATCTACACTGGCGCTACAGAATCAAAAATAAAGAACTGTACAGCGGTACAGAAACATCAACACTTGAGAACTTTCAAAAGCAGCAACAACTAAAATTGATATGTGTTTTCTTCCCCCCCTCCTCCCTTATCTTTCGGAAAAGAAGTAACATTTTGCTTTTGAAATTTTTAAAAAAATTATTTAATCACCGGTCACTTACCTGAACGTAGTGCCGAAACACGAAAACTATTGTATAGCGATTTCAACATGTTTTTGTTCTAATATCTAAAATAAAATAATAATAATAATAATAATAATAATAAATTGATCTACTTTGTATTGAGCACTTTAAAAAAATGCTGCGAACAGCAAAATGTTGCTTTATCTCTTTTTTCTCTCATTTGTGTATATATATATATATATATATATATATATATATATATGGTGAACTCTCCTATCGTGAACGATAAATGAGTCAGTATTGGATGGTGCCTATCGTTTTACACTTATGGATGCTATCAGGGGCTATTGTGGAGAAAATCATGTAAGGGAAAAATATATTTGATTTGTGCATTCTTAAGTGTGATACTAGACCAACGGGCAACAAAGCCACACTGAAAGATGAAATTTGTTAAAGCAGGATTTTGATGGCCTCTCTGCTTCAGAGCTTGACGAAGCTGATCACGGTGCTTCAGTCTTCTGTCTTCAAAACCCTTTAATTTAATGAAACATGTCTTACGGCACTCCTTTCTTGGGCTTCCCAGGGTTTCAGATCAAAGTTGAGACATTTCACGTTGTCTTTCAATTTGTCTTTGTAGCGTAAGAGTGGGCGTCCAGCTGAACGCTTGGAGTTTGATAGTTGTCCATACAGCACCTTTTTTGGAAGTCTATGCTCATCCATTCTCACGACGTAACCATCACACCTAAGTTGTATTTTTGCTAGAATGGTTTCAATGCCTGGAATGTTGTTACATTTCTCCAGCATTGCACTATTCTTGACCCTGCCATCCCATTTTATATCACATATGACACAAAGAAAGCGCATGTGAAAGGCGTCAAGTTGATTTATGTGCTTGCGTTACGGGGTGCAAGTTTCAGCGCCATAGAGAAGGGTTGAGAGAACGACGGATCTGTATATGACGATCTTTACTCTGAGAGACACGTCTTTGGTGTTCCATAACCTATCTTTAAGTTTACCGAATAAATTATTATCTATATATTTATATAATTTCGTCAAATTCAATTTCATAATATTAAGATATCAATTATACATTTGTCTGATTTTTTACTTTTTTATTTACTGATAGTTCACCGAGTACAATACCCAAAGGTCTCTCAATGTAGAAGGTGACATAGTGAGATTGTAATGGTAGGTAAAGGGGTAAGTAAGAAAGCATTATGAGGACGAGTAAGATAGATATCGCTTGACCCATGATTTAAAGAGATCAAGATTGTAGTTGTCAGGGAAGGCCGTCTCTCAGGATCAATTCATTGTATTTAATTATTGTATATTATTGACTTTAAGTCGATTTTATAAGTATCGTGACTCAGACATTTATACGTTCGTTCTTAATTTTTTTCTAAGAACCTCCCAGAGGGGATTCGTCTCTATGCCAGGCCTTAAATCATACAAGTCAACAATAGTATTGTTTATCTGAATGGCTTTAACATTGTCGCCAGGACTAGCACCTACCGTCTGCTACTGCGGGCTCATGGTCACACACATCTCTTTGAGACAGCATAGATAGATAGATAGATAGATAGATAGATAGATAGATAGATAGATAGATAGATAGATACTTAAAGGTGATAGATAGATAGATAGATAGATAGATAGATAGATAGATAGATAGATAGATAGATAGATAGATAGATACTTAAAGGTGCTAGATAGATAGATAGATAGATAGATAGATAGATAGATAGATAGATAGATAGATAGATAGATAGATACTTAAAGGTGATAGATAGATAGATAGATAGATAGATAGATAGATAGATAGATAGATAGATAGATAGATACTTAAAGGTGATAGATAGATAGATAGATAGATAGATAGATAGATAGATAGATAGATAGATACTTAAAGGTGTTAGATAGATAGATAGATAGATAGATAGATAGATAGATAGATAGATAGATAGATAGATAGATAGATAGATACTTAAAGGTGATAGATAGATAGATAGATAGATAGATAGATAGATAGATAGATAGATAAAATATTTGACCAAAGATTACCCAGTAAGGATCAAACTCTCGAGAAACCATTTTCAAGACGAAACTCGTCCAATTACAGTAGCTCGCAACCGAAGAAAATTATTATTCTCTACTCCGGCCATTATCTAACAGTGCGCAACAAACGACGACCTCAACAACCAAGCAAGTTCCAATCGAAAACGAGGTCACAACAATAATTCTCCTTCTTGTTTAATATGCCATTTACCTTCAGGATGTGGGTGATCATTGCTCTCCACAACTTCGTAACCTTTGTAGCTCTTAATAAGTTTAAATCACTCTCAATCTCTGTTCTGCCATCCATTTACACAAGTTCGATAGGGAGTTTACTCACTGCTTTACTCTCAATATGTCCTGTGAGTGGTAAATTCTCCAAGCTCTATTTCTTCATTATGTGTCTCAGAAATTTCAGCTGTCTCTTTTGCATTCTAATTATAAGTGCCTTTGCGTTTCTATTTTCCTTGAAATTTCGTCATTGTTCATATGCTCTGTCTCTGATATTGTCAGTATCCGTCTGTAGAAACACATCTCTGTTGCCACGAGTGACTTTTACTTCTATAAGGAAATTGTCCATTATCCATTTACATAGAGGAGGATTGATATTAAATGGCAGTTTAGCACTCTTTTCTTTGGTTCTAGCGAAATTCTTTTTTTCGTACTACTTTCTTTGGTCTTCCGGACACATCACGTTGCGACGCGAGTTCCCATACGATCATCGAAGTTAAGCAACGTCGAACCTGGCTAGAATACCACGTACTGTAAGTTTGGATGTGCAGGTGGTGTAATGGATAATGACTCGGAATTATTAATTGGAGAACCGAGTTCTAATTCCAGTTGGGTTCGTTATATTCATTTACGCGCAAATACCCTTGGGAAACGTATGAATCCACAACTTTTCCGCCCAGCTATCAGTTAATTAGTAAGACTTGCACCACTAAAATAATTACTATCTCGAAAAAATTCTTACAATCTAAAAATATTTTCTGGTTTTAAATAACATGCAAATGTTTGAAAAGCTGTAGAAAATGAATGAATCAATCAATACTTTTTTTGGCTTTTCAAAGGCGCCATTCCCTGTTTTGATACGAAATTGGGTTTCCGTTGTCCAGCTTTCACTGCCATAGGAGAATTGATACTACATAGCAGTTCAAATAAGACCCTCAATATTTACCTACTCAGGCTCTTATTTTAGCTCAAGACAATCACAGAATAAGTAATTAGAAATGTATGTATTGCACGAATCATACACTGTGGAACTAGCTTGCTAAGTATCGCTCTATGTTAGGCGACCTTTTATTTACTGAAAGTCAAGTGGACTCATTATATTAGTGAAATGGTCTGCCGGACAGGACTTCTATTTGACATTTGGCGCCATGAAAGAGTTGTTTTTTTTCTTTATTCCAGTATCGGTGTCTCTATGCGGTTACCAAGGAAAAAAGAAAATAGAGAAATGCGTGGTCCCTCACTCTACCATTAAGGTAGACTACGAGATAAAAAAAAAAAAGACGATAAAAGTGTCTTCACTGATTGTTGTGGCCTCTTTTTCGACTGGAACCAGCGGTGTGGTGCTAAAGGCGAAACTTGTGGCTGAGGCTGCGCCTCGTTAGCCTACAAAAACTGTTCCGCCCTTCCTCCTGGTATTAATAACGACGCTACAGTGAATGAGCAATTCGTTGGGGACAACAATTATGTGGGTGGGGACAGGTTCGCTACACGTCGATGGGTTTCTTCTATACACCTGTGCTTAAAATGAAAAGGCTCTTATCCGTTTAATTCTCACGATCGAATTAGCAATTCTTTTTCTCGTTCAAAACGCCTGCTTATATAATACACAAAGAGCAGAGCTAATTGCCAGCTGGACAATATCTATTTCATATATATATATATATATATATATATATATATATATATATATATATATATATATATATTGGATGACCCTCTTTATGACTTGCCTTCGCGAACAAACATTTGGCTTGGTATTCCACGTGTGTTGTAGGTTCTCCTCCGGTTAATAAGGCCTAAGCAGGAGACATATGCTTAACACTGCGACTCTGTTGAAAAATGAAAAGAAAACTACGGAGTGACTTTTATTTAAAGAACACCAAATTCGAAAGAAATTTAGACATAACTGAAGAATAGCCCAGTCGAAATATCTACACTATTATTGTTTGTATGTCTAATCGTCCAGTGTAGTGCCAGTTCGATCTTCGTCGCTTCGGTGCTGGTATCAGTTAAACTTTCTGAATGAATTTGAAAAAAAAAAGCAAAAGGAATGAGAGCAGGAAAAAAAAGTGCGTAATGGCGGTACAAAAGCTAGAGAAAATGGAAAATAAAAGCAAATGAAAGGAAACATATACAGGGTCTCCATAAATTATTTGTACAGCTTCCACAGTTTAATGTACCCATTAGAGTTAAGATCCATCAATACACATCTTTACATGTTAAAGAAATATTATTAAGTTTTAATTTATATATAGGTTGTTCTTTTTTCATTTAGAGTCGTCTGCCTTTTCATCTAAATGTTAAAAGTGTTTATTATTGATCCCGGACTTTTAATGAAAATGTCAATAGTTCAATGTTTATCCTGTTTCAGAGAGACACTACTCGGACAGTCATATCCAGTGAAATTACAGTACAAAGTATCAATAAAAACCAAGAAGTGTCAGCATGCGTGTTTGACACAAGAAGTTTATGGAAACAGGAAGTGTCTTGCAGAAAAGAGAAATTAAGCATCAACTAGATGTTCTGCTGTAATCAATAGAGCCCAAATGGAACTGGTCTGATGTGTTTAAAGAAAACTTTATTTCTTTACCCATGTTTCTTCATTTTTTTATGAATTTTTTAAATTGTACACATAATTTATGGACACCTTGTACAATAAAACCACAACCACTGAGAATGTCTGCAATAACAGTTCAATAAATTCTTCTAGAATTATGAGTTTGTTTTTCGATAGTGTTTGCCACGCAATATTGTGGTTAATGAGTTAAGATCCATCAATACATTTCTTTGCATGCTAAACAAATGGGATTAAAGTTTTAATTTATATATTGTTTGTTCTTTTTTAACTGACTTTCATTCATCTTTTCGGGTACGTATTTGAGGTGCTTATTATTGATCGCTGGCTTTTAATGAAAATGACAACACTGCAATTTGTATTATGGTTAATAAAGACCAAATCAGACACAGATCCAGCGGAATTACAGTCTTCTTGTATGCGACATGTCTCTTAAAGATGTTAGTGATCATGGCTCTCCACGACTTCCTGGCCTTCGTAGTTCTTAGTCATTTTTCTCCTTGCTATGTCTAATAAACCCTGTTCTGTTATCCATTTACTTGTTAATAAGGTTATGCCTTGTTTTCCTCTATTTCTCTTGCTTTCACTATGTCCTGTGAATGTCAAATTTCCCAAGCCTCCTTTCCTCGTTTTGTGCCCTAGAAAGTTCAGCTGTCTCTTTCGGATGTTACGTATAAGTGTTTTTTTTTCTTTCTATTTTCTGTAAAATGTCATTGTTCATGGTATTCTTAGTATCATTCTATAAGAACCGCATTTCAAAACTTCTTCATCTGTGATGAGTGTGCCCAGCAGGAGGAGTCATATGACATAACATTTCAGAATAATTTTCTTTGTTTCTAACGCAATTTTCATGTTTCTTAATACTTTTTTTTAGCTTTTGGGAGGCATCTTTTGCTATCTCAATGAGCTTTCGGATTTTGATGTCGCATTTTCGTTCTCTGTTAAAATACTTCACAGATATTTAAATTGTTGTACTTGCTTGATTCTGGTATCCCCAATTTGCATGTTGGGCTGTTTCTTTTGCTGACAACCATGCATTCTGTCTTCTTGCAATTCATTTTTAGTCTTTCTTCTAGTTTACGTTTTATATATCGGCTATTAACTGTGTCATCTGCATATCTTATCGTGTTAAGATTGTGAACGCCAATAATGAACTCTGCTAGGACTTCTTATTCTTTCAGAATCGCGTCAGTAGATTAGAAATTATGAAGAAACAACCAGCATCCGTGTTAGTCACAAGAGTTTTAGGGAAAAAGAAAATGTCTTGCAGAAAATAAAAATTGAACATCGACTAAATGTGCTGCATGCAACGAATTGAACCCATGTGGAAGAGTTCTCATGTATTTAAATAAAACTTTGTTTACCTATGTTTTCCAATAAGCTCGGTAGAGTTCATTTCATTTTTTTCATTTTATATGATTTTTTTTTAAAAATGTACATAATTTATGGATACCCTGTATATACACACACTCAAAAACAAACACATACAAAGAACACAAACTCACAAACATATCCATACAGAGAGTCGAAAGTAAAATGTCTCAGAGTTATCATATATATATATATATATATATATATATATACAGATGAAGAAGAAGCTTTGAAAGCTCTTTAAGTTAGCAGTAAGTACTGTCAAGCATCCGTTCAGTATAATGTTCTGGGGATGCTTTTCTTTTCATGGAAGTGGTTTCGTAAAACCTATTGAAAAGACCCTCAGGAGCGAGCAGTACAAGAGAATTTTAGAGTCTTGTCTGCTCCCTTCTGCTGAAAGGGTGCAAATCGATCCCACCAAGCTCATTTTTATGCAGGATAATGCTCCCTGTCACAAATCAAAATTGATGAAGGAATACTTTGATGAGAAGCAGGTGAGTGTTATGACATGGCCTCCCCAAATCTCCTGACCTCAACCCCATAGAAAACTTATGGAGCATGTTGATCAACTGCTTTCTCGAGAGCCTGTACTTTATAACGCTCCATTTCGGATTTTAGATCGCTTATCCTTTGAATTTAGCTCAACTTTCGTTTCACCGGAGAAGAGAACATTTAGTAAAAAATATCAGGTGAGTCACTTTTATCGAACAGCACTGTGTGTGTGTGTGTGTGCTGTCCGTATTTGGAAAATAAAACATTCCTATATGCCCAGATTCATACATAAAACAATCCATACATTCAGTTCAAAGTAAAAATAAAATTATCCTTGATAATGTTATACTGAAAATTCGGACAATTTTTACATACTTTGTGACTAGAAAAGAAGAAAATTATAAGGACATAAGAAAAATTAAATAAAAGCTTAATCCCAGTACCTCGTAGTCGTTTTTAATGAAACTTGTATAAATACACAATTATATATATATATATATATATATATACATAGATATATATATATAGAGAGAGACAGACAGACAGACAGACAGACAGACAGAGACAGAAAGACAGTCAGAGACAGAGATAGAGAGAGACAGAGGTAGAGAGACAGAGACAGAGAGAAAGGCAGACAGACAGAGACAGACAGAGACAGAAAGACAGACAGAGACAGAGAGACAGACAGAGATAGAGAGAGACAGAGGTAGAGAGACAGAGACAGAGAGAGAAAGGCAGACAGGCAGAGACAGAAAGACAGACAGAGACAGAGAGACAGACAGAGATAGAGAGAGACAGAGGTAGAGAGACAGAGACAGAGAGAGAGAAAGGCAGACAGAGAGAGAGACAGAGATAGAGAGAGACAGAGACAGAGAGAGAAAGGCAGACAGACAGAGACAGAAAGACAGACAGAGACAGAGGTAGAGAGACAGAGGCACAGAGAGAGAGAAAGAAAGATGGAGATGTACGAGATAAAGACAAAAGAAAGGCAGGCTTTGCCGACTGGATATTAGGTAACAATGGTCGAAAGACTGAAAGCCAAATATTAATGGAAGATTTTAAAATTACGATGCACGAAAGGGAGATCTTCTTCCATGTACCGCATCCGTTTGGGACATGGATGATCATGGATCTTCACGACTTCCTAACCCTTGTCGCGCTTAGCAGCTTTTCTCCATTTGCTAACTCTCTCGTCCCCAATACTGTTCCGCCATCCATTCACACAAGCCCACCCCGGGCTAAGTGGCTCGTTGCCTTCTCTTATTCTCTCTTTCCACCAATATGTCCCATGTTTTCTAAGTTCTTCTTCCTCATTATGTGGCCAAGAAATTTCAGCTCTCTTTTTTTTTTCTGATTTTAAAGATAAAGGAGAGGTTACAGTAAAAAAAAATATATCTAAGCATTCGTTATTTCTTTTTTGCCTGTTTGCAAAAAATGAGATTAGAAATGCTCAGGGCAAAAGGAGAAGATACAGGCAGTAGATCAGAGATGTGCTGCTATTATTTGAGTGATTTGTTTTGTTTTTTTAACAGTTTACCCTACCTATTGCACGTTATTTAATTCCAGAAAATGTTATTAGATTGTAAGAATTTGACTGGTGGAGATAATAATGATTAATTGATACAAGTCCTATTAATTAACCCATAGCTGGGAAGCGAATAAGTGGATTCATATTACCCAATAGTATTTGCGCATAATATAACTAATATGGTTGGTATTGCGTCTCTGTTCTCCGATTTCAAATTCGGAGCCGTTATTCATTAAACCACCAGCATATCCAAACTTACAGCACCTGGTATTCCCAAGCGGTCACTCATCTTGACACTGACCAGGCTCGATGTTGATTAACTGAAACGCAATTCCGTAAGCCAAGAAGAGGTGTGGTATGAGATTATAAGCAGTCTGTAGATTTTTTAAAGAAATCCTTCTACCAGTGATTAAAAGCAACGAAGAAATGAGACACTACATAATTACCTGCATAATGCTCTCCAATCGCAGAAAATGATTTCATTCTTGGATCAGTTATATCAAATTTAGTATCGGGAATTGAACACAAGATAAGTTGTGTTAGTTGTACTAATTACGAAAATATTCTAAACAATCTAATATTTTATTGACTTTTAGGTAATTTGGCTTTATAGCCTAACTTACGAAGACGCTTGTTGTGGAATTGTTAGAAAATTACCAATAAATTTAAACTTTACTATAGTTATCGCGCTTATTTTCTGATAATGTCGCGTTTGTACTTCTGTATTTACAAAAATCGTATCGTTTATACACACATAAAATAAATTCATAATTCTTTTTAAAATATTGGTAGTCGTTCAATTGTAGCAAGCTTTTCCGTTTATGATTATAAATACAATCTTAATTTAATAACAATATCAATCGACCGCTACAAATTAATACAGAATTTTAAAAGATTTTTTTTTAAATGAAAACAATTCTTCAAAAATGCCTGATTCAGCGAATTTTTTTCTTAAAACAATAGCATTTAGTGTTGAAGAAATGTTAGAAAATTACTAATAAATTTAAACTTTATTATAGTTACCGTTCTTATTTTTCGATAAAGCAATGTACTAGATTCTGCAATTTCTAAATGTTAACCCAAGAAATCGATGTTTTAATGAGCGCCGCCAGATTTAGATTTACATGTGAATGTCATTACATGACGTCCAACTCGTTCGGAAATTTCCAGTCTATCAGCCGTATACAACTGTTTTTCTCAGATCAATAATTAAAACTGACTTCAAGTGAATTAATCATCCAGGTTTTAAAGAGGACACACCTTCATCATGTCTTATAGATTAGCGCTATAGAATCACAAACAAAGTGACTTATAAAACGGCAAAAAACACATCAAATGAAAACTTCCAACAGCGGCAACTAAAATGAATAGTACATGTAACTTCAAGCGAAAGTAATGATATAACCAAGATGCCGGCTTTCCACACTACCTCAAACAAAATGTTAGAATGTAAACCTCCCGTCACTACTAGAAAGAAGAGAATTGAGAAGACTAATTTCCATTAAAACTGTTTTATGAAAAAGATTTTTTTATAAATTTCAATAGTCAGTAAGAATCGGTCAATGAATACTGAATCCTTCCTGCATGAAAAGATTATCAATTTTCCAATCACAAAATGTCCTTGGTTATCTTCACCAAATAGCGAAAAACTTGAAAGCTTTCCACAGCAACAGCAAAAATGCACCGCACATGTAAATAGAAGGGGGAAAATAATGATATACCGTATATAATCGCGTATCATGCTACCTTTAAAGACCTAATTTTGAGGCTAATTTGACTACAGTAAATGGATATATAGTTTGGTCACCGGCGTAGCCAGGGCCAGCAGTAGATACGCTAATTTTATATCTCGTAAAATTTGCTTCAAAATTAGGCCTTCAAAAGTCGCATGATACGCGAGTATATATGGTAATTAAGTTATTGACTTTTCTCATTACTTTAAGCAAAATTCTTGGAATGAAACTCACATCAATACTAGAAAGATCGACAATAGTAACGCTAATTTTTCAGTCAATGAATACTGAATATTTTCTCTATGAAAACGGTTAATTTCATCATTATCATAATCATTAATGCAGAAACAAACATGATAGCAAACGAATTAACGCTGATATGTGCCATTTTCTATCAGGATGTGGTTAAGTATTACTGTGAGTATTACATTTACGGTAAAACTTAACTTTTTTTTTTTTAAAGTAAGGCGGATACTAACCGTGAAGGCTAGACCAGGCGGATCAAAGGAATGCTGTCCGAGCACTTTTCACAGACGTAGCGATGGAATAATGACAGGCTTGCCACATCCCGCCTGCAAGAAAGAGATTGGAGGGTGGAAAATAATGCTTCTCCCACAAGGACTGGGAGACGCTTTTGAACTCAATCAGGATTGAAAAGTGATGGCTGGGCAGTTCCCGCCCAAATATGACCACAGTACTTCATCAGGTATAAGGAAAAATATATATATTTGGAAAAAATACTTCACTAGACTAGTTTGCTACCCATCGACGAACAATTATTATTATTTGTTAAGCTGAACTTATTCTGTGCATAAAATGAGTTGCTTCCAGTGAAGATCGAACTCATTTGTAATGATCTGTTAGATTTATACACAAACCATTACGCAACGACTAAGCGAATACATTTTAATATACTAGGACGAATGTTTACGTGAATTTCAAAGACAATATCTAGATAATTGTGTATCACCGTATTTCGCTGTCTTTAAGACAGCACCTTGATTGATTCTTCCAAGAGCTTGCCATCTTTCTGTGTGATGAAATGGCCAAAGTAGTTGTTACAGGCTTCCAGAGAATTAAAGTTATTCCCATTAAGAGAACTTTGTAGGGATCAAAATAAGTGATAATCCGAAGACCCGAGTTTCGATGAGTATCAGAGAACATACCAGCCAATCTGTACTAATTTCTGCCGAGTCTAAAAGGAGACGTGAAGTCTGGCGCTGTACTGATGGAGAACAACATTCCCTTCCGATTAGCCAATTCCAGGTGCATTTCATCGATTACTGCTTTTAATCAGTACAATTAAAAACGGTGCTTATCTGAATTCAAAGTCAGATTTTGTTGAAAATGCCCCTGTTTATGCAATGCTTTTCCAATCCTTATTCGCGTGACCATTTCGTTTACCGAAAGACTTTTTTCATTTTTCATTGTCATAAAAAATCACTTTTCATCGCCTGCGATCATTCCTTTAAAAAATGGTCCTTTCGATCACTCCTTTAAAAGATTGGTCGTTTGTGTAGTGTTTGATCACAGACTTGCAAAAGGAAAGGCAATTCACGCATCCAAGTGTTTTCAAATGCCTTACAAGTGTCATATGAGATATGTGAAATATCTCTGCGATGCCCCGTGGTGTGTGATCCGGATTATTTTTAATTGATTTTTCAGTTTGGTTATCATTAGCGACTGCAGGTCTCTCAATAAGTTCTCGTCTTCCAAATCAATTTTTTAACCTAGCGAACCTCATTACGAACTGCACACTCAGCTATGACACCATCGCCATAAATGGCACTTTTTTTTATGTGTGAATTGTTATTGCTTGTCTTCTGGTAATAAAAGCACATCAAATGACGGAAATGCAAGATCATTTTCCTTCATTTTCACTTCTTATATTAAATATCACTAATTGTCATATCACCCTTCAGAATATGTATATATGCCATAAAGTCCCGGGTGAAAACATAATCTCGTCTTTGAACAATTGCACTGATGAAAGAAGACAGCTTTCGTCACTTTTACTTAGTATTGGTCTTAATAGACTTCCGTAACTGCCTCAGTAATTTGACCTAATACTATGTTGTTGTGGCCATTTTTAAGATAGTCAATAAATATAACACCTTTTGCATTCCAAAAAACTGAAGCCATCAACTTCCTTGTAGTTGAAACGACCTTGACCGTCTTTGAAGCAGGTGTGCAGTGGTGTCTCCACTGCATGAATTGTCTCATTGTCTCTGGCTCAAAGTGATGAACCCAACAATCATCCTGAGTAAGGAAACGTTCAAGGAAACCATATCAGAGTTTGTCATGATGTGGTCAGCCTGGTGTGCTTTTGATTAGGTGCCAGAAGACGTAGCACCCACCAAGCAGAAACTTTTATGATGTCAAGTTCATTGTGCAGGATATTCTCAATTTTCTTTCAAGGAAATAGCATTGGCTATGTTATCTGTAGTCAATTGTCTATCATTCAACACCATATGGTGATTTACGGTATTTTTTTTCTCTGTGGTGACATTTTCCGGACTTCTAGACTCTCTTTTTCCTTCCTTAATTCAGCTGCCCACTTTTGCCCCGCTGATAAAGCTGGAGCGCCATCCCTTAATGTAACAACCATGTCAATTCGGGGGTAAACTCTTCTTGCTACTATAGTATGATATCTACTATTTATTTTCTACTATGTTATGATATTTACCAACAGTTAGAAGTATGAAATATGTTAAAAACACTAACTCTAACTCTTAAAAAGGACACCGCCACATCTTCCATTGAAATAATTTTATAAAACTCTCTGGTCAGCATGGTGATAGTGTGATAAACTAAATGGGATAGAATTTTTTTGTCTGACATTAGCTTGTTTACTTTGTAATCGAAAGATATAAATACTTCCTTCATGAATACAAATGAGATAAATGTCCTACTCTAGGTTAAAATAACACAGTAAATAGTTTGAGGAATTAATTGCTATAGGCCGTAAGTAGGTTGTTTGGTAGAGTACATCGTCATTTACGGTAGGTCGCAAATGCTTCGATAGATATCATACTTTAGTAGGACCAAACTCTTTTTCTGACGGTATATAACACTACGATGCCCAATTTTGTCTATTTTCAAGATAATCACTACTTCATACATTTGAAGCCTTTTTTGATCAGTTAGATGTCAGTTTACCTGGAAAGAAACAATGCAGTTATTAACAAGAAGAGTTGAAACTAATGAATGCAAGATTTCACAGCTCTAGCATCACTCCTTCATAGTCAGCCTATGAACTTTTCAACCTATCCTCATATGATGTAGCTTGTAGGCGTAAAGCGAACCGTGTAGATAAATAATTTTACATTGAAATATGATTTATTTTATTTTTTTCTCTTTTTAATTTATGGTTTCAAATCGGATTTCAATGTCTGTCATTATTTGATTTACGACACCGGTGTTCGTTTTACAGGAAAGCATGAAAAAAGGACTATTAAGAAAGCATAAGGAAGGAATGGCAACAAAAAAAAAGACAGCTCAAGTCGTGAGCAGCATATTTGGGACGTCAAAAACAAGTCGTCTAAAGTGACGTAGGGGATAGACCCATGGGCGAATGGTTCAAAATCAGAGAGGTCCACGGCGCCGTGCCATGTCTCAGTCTTGTGTATGTTCGAATCATTGTACTAAGCCCAAAAGGATTCATTCAAATCTGCTCTGAATTCGTAACGTGACGTAAGCAATGGCAACATATCATAGGAAATGAATTAAATCCGACACAATTCAGGCCAGTAAATGTAATACTGATTAATTAAAGAACAGAGCATTTATTCAAATAATGTTATAATAAAGCTGATTGACAACGTACATCTGCAACGTTTTTTTTTTTTTTTTTTAATGCGTGTTTCTTGTATCCTGGGAAGTTATTTCTTTTGGGGATTTTGTCTGTATAAAAATTGACTAAAGTATTTATCGTTATGGCCATATTCGTAGTTGATGCAGTAGGGTGTTTCGGTTTTTTTCTTTTTTTTTTTAACTTTTTATGATAACAGTTTCAGTTAGCACAATCTCACAACACTTGTAATAGTATTTACACACCATTTACAATAGCACAACCCAAATCCTTAAAAATGAGTAATGAATCAATCGAAAAAGCTCGAAGCGAACAACCATTTGCAAAATTCTCACAAGTCCAAAAACAGAAATCTCTTGTTCTTACACAATAAAAACGCAATAAAAAATAGCTCAATAGAGGAACCTTACTTGTTAGTCATTTTTAACGAAGCATCTATTATAGAGCGATTGCAGCCTAAAATATATAACTATACTAGATGAAAAGCCGACATATTGGGTGGACTTTAAAATAGCTCCTGCGGAGAGCACTTGATTGGGCCTTCATCACAATAGGTCGGGAGGAGTAGATGCGATAGGCAACAATAAACTACAGAAGAATAAGTTATTCTGTAGTTTATTGTTGCCTATCGCATCGCTGCATTTAAGTATTGCATTAATATTTAAGCTTACCTTTTAAAAGTTCAACGATATTTCTTCTGCCGCAACATAATTTGATGTACATAGATCATTTCTTTCCGCACAAACAATTATTTTTCTTTCATGGATGACTTTCGCTGAATTTCGCAATTAATTTTGATTATTCCTAAATTCATTTCCAAGTTATAAAAATTGTTATCGTATAAAAAAGGCGTCGCAAAAAAAAATCACGTAAAAAAATTACCGAAAGCAATCGCAGTAATGAGAACTTAGGAATCCAAAATTTAAACATTGCGGGTCTGGATCCGACCCAGAATGTTTTAAATTTGCTCACAGAGTCGTCTTGATTCCAAAATATGATGCGTTGGCCTACGGCTTCAAGAAGTTGAAAACACTGACAATTTTATTTTGAAACTTGTAATTTGAGAACAGTAATTTTTTTCATTTTGAACATGAGATATTGAAAGTTAGAGAGTTGTGTCCCTTTAATTGTTTTTTATTGGTAGAAGTCAAAATGGCGGAATCCGAAAACAATCACAGTAGTGAAAACTTAAGAATCCAAAATTTCAGCATTGCGGGTTCGGATTTGGTCAAGAATGTTTTTAATTTACTCACAGGGTCGGACTGATTCCAAAATGGTATGATATGTTGGGGTACGGCCTCTAGGAGTAAAGTTGAAAAAGCGTGACACAGTGATACACTGACGTTCGTATTTATTATATAGATCTCTATCTCTCTCTGTCTCTGTCTCTCTCTATCTATCTATATATATATATATATATATATATATATATATATATGTGTGTGTGTGTGTATGCGCGCGCGCGTGTTTGGCGGTGGAAAAGCAGATATTAGTCCTAAAACTTTTCATACCCCCAAGAAATTGTGTCGTTCAGTGAATAAGGGGACGCGATTTAGATTTTGTGTCCCCTGTTTCTTTTTAACCTATATATTCACACATGAGACAACCCTTTACGATTTGGCAACGGATTTCTAATATATTTATTGTATAGGTCAACTCAAGCTTTTCAATGTAATGGGGCAACAAATTAGAGTAATAAAATACGATAAATTTACCTATTTCGGGGTTGCTATGTTCATGCAGGAGGTCTGTCCTAGCGACACAACTAGACAATGAACACTTGCTGGTGCATTATGTGTCAGCATGAACAATAATAGCAAAGTCGATTTCAATTATAATGTCTTCTTAGCAACTGTCTATCTCGTATGATAATGTCAGAGGGTCTGGAGAGCAACCATCTATAATGAACCGACATTCCTCTTCTTTAATAACAATCTCGTCCTCACGCGAAACAGATATACGAAGCGCGAACGCTGATTTTGGTGTCCTTTGTCGTCTTCTGTCTGTCATCTGGTGATTATGCTTGTCCTAGCCTCTCTTGATGCCAGTTACACCTGCAAATTGCTCCCCGTCATCTGGATCGATGTCTGGAAATTTTAAGTCGCGCTTGCCGACATTCATGGAGAACAATGCGGGGCTATTATAACATAAAAATAGCGAAACGGCTTTGATGTTCCCTTTACCAATGGTGATTGTCGTATCATATATGATATGATAACCTCACTTGTGCTAAGAACTTCTAATTCTACATAATACAAGAGTGGGTTAAAAAGTTCGTAGGCTGACTATAAAGGAGTGATCCTAGAGCTGTGTCATACATTAGATTCAACACTTATTAATAAGTGCATTGTTTCTTTCCAGGTACGAGGATGGGCTGAAAAGTTTATAGGCTGACTATGAAGGAGTGATGCTAGAGCTGTGAAATCTGGCATACGTTCATTTCAACAAGTCTTATTAATAAATGCATTGTTTCTTTCCAGGTACGAGCGTGGGCTGAAAAGTTTATAGGCTGACTATGAAGGAGTGATGCTAGAGCTGTGAAATCTGGCATGCATTAATTTCAACTCTTCTTATTAATAACTGCATTGTTTCTTTCCAGGTACGAGGGTGGGCTGAAAGGTTCATAGGCTGACTATGAAGGAGTGATGCTAGAGCTGTGAAATCTGGCATGCATTAATTTCAACGTTTTATTAATAAATGCATTGTTTCTCTCCAGGTACGAGGGTGGGCTGAAAACTTCATAGGCTGACTATGAAGGAATAATGTGAAATATGGCATGCATTAATTTTAACTCGTCTTAATAATAACTGCGTTTTTTGTCCATATTTCTAAGATGAGGTATTGTAATTATTTACAGTATTCACATCGTTCGGACTCTTGTTTTCATCGTTATTGCCAGCGTTTCGGTTGTACTACTCTCCGGCGTTCTACAGGTGATATACATTAGAATTTTTAGCCGAACGCTTTATTTAGCAAAGGAAACAAAATGTGTTGAGTTACTAAATGGAATTTACTGAAATTAGATATCAATAAGTATCATGGTACGAGGAATTAGAACAATCTACCCCATGGACTAAATAAAGCGTTTGATTTAAAATTACAACATATATTACTGTAGAAGGTCTGGACGATGTAAGCAGTGTAAAAACTGCAATGTTTCTGCAATGTTTCTTTCCAGGTAAACTGATATCTGGCTGTTCACGGAAGACCTCAAAAGTAACTAGTAGCGACTTCTCTTGAAAATGGACAAAATTTGGCATCGTGCTGTTATCAAGTACCTGCAGACAAGTGGTTTAGCACCCCCACCAAAAAAAAAATTCATGCTGACATGGTTGCTATATTAGAAGATGATGCTCCAGCTTAATCAACAGTGCAAAAGTGGGAAGCTGAATTTAGAAGACGAAGGTAGCGTATTGAACATGACTCCTGTGACTACCACCACGAAGAAAACATTGATTGTATTCACCACATGGATGACTGGTGATTGGCTGTAAATCGAATAGCCAATGTTATTAGCATATCTCGCGAGAGACTTGAGAATATTCTGCACAATGAACTTGAATATATATATATGTATGTATTATCCCTCACAGTAGTTGATTGGTTCCGTATTCCCATAACGGTTAGGATATAAAGGATAAATAATTATACAGTATAATATCTATTAATATATATATATATATATATATATATATAATACCTATTTTTTATTACATCGAGTACTGTTTTATTAACATCACTACTATATATATATATATATATATATATATATATATATATATATATATATAGTGTGAATCTCTTATAAAGTATCTATTATACGAAACTTAATACACCATGCGAAAGCAAACTCTTCAACAAGGAAGTTTTTTTTATACTTAATTAAAAATATTAAACAAACCCTCATTAATAATGACTTTCCTAATTACATCGTTGATTAACACATTAGTCGAGCTATTAGGAATATAAACATAAATAAAAATGAACACAATGCATCATCAAATAACTCTAAACATATCAAATTAATATACTGTAATCAAATGCAGGAGAAAAATTTCTAAAAAGACTCATAAACTCTAATATATCCCCCACTGATCCAAGTAAAAAAATAAAATTAATTATATACTATACTCAATTTAATACAACCAACCTAGTCGTCCAAAACAATTATTCTCTGTCAACTACTTACAAAAACCAACATTGTATATCAATTTAAATGTCCTTTGGGAGATTGCATGAGAGGACTTACGTTTCACTTGAATGAATATAGTTCTATCTCAGAACATTTAAAGGAACACTCATGTCCACATTCACATTTTAGACAGATATTCGTCGAAAATGCATTAGTACTTCATCAAAATAATAAGAAGAAAAAAATTAAAATTCTAGAAACTCTTCATATAAGTGAATTTCGGCAAAAAAAAATAAAGTCAACTATAAGTATAGCAACGAAGTTCTTAAATGTTAATAGGAGCAAAATTTTATATAAAATACTAAATTAAAATATTATAACTCAAAAATCTGTTTCTCTTCTTTATAAATTACAAAAGTTACCTCCATTGCATAAATTTCGAATTTTGAAACGATGTAAACGAACAGTGAAAAATATTTTGAATTTACGGAACTACTGTATACATATTCACAGATCTTTTAATCCCCTGAATATGGTCTCAGATAAGATTGAAAGTACTTGGTAAAATAAAAATTATTTGAAAGAAAATTTTTACATTTTTCTTGATCAATTTTCTACAGCTACTAAGAAATTAATTCGTAGACTTGAAAGGATTAAAACTAACTGTTGAAACTTGACTAATGCATGGAATAATAATGCAACACAAAATGTACTTAGAACAAAATGTATTGAAACAAGAAAGTGTACACAATATTTACATATAGTCTTTTGTATATTCTTGGGGAGACCGTTCCTGGAGAATGTGTTGACTGAGTCGCAGTCGGGCAGAGTCTCTGGTTGAATCTCTTGATTCCTCCCCCTCTTCCCGGTACCAACCATATTTATATGGTCGGTACTCCACTATGCAAATTAGGTGGATCCTACCACAACACTAAAATGAATAGACATAATACGTCTACAATATTTAACTAAACCTTCTTGAATGAAAATATGCTGCGTATCTATCTATCTATCTATCTATATATATATATATATATATATATATATATATATATATATATATATATATATATATGGCTATGTTTTATGTGCCGCTTCCTTTCAGGATGTAAGCGATCATGTCTCTCCACCACTTCCTCTCCTTTATAGCTGATGCGTTTTTTAAGATGTTTGAGCAATAAATACATTTTTCGTAAACAAAATTCTACTAGAGCTGTCTTGTTCAATATGGAAAAGATATCTGAATTATACGTAAACTGGGAACAAACAGTAGGTATACGAATATGAAATAAGTTAAGCAAATACATATGAATCGAGAGAACAGTGCAAGATTGTATTTTCCTTTCAACCTGTAAATCTAGATGATTCTAAGAGTACTGGAAGGACTGTCATTATTTATTATCGGTAGACGTAACCTTAACGACGTACGCTCGGCAGACGACGCTATGCCGATGGCACATTCAGAACAAGTAAAAGAATTATTAGAAACGTCAGTCGAGGAAAGAAATGAATAACCTTTAATTGTAAGAAAACGGAAGACGTAACTCATAATTCAAGTCAAGGACATAAGCTCAAGCAGGTGCAGGGATATAACGACTTGGGCAACATGGTAATACACAACAGAAAGCGTGATGCAAAAATCTAAAAACATATAGAAATAACGACAACCATATATTAAGGGTAATATTAGCCGTTTGCTTATAAAGATTTTAGACTGAAATTTATTTAAAAAAATTCTATTTAAACAATTTTTTAGGAATAGTAGGTTTCTCAAATTTTTTTAAGGCAATTCACCCCCAGCAAAGCGAGAGTGCCACAAGCACGGAAGAGGATTGAGAACAAGAGTAAAGAAGCGTGTTTGAGAAAAGGTTACAGAGAAGGACGGGGAACAAACTCAGGGTATCAGACGTCGATTGACATTACACTTGAATATTTGATGATTATAGACACCGGGGAAGCAAGTAAGGAGAAGGGACTTCCACAGACAGGAAGTTCGGGAGAAGAAGAGACGGTTACATTTAACCGTCTTGACAGTGAAAGGGTGGGAGAGATGCCTGCCTAGTAGCTTGCTTAAATCCATGTAGCCCGGGAAACAGCGAAAGTAGCTCCGCGGAACAGTTGTGGTGAAAATACTTGTAGAAAAGACGTCTGTGGGGTATTGATTGTAGACTAGATGCCAAATCAGGACCTATAATCTTGCATATTCGTCTCTGGATTGTATCCACTAACTGGTATCGCTCCGTCTAGAATTGATGAGGGCGTTTTTCCTAACGTTTTGTTTGAACTCGTGTGGAACGTCAACGGTTGAACATGTGATTATTTTCTCTTCGCGCTGTCTATTTTCAATTATTGGTGCTATTGAAAGAACTCAAATGATGTGGTTTCTCGTATTTGTGATTCTTTAGCGCCAATCCACGAGGTTCTTCATTCGCTCGTAGCCATTTTTTAAATCACTGATCTGAAAAAGCTGTTGTATGCAGATGACAGTTTAGATATTTCTGAACGGGTTTGGCGCTATGCATAATATCCACATGAAATTCTCGATTTGATGTGGATATTGAAGTACATGACTAGACAAATATCCTTACAAACAAAGAGAAGTATGTATTTGTATGTGCAAAAGTTCCCAGCGCTTATTATTAGAACGAACGGATTTCTTATTTAGTAATTTTCCCAAAAAAAGAAAACATAGTTCTAGAAATTTTACATGTGCCTAATATATACAATATGAATAAAAAAAATAACTGGAAACCATTTCACTATCTTTCCCAAGGTATAATGTCTAATTTTCAGCAACTTTTAGATAATTTGCAATAGCACAAGAATTGGAAATGACTAAAAGATCAATCGGAAGCATTTGCGACCAACAATCGTTTGATTGATTTCTACAACAAAAATCTTGTTCGCAATTTTTTTTTTTTTTTTTTAATTTCAGAACTACCCCGTCAGTTATTTTTAACGAAAAATTAGCGCCTTCTTCCCAGAGGGACACAGGTTCGAATCCTGCTAGAGAGTGTAAATTTTTGCGTTAATATGATTTCTCGAATATTCAAGCCGGTAGACAATAAATAATTATATATACTGTTTAATAAATAAACGCAGAGTCTACTCAAATACAAATATCCACTAAAAAGAACGTCTAAAGGGATATACAGAGCAACCTCGGTTGTCGAACGTCTCACATGTCGAACAAATCGGTTTTCGAACAGAAGATTCGAAATGGAAAGTACCTGCAGACAAGTGAACATGACTATTGTTTAAATAGAATTTTTCTCGAACAACATAGCCGAACCCAGCCGAACCCAGTCGAACACAGCCGAACCCAGCCGAACCCAGTCGAACACAGCCGAACCCAGCCGAACCCAGCCGAACCGAACTAACCCGAACGGAATAATTTCTGAGTCGACCGCCGTGTTGTGTACATTCGTGTGTTGTACCGTGCTTTTCTTTTCCAATTTTATTATACTATCACTCTTTTCTTCACATTGATTCCTAATGGGAAAATAGTTTCGGTTTACGAACATTTCGGATTACGAACGGCCTTCAGGAACTATTTGAATTCGTAAACCGAGGTTCCACTGTATACATTTTTTTTGAATGAATATTGTTTGAATTGCGGTTAGATTCAACCACCTGATTAATATTCATGGGCATTCACCAATTCAAACAATATTCATTCATTCAAACAAAAAAGACTTTGAATTATGACACCTTGTGTCCTGCACATGCTCTGACCGAACTTTCAACCACCTGTTGAATATTCATGATATACTCAAATTTAGAAGCCTTGATAAAACAATGACATCCTCGTTTCTTTATATAAACAGGTGCAACAAAATAAATTCAACATTGCCTTGATAAAGTCCCTCAGAGGACGAAGCGCATCGGGTTAGAATAGATTTTCCACTTTTCTTATTATTTTGTTCCTTTAGAAATATAGAGTTTATCAGTAAAGGAACAATACATATATATATATATATATATATATATATATATATATATATATGCAATTTTTATATGTATTATTTATATATTACGTGTGCGCGGTACTTATTGGAAAGCGCTCAATAGACCTAACATATTTAGTTGCGTTGATGTGAATTTGTGACCATCGAATACCGATATACACAACCATAAATAAACCCAGATTTTCAAAATTAATCAGTTTGTCTGATGATCGCAAAGGGCGTGAAACCCAGGGTCACAAACTCACATCAATGCAACTAAATCTCTCTCTCTCTCTCTCTCTCTCTCTATATATATATATATATATATATATATATATGTGTGTGTGTGTGTGTGTGTGTGTGTGTTTGGGCGTGTGGATCTGGATCGCGAATCTCGTAACTCACTAGTGTTGTTGAGTCATCATAGGCACTGCAGCCATTGTAGCAGTGGGTGTTTCTAGAATACGATAGCCTAACGACCCGCCAGGTAGTTTTTGAAGTTTTTCCTCCTTGTTGGCCTAACAAAGTAAAAAAGATGTCTTTTCCTTTGGTAGATATAATTCTTTGTTTGAGATTCTGTGACACCAGTCTACGAGGTTCGAAACTAATTCCCATTTTCCAGGTATGGATAAATAGCTCTTAAAATGGTACATGCCTTTTGTAAGTAACAGAAGTGGCCGGTGAAATGAACACATTTTGGCACTGCATTATAGATAGATAGATAGATAGATAGATAGATAGATAGATAGATAGATAGATAGATAATGAATAGAATATTAGATAAATAGAAATTAACAAAATTAGAGATAGATAGATAGATAGATAGATAATGAATAGAATATTAGATAAATAGAAATTAACAAAATTAGAGATAGATAGATAGATAGATAGATAGATAGATAATGAATAGAATATTAGATAAATAGAAATTAACAAAATTAGAGATAGATAGATAGATAGATAGATAGATAGATAGATAATGAATAGAATATTAGATAAATAGAAATTAACAAAATTAGAGATAGATAGATAGATAGATAGATAGATAGATAGATAGATAGATAGATAGAATGAAGAGACTGGGATAGATAGATAGATAGATAGATAGATAGATAGATAGATAGATAGATAGATAGATAGATAGATAGATATTAGGTTGGGGCAAAAATAATGACGTAATAATGTCGTTTTTTGACGTATTTTTAACGCCAAAAAACGACATTATTACGTCATTATTTTTGCACCAACCTAATAGATAGATACATAGAATGAAGAGACTGAGATAGATAGATAGATAGATAGATAGATAGATAGATAGATAGATAGATAAGAAATAGTTGCATGTATGTATGTATGTGAAGAAATATGAATAAAATAGGCTATATAATGTGTTTATGCGAGTGCGTGTGTGTATATATACACGTGTGCACAGATATATATTAGTAGGATACATATGTATATGTGCATGTACAAGTATGGAAAAAACGCTCTAATATATGCACATATACATTACTAAGCTAGGTTTACTTTGACACAAGTTTATATGCGGGGAGCGCCCAATAACGGTTAAATTCTCTACACTAGTAAGGGTATATAGAGAAAGGTGCTTTCAGATGTATTTTTGTTTCAGCCTAGTTTGGATAGTGATCTATTAAGTGAAGCTTAGATGTGCTATAAGGACGCAAGTATTGAGTACCATTTGTAGCGATTTAAAAGGCGTAACTTTGATGTCACACAAGTATTGAGAACATAGTTAGGATCGAACTGACAACTCAGTCGTAACTGTTCTAGCGAGACAAGCTTGCTGATCATTGTACCATAGGGAAATGTCCAATAATTTTCTAAGCGTAGCTTAGATGTGGCACAGGACCGAAAGTGTTAAGCAGTCGGTGATGATCGAAATCACTACTCAGTCGTAACTGATCTAGCAAGACAAGCTCGAAGTGCCCGAGGTTCCATATTATATATTGGCATTAATTCTTTGCTATGTAAAACACTTAAGACTACTGGACCAAATAAGACATTCGTTCTCGTGTTTTGTGTTCAAGCCACACGACGAAAGAAATTCTCTATGATGATTGACAAGTTCGTACAAAATGCACGAGGAAATAGTTTGGCAATGAAAACGAAGAAAGTACATGAAAAAAAATTTCATCTACAGAACGTAACATTCCGGGCGGAAAACATGTCGTATTTTGGCGGGAGACGGCATTCATTTTCAATCGATTCTCAAACGATGCATAGTTAGGAAACGCAGAATAAAAACAGGATTTCTTCTATCGTAAACGAAATCTCGTAAATCATTGCATCAGTTTGATTAAAAACAAAACAAAACTTATCTTTGTTCCTATTTAAGAAGCTTCTTTGAAACGAAATAAGAATTAGATTACAATAAATCATCAATGTAGAAATCAGTCAAGATTCAAGTGTTTATAAATTCCTTAACATCTCGGTTTTTAATATCAGTCTTATCACAGGTGGCACATTGCCAACCACCATTTCCCAACAGACATTTCCCAAGATTTTGCCAACTCTCCTTTTATGTTTATGTTTATTTTTTTTTTTATTATTAGGTTCCACGATTTCGACTGGTTGTTTGAAAATTACATAGGCATATTTAGATGGTTGGATGGCTTACTGGTTCCCTTACGATTACCGAAGTTAAGCAACGTCGAGCGTGACAATACCTAGACAGGGGGCCGCTTGGGAATGCCAGATTTAGTATGCTTGGATGTGCGGCTGGTGTAAAGGATAACGGTTTCGAAATAGAACTCGAAGAGCCGAGTTCCAATTCCAGTCAGGTTCGTTATATTTACTTACGCGCAAATAACCTTGGGAAAGGTATGAATCCACCTTTTCTCCCCACTCCAATTATAGCTTAATTAGTACAACTTGTATCACTAAATCATAATTATCTCAAAGGAAAATACTTACAATATAAAAAAGAATATTGCCTGGCTTTATATAACCAGTAAAGGGTTGATAAGTTGTGGAAACTGAATCAATCAATCAGAACAACTTGTTTTGAATACAGTATTGTCTTTCTCGTAGACTGGTTGCCAACCAAGGCTAGATCCCAGTCATTCTTAGAGAGAGAAAAGTTTAATTAATACGTTTCCCAAGCGTACTTTTTTACGAAAGTGAACGTAATAATGTGCGCGTAGCGTACCTGTTACGTCGGTGGAGAGTTGGGTTGGAATGTCGAGTTCAAATTCTGACCGAGAACCTTGCGTTCACTTTCACACAAATATTCTTGAAAGGGTATAATTCTATCACAGCAAATACAGGTTAATAATATCGTTTATAACACTGTCTAATAGGACAACTCTGAATTCAAAACTGTAAAGGTAAATAATTATAAATCAAGAATTTTCCTGCCAGTCAGTGGTCTCGAAACAAAAATCCTATTTTTCTACGGAAACTGTAACAGCAACATTTAGTTTAGTGAGGTTGTGATTTTGTACGCCAAATGGTGCAGTGATGTTGTGACTGTACGCCAAAAGGTGTCGTGAGGTTGTGACTCTGTACTACAAAAGATGTAGTGAGGTTGTGAGTCTGTACACCAAAAGGTGTAATGAGGTTGTGACTGTACGCCAAAAGGTGCACCGATGTTGTGACGCAGTGGTCTCGAAACAAAAATCCTATTTTTCTACGGAAACTGTAACAGCAAAATTTAGTTTAGTGAGGTTATGATTTTGTACGCAAAATGTGTAATGAGGTTGTGATTCTGTACGCCAAAAGATACAGTGAGGTTGTGACTCTGTACGCCAAAAGGTGTAGTGAGGTTGTGGCTCTGTACGTCAAAAGATGTAGTGAGGTTGTGACTGTACGCCAAAAGCTAGACTACTGGTTTAATATATATATATATATATATATATATATATATATATATATATATATATATATATATATATATATATATATATTAAGGTTATAACTTTTTTGTAATCCTACGATCTTGTCATAAATCAACGAACTTTTATTCCAAAGTAATGAAAAATGCATTAATTTGTCTTAGTTCTTGAAAAAGTCCCTCCAAAATGAAAATTCGATTTTAACATATACACAATATGGGTAAAAATCAAAGGATTTCAGAAGCTTTATTTTTCAATTTACTAATTGTTGTGGTAGGATCCACCTAATGTGCATGGTGGAGTACCGACCATATAAATATGTTTGGTACCGGGAAGAGAGTGGAAGGAATGAGAGATTCAACCAGAGACTCTGCCCGACTGCGACTCAGTCAACACATTCTCCAGGAACGGTCTTCCCAGGAATATACAAAAGACTATATGTAAATATTGTGTACACTTTCTTGTTTCAATACATTTTGTTCTAAGTACATTTTGTGTTGCATTATTATTCCATGCATTAGTCAAGTTTCAACACTAATGGTGTAATTGGATTATATTTGTGTAATTTAAGGCATTAAACAGTTTATAGCTATAACATAGCATACACACTTACAAATAAACAAAAGCAAGTTCTAGATGATTTCATAAACGCCTAAAAGCTTCCAGAAACCTCTAGAAGGCTGCAAAAAACATAATACTCTTCTTTTGTGTGCCGTGTCCCTTCAGAATGCAGACAATCATGGCCCTCCACATTGTCTTGTCACTTGTAGCTCTTAATATGTTTTGTTTTTTTTGTTGTTTCTTCCATCAATTTACTTAAGCTCATCAAGTGTCATATGTTACGCGATGCTTTCCTCTGTCCCACGTTCCCTCAATCTGTCCTATGAGTATCTAATTTTCCAAGCCTTTCTTCCTCATTATATACCCCAGAAATTTCAACTGCCTCTTTCTGATGTTGAGTATAAGTTTCCTTTTTGTTTCCATTTTCTCCAAAAATCATCGTTGTTCATATGTTATGTCCACGCTGTCTTCTGCATCTTGCTGTAGAAACAAATATCTGTTGCCTCAAGTCTCTCCTCCATCTTTGAGAGGATTGTTCAACATTCGTTGTCATAGATGAGGACAGTATCACCTAATAGTTCAGTACTCTTTTCTTTGTTTCTAACGAAATTTTTCTGTCTCTTAATACTCTGCTTAGCTTTTGGAATGCCTCTTTGGCTATCCCAATGCGTCTTCGGATCTGGGCCGCACTTTCCGTCCCCTGTTAAGACACTTCCCAGATATTACAATTTCTAACGATTTTAGGATCACCGATTTGTAATTTGATTTTGCTGATAATCATTCTGTACTCTTGCAGTTTATAATTAGTCCTTTCTTCTCACTTTCCATCATAATACTAATATACTTATTAGGTTGGTGCAAAAATAATGACGTAATAATGTCGTTTTTTGACGTTAAAAATACGTCAAAAACGACATTATTACGTCATTATTTTTGCACCAACCTAATATATATATACGATTTAAGAAATTTTGTGATGGGGGAGAATTTTTTTTAATAAATTCAATTAAACCCTTCTTCATTATTTTTTAAGAAAAGTTCATCGAATTATGATACAGGTAATCAATTTTTTTACAAAATGTCATCACCCTAATATACATAAGTAAAAATATTGATAGGTGTATGAAAATGTTCCCGGCTAAAATCCTTTCCTTCAAATGGGTATTATTATCATTATTATTATTATTATTATTATTATTATTATTATTATTATTATTATTATTATTAGGTTGGTGCAAAAATAATGACGTAATAATGTCGTTTTTTGACGTATTTTTAACGTCAAAAACGACATTGTTACGTCATTATTTTTGCACCAACCTAATATTATTTTTTTGTCTTAAGAACGCTGGAATTAAGAGTGTTAGGAACTTTTGAAAACAACTAATATATATAATATTAACTAAACTTCTTAATCTTTTCGGGGTTTTTTTTATCACAACGTATTTAGCCAATCTATTCTTCGGCTGCAAAATTATATCGCCCTCTTCTCTGTTTTTTCTCTTGGTTCTCGATTTCATCCTGATTTTCTGTTTGTTCCTTTGTATTCGTCTTTTCTTATCTTACTTATACTGATTGATGTGGACAGGCATCTCCCGGGACTCATAACCAAGAAATCGTCCTTCATTGTTCTGAAATATTCCAGCTTGTTTGCACTCGTTCTAACAAGATAAGACCTAACCCTAATAAGAAACAAATACATACATGAATAATTGTATTCTTTCCGTGCATAAGAAATGTCTTTAAGTTATTTTTCGATTAAACATTTCCATTATAAATTCTGACTTTTTTCCTCGTGTTTTTATTGTAATTTAAACAGTTACCCATGACACCAAATGATTTTTTAAATCATATCACCCCAGAAGCAGAAAAGCCACTAAGACACTGAGTATGGAAGAATAACGGGAAAATAAAGATTATCAAGGAGAAAACAGTAAAGAATAATCAAGAAGACAGTAGACAGACTATTTAAACTATTTATATTGTTCGGACTGTTGTCCTTATCTTCATTGCCATATTCATGATGTTTCGGCCGTTGATATACGTTTGAATTTCAAACCGAACACTTTATTTAGTCAATGGGAGAAAAATGTTCTAATTCAACGTACCATACTTTAGGACAGATGACCCAGTGGATGAAAACGATGATTGAATAATCCAAAAAGTGCCTTGACCAAAAGAGTTGTGAGTTCAATATATGGCCACAGTAGAGGGAACTAAAACTTCGAGAGTTGGGTTACCAAGGGGAATTAACTAAAACTGAGTTATCCAAAGGCATGGCATGTGGAATTAGAACAATCTATCACCGTCGACTAAATAACGGGTTCGATTCGAAATTCCAACGTATATCCTCTGAAGAAGGTCGGAACGTACAACTGCCGAATATGACAATAAAGATGTGTCATTTTTCCTCGCATTTCCATCAGATTTCGATGCTGCGATTCAAGATATGGAGGAGAGAAAAACCAAAAAAATAACTTATAAAATTACCACTTGTGTTCTTTTGATTTTTTATTTATTTTTCTTTCTTTTGTTCCTTTTTTTTTATTATTTTTTTATTTATTTTATCTGAAATCAAAACAAAATAAATTGCCGTAATTACAATCTGTCTTTATATTTTAAAGATGTTTTTTTTCCGTTTTAGAGTTCCGGCAAATTCTACGACGACCGCAAACAGCGCAAATGCTACTGCTTATCTCCTATTCAGTATATCCTTACATAATTGATGAAGATGAAAAGGACCAGACCTGGTTGTCACAGAGACATTGAAACAATTAAAGGACTTGGACGTTAATAAGGTTGCCAAAGCGATAAATGAAATATGTGAGACTGGCAAAATATCGGTGAAAATCTATAGATAAATTTTCAGGTGCAAATGAATAATCAACTAATTGGAAAAGGGGCAAGAACGTAGCTTGGTTCAATACACTGGAACAAGAAATGCAATTTTTATCACCTATTAGAGACTTATACCTACCGTAATTCCCAATGCATAATACACCTTCATCCATAATACGCAGCCCTAAAATTTTACTGAAAGTGTGAGAAAATGCTTCCACTTATGCATAATACGCACCCCTTGTTTGGTAATCAAACCCTATAAATTGTACCTCTCCAATTTCATTGCAGCCAAAGTTTTCTACTCTTATTAAAAATAGTTTTAAGCATAGAATAATATTATTTATTTAGTTTTATGACAATTCTTATTTTATTTTACATTTGTAAGTATTGTTAGGTACATATGATTGTATTTGCTATCCTTATGGGGTCGCAATCGCCGAATGTTAGTGTCAAATTGTATGTTTGTGGTGAGTAGTCATTTCACAACTGAAATCGACCCATGAAATGGCAATTTTTTAGAGATTTTTTGTAGCTGTGCATAATAAGCACCCCTAATTTTGGTTATTATTTTTTATAAAAAATGCTTATTATACATGAGGAATTACGGTATATTTCATAGACTACACAAAGGAATTAGAAAAAGTAGGACACAAAGAGGTTCTGAAAATATTTGGAAAGCTTGACCTACATGGAAAAGACGTTCAAATAAAACCTGTACGTGGAACAGTTTGCATGTAGAACGAGTTCAGTGGGTAGATAAAAACAAAAAGAGGAATACGAAAACAATTTGTTTCTGTATTGTATATTTTATCTGTCTATACAGATTAAAAATGTCAATGGAGAGACAATTTAAGATGACAAAAAGATCAACCGAGATTTATTATTAGGGCACATAACCTTAAAAACATTCATTAGACAGAAGACACAATGTTGATTGCAGATTCGATAAAACAACTGATAGAAATATTAAACAAGTTTGTCAATGAAAACAAGAACCAACTGTTAACTCTAAGAAAGCAGAATGCATTGTTGCTAGCAAAATAAAATAATTCAAGGTGCGACTTATGTAACGAGACCATAAAAATCAATTTTCTCAGATGATAGAACGTGTGATAAAGTAATTTTAAACTTATATGGGAAAAGTGAAAGATGTTTAACCCCACAATTTCCTGTCATCTAGCATTCTAAGTAATTTTTAACACTAACTTTCCTCATTATCTCTGTACTGGACAAACTCATGGATTAGGTTACAACCTATTTCGCACTGCTTTTCTTGTCTTCAGTATTTCCTGTGAATGTTAAATTCTCGAGGCCGTCTTTCCTTACGCGTCCCATAAATTCCAATGACCTCTTTCTTAAGTGATTGATTCGTTTTCTACGGTTTCTCAACTCTTTGCAGGCTATTTAAAGCTTGAAAATACATTTTAAACTATAAGAATTTTTTCTGGAGATAATAATGGTTTAGTAATATGTCTTACTAATTAGCCCATATCTGGGGGGAAGAGGTGGATTGATACCGTTCTCAATTGTATTTGCGCGTGGATACAACAGGAATTAGAACTCGACTCTCCGATTAACAATGCCGAGCAATTATCAATTACACCATCCGCACATCCAAGCTTACCTGGACATCCCAAGCGGTCACTCATTTAAGTACACACCAGCCGTACGGGAACCGGTGTTTCAACGCGATATGGCCTTTTTTCTGATGGTAAGTGTAAGTGACCTTTTAGTTCTTATTTTCCTTAAATTTCATCGTTGTTCATATTTTAAGTTCAGGGTATATTCTCAGCATCCGTCAGTGGAATAATATATCTGTCACTTGGAGTCTCTTCTTAATCTGTAAGCCGATTATCCGGTATTTATTGCCATATTAGAGATTAGATATTGCACATCAGTTCAAGGTTCTTTTCTTTGTTCCCAACTGTTGTGGATTCCGAGATGAATTCGGTCTCCAAGGAATGACAAACGTAATAATTAAATATAAGAAATAAAATGTATTTACACAATCATACAAAGAGTAATACTGTTAGTAAGTCCAGGAACGTGTTTAGTAGCAAATACAGATAGATATATACAGTCTCGAAATAGGACTTCCTTAGAGTCTACGTGCTTGTAACTGACTTCTACAAGAGGTTACCTCACACTATCTCCGTTCGTATATTCTCTGACTCTCTCCGTATATCCTCTCACTATCCGACTACCGACTAGTATTTAGTCACCCGCCCACGAGGGTATCATGTGGCACAAGGCCGGTTTAACGTGGGATCTCCAAGCTCGTGGGCTCGGCCTAAAATATGCCCTTTGAACCCGTATAAACGGGTTCAGGGTCGGTTTACCTCCCCGAAAGAGAATCCGCCCTTCGGCGTAGCCTCTTTCGGGTTCCTCCCCGCCCGAAGGCAGAGAGTTCAGCCGGTCGTCCGACATCGACTGACATCCGACTACCGACTCCCCTCACTGACTGTAACTCTGGGTATTTAACGGCAGCAGTCCCAAGTAACACTGGTAGAGTCCACTTATATGAAAAAGGGGTGGGCCCCATAACACCAACAAAATTCCTTATTTCTTAATACTTTCTTTTTTGCGTTCCCTTTATTCCTGCTATTTCTAATTACCCTGACTAGCTGTTTACATTTCTGTACATAATTTATTTTAGTCCCCAATAGGTAACCCATGTTGTCTCTGTTACTGGTAACCCTACATTCTGTTTTCTTGTCGCTAATAATTAGCCCTTACTTCTCTGTATCTTTTATTACCATATCTAAGTTAGAGTCTGCCACACAGTGTCATCTGTATATCGCGTGTTGCTAAGATTATATCCGCCAATAGTAAATCCTGGTAGATTTTCTATTTCTCCAATGATTGTCTCGTTGTATTGGTTAAAAAGAACAGAAGTGTTTTAACAATGGTCGGAAAGTGTGACACTGAAATCCGAAGGTGCATTAGGAAAAAGCTAAGTAAAATATCATAAAACGTAAAAATGTTCGAAACAAAGAAAAGAGTAATGAACTGCTACATGATATCAATCCTCCTATATAACAGTAAATGCTGGACAGTCTCTTCAAAGATGGAAAAAAGACTTGAAGCAACAGAAACGTGATTCTACAGAAGGATAATGAGAATACCAAGGACTGAACATGTGAGTAGCTACGAAGTTTTAGAGAAAATGAAACCAAAAAGGACAATTTAAACTTAACACCAGGAAGAGATAGTTGAAACTTCTGGGGCACAAAGTGGGGAAAGAGGGCTTAGAAAATCTGATAATCACAGGACAGATCGAAGGCAAGAGGGAAAGAGGAAAACAGCGCATATCCTACCTAGAGAGTAAATGGATGGCGATAAAAGTTTTAGGAGAAATTATAAAAAGACAAAATTTCTTAAGATCAATTACGGACAGGTTATTAGGGCAACGTCCTTAAGGGACACGTCACATTCGGCAACAACAAAAAAGGACGAAATTTCGGGAAATGCTTTAGAGGATGACAAAAAGACAACATTTATTAAGACCTAAGGAAAGGAAAATGTGGAAAACAATGATCCCTATGTCTTGTAGAGACATGGGACAAAGAAGAAGAAGAAGAAGAAGAAGAAGAAGAAACGGATCTCTCTGTCTTGATTTTATTTCTATTATCGTGTAGACACTGACCTGGTTCTCTGCCAGCAGGCAGTTTGTTCCCAATAAAGGTTAGGGATTATTCTAATATCTTTCCCACGTGCTTTGCTCGCATTTCAAGTTTTTGTGTCGCACTAATTAATTGTTGTTGTATAATCTATAAAACACAAGTATATGTCTTTTGTCTTATAGCATTCGGATCACGAAGGCGGCATTTCTTGTTCAGGGTCATGAGCAAAGCCATAACGTTCTTGCCCTATTTCTGGTGTAGTTCTGTAATGAGCTCAATTTATTAGGAATTCTAAGTTTAGTTATCTGGTTAATTAAGTTGGTAATCCAACAGAGTTTGCATCATTTGCATGTGGGTTCATTGGCATCTCTTTGAAAATAGTTGTCCGGTATTTCACCATTGTTATATATCCCATTTATTATTTTGGTAATCTTATCAATCGCCCATATCACCTAAGGCATAGAAAATTTCTGTTATAATCCCATCTAATTCTGCTGCTTTGTTTCTGTCCATTTTGGCTAGTGCTAAATTTTATCTCATATTTTAATAATACACAACCTTCATTGTTATCGCGAATTGTATTGTCTCTCTCCTGAGGTCATGGAAACGTACTCCAATTCATTTGTTCGATCTATGTTGCATGTTTTTCTTTTCCATTATTGTCGTTCCCTTTGTAGATTTTATGCAACCTGTTATTTCTTTTATGTTTTTATACATATTTTCTAAGTCAATGCTCCGTAGTGTTTCTGTTTCTGGGGCAGACATCTTTATGCTTGCTTGCATTTCTTTCTATTAGGTTGGTGCAAAAATAATGACGTAATAATGTCGTTTTTTGACGTATTTTTTAACGTAAAAAAACATTATTACGTCATTATTTTTGTACCAACCTAATAGTATATTTGTTTAGCGTTTTATATTCTTGCGATTGCTTTTACACTTTTTCATTTTCTTGAAATTTTCATCTATCAACCATTTTCATTTTTCTTCTTGTTTCTCTGTCTTTGGGGTGATTTCTTTTACCGGTGTCACTAGTTCTTCCCTTGAAATGTTCAATGACTGGCGTCTTCTACGCATTCATATTTACATTATTTACATTATTCGGACTATTACCCTCATCTTTGTCGCCATATTTATTACAATTTGATGTAGTCAAGGCTCGCCAAGTGCAAAAATTAAATAAATTGAAAGATCAGAAGGTGACGCACAAGGTCCATCACCCACCAGTGAAAGCAGTAGTTAACATAACCAACGCCTTTATCTACTGCGCCATGTGTCATTAGGTTTATAATACCCAGAAATTCAAGGACACATGGCACAGTGAATAAAGGCGTTGGTTAGATCCAGTGACAGATCCAAAGAGTGTGAGTTCAATACCCGGTTAAGGCAGTGGAGAGCTTTCAGAAGGAAAATTAGCAGGAGATAGCTGATAACTGACATCCATCAAACATGGCACGTGGAACTAGAACAGTTTACCCCAGTGAGCGAAATAAAGGGTTCAGTTCGAAATTCCAACCACCTGAAGAAGGAACGTACAACGGCCCAAACGTTGTGATAAATATGGCGACAAAGATGCGGGTAATGGTCCGCATAATGTAAATACTGTATATAATACCTCATCTCAGAAATATAGACAGGCATTCATATTTGTTTTTAACTATATCAGTATAATATTTGTTTACAAATTGAATCATACTAGAACCCGTTGTATTGTAAATTAAGTAATGTTTTAATTTTCTTTTTCGCCATTTTAATTTCGGTTTGCATATTACTGACATGTAGTCACTATCAAAGTCGTCAGTTGAATACTAAGTTTTATTCTGGAGAACTGCATTTTCGAATCTCCTTACTAAGCCGGTGCATTTTTCTTCGCCATCGTTGCTTAATCCAAGTCTATTTCATCTTCCTACGTTTGCATTTTACCAACGATGATTTCTTGCCATTTGCTTTAGGTTTTGGCATTATCTAACGTGTATTATGATACATCTATCTCTTCTTCCGTGCTTTCACATATGCTACTATGATGACTATATTAACTGGCTTCCCTTTCAGTTTTCATACAAGAATTCTGTCCAACAGTTGCTAGTATCTCAGACTACAATTCTTCTTGTTAGCTAATATTAATCCTACTCCTCTTTCATTTTTCTCCATGTTTGCATACACAATTCTGTGTCCGTCGCTTATGATTTCCCCTTTATTTTTTATATAATTTCACATGCTTCCAGTATGCGAATGTTTAGTCATTCAAGTTTGAAAATGTTTGTAGAAAAAGATTGCTGAACTGTGATATAATATTTAATCGCCTACATGGCAGTGAATGTTGAAAAATTTCCTCAATTGTTGCTTTTACTACTAAGTATTAGTACAAGTAGTACGTAAGTGCTTATTAATCTTAGATCCGTTTGGCAGAAGCCCATTTAATTTTCTAAAAGTAGTTTACTTAAAGCACATTGGTAGTAAGTTGTTTTGGGATTTCGTGATGACAAAAATAAAGTTAAACTTTCAATTCTACATTGAAGCGCCTAAAAGAAAAAAGTCATCATCAATAATAGCCTGAAATCAAGCGTCGTTGATCATCCGGTTTAATATGGAAATCAGGTCATGCCGAAAAAATACGATGACATTTTAAAGGAAGTTTTTTGTTTTTTTTAAACAAGTTAGCTGTACTTTTGACTAAGTTCCGTGCGTCATTTAACAAAGATTTTCCCTTTTACGACTTCCCTGCTATCACGACCACAAAGTAATCATTTGGCGAGAAGTTTTTATTCGTTCTAAAATACTTTTTTTTCCTTATTCATTTACGTATTGACTAGTTTACTCATGTCGACAAAAAATCTCGGCTAGTTTGTTCAGTTGTTAATATTATCTAAAACGTTTCGCCTATGTTTCTTTAAATATCTTTATTCCTAAAATTATAGTAATACAGAGTGTTTCACAATTTTTCACAAAGAAGCAGCCTTGAAGGAAGGAGAGCTCGGGAAGCGTGAGGACCTTGATAAGGAGGAACAGTGGTAATATTTAGCTACCCCCGCCCACGAGGGTTACATGTAGCACAAGGCCGGATTTAACGTGGGATTTCCGAGCTCGTATTCTCGGACAATAATATTCCCTCTTTGAACCCGCATAAACGGGTTCAGGGGCAGTCAACCACCCCGAACGAGACTCTGCCCTTCGGCGGAGCCTCGTCCGGGTTCCTCTCCGCCCGAAGGAGTGGTTTTAACAGGATGACGTTCCTCTTCACGCTACTAAAGTTACCATGGCTTGGCTCCGTGAAAAGTTTGAGTAGCGTCTCATCAGCCGCAAAGCTGAATTGAAATGGGCACCCACTCGCCTGACCTGAATTTCTTCCTCTGGGGTTGCTTCAAGAATAATATCTACTTCGTACCATTGCTGCATTGAAAACAGCCATCACTGAGAAGATTCAAGTGATCACCCAAAAGGAATGTGCACGCGTTATCAACAACTTTGCATTAAACAGTGCCTTCAGCTGAAAGCCGGACATCTGGAGCGTGTAACTAGGGCTCCTCTTGACATTTTTGGTTCATGTCTGACATGAAATGGTTGCAAATCCTAAAATGATATCTTTTTATCTTTCAATAAATGTCATTTTCATTATTTGTGGTATGAATTTTTTGCCCGATTATTTTGCTTAAATAATTGTGAAACACCCTGTACATACTAATTCTAGCCGGAATCAGTTTATTAATAACAATAAAAAAAAAACTTTCTCCCACTTTATATCCAGAAATATATTATATTAATACCCGTTTGTCTAAGCCTTGACGACTTGTTTATGACCATGAAAACCTATTCAAAAAGATAAGCGCACTAAACAACAGATAATTAAATCATTCTGTCAGAAATTCCGAGAGATTAAGGTTCATTAAAACTCTATCGTCCTTCATGATGATATTGTAGCTTTGTCATCCAAAATGGTTTCCTTATTAGAACTGAAGACGAAACTATTTTTCGAGTTCAACCTTGCATTATCTTTCTTTCTTTCCATTCGGCAAATGGCGGTTATTTTTGTTATCTCTTTAATTTAGTTTTCCACATGATAACTATACGTCATACCCATAAAAAACATTAACGGAATTACATATGTATGGATTGGTTATTCTGCCTGAGATCAGAACGCACGCTCTCCAGCTTTCGAGCTGAGATCAGAGTGCTGTATCAGTTATGCACCTCTCTGTTATGTTTCTGTCTTCAGGCCTTTAACGGAAAGGCTTTAAAGGATTCCATGTTCCGACGATTCCAACCTCGCAGGCGCACTTTTCGCGTTGTACTAAAGAGCTAGAATTGTTGCATCCCAACGCCAGTGTAACTGCTATGGTTGCGGTCATTGGTCAATATTTTGCTTTTTTATTTTCACTTTTAAGACTAATTAAATTTATGTTGACATTGTAAACTTACTTTGGCAATAAATTTAGTATAAATTAACAATTAATAACTTTATTTATAAAACCAAAGAGGGGGTTTTGAATATGCAAAAGTCTATGAGTTCAATGAAGTTATATTATAGATATTATAACTATCTATAACCTTTTAAAAATTCCTTGAATATCTTCATTAATAAAACCAGTTAAATGTAATATATCCAACGGTATGGTTTAGCGAAATATAAACGTCATTGGAAACGTGGCAAAATGAGAGTAGAGTACATAATCTGGTCTCTCTCTCTCTATATATATATCCCTCTCTCTCTCTATTCTCCCTATCCGACAATCAAATAAAGCTAGAACTCAGCGACATACGTTTGATTTGTCTTTTCAACATCCCAACATGAGCATCACCAGTTTTGCAAAAACCTCTTCAATAGCACGAAGTTATCTTCATCTTATTTTTGTTTCTCAAGTTTGTCCCAAACAGTAAAACAGCACAAATCGTAAATAAGAAAGCAACCCCCGACTAAATTTTACCGATCGCCCCTAACATTAGGAATCAATTTTAAAATTTGCCTACGCCAACACACCAAAAGGCAAAATCGTATTTGATTATGTTTTTTGTCACGTTTTATTCACACCATATTAGTCGTAGCAGTCTGAAAATGGCCGAATATCTTAGATTCCGTATTTTCATTATTATTGTTCTGTTTCCATCTTTTAAATCGAGAAACAAAAAAGAACTGAATGTAATATCATTTCCCTTATGTAGCTGTGTATACTAGACAAATTCTATACCTATAAAAATGGTTTCAGGCAAAAGAAAGTTGGTTCTACGGAATGATTGTTGGTTGGTTTAGCATATCAACACCTCTATTGGTTACTTAATGCCGAAATCTAAATATTTTGTACGTAATTTTATGCTTTCAGTGTAAAGGTATAGTAGATCATAAAATGTATTGTTGGTAATTTTACTATAAAAATGTATGTTTTATATATTTTTTAGTATTGCATTGTCATTTTGATATGTATTGTTGGTCATTTAATTATAAAAGTGTTGATTTTTGTTTGGAGGTTCACTTTTTGCCCATAGCTGGGACCTTAACAGGTGCTACCATACAAGGACAGGATGGACCTGGGAACAAGAGCAGCTAAGTGGTGGTTCGACACATCCAGAGACCCTACAATCTCTCGATCAAAGGCCTTCATGCCGGCTGTCATACCCAGGACGACGACGGGACGATGCTGACAATACAATAAAATAAACACGAGTTAGATATTAAGGAAAATGATAACAAAAAGGACCCTTATAGAATCAGACAGATGAAATTTTTAGGACGCATAATGAGGAAAGGGGTCTGGGAGAACATGATACTCATAGGACATACTAAAACAAACGAGATACAGGGAAAAAGGGAACAATGACAAAAATGTAAAACTTACTAAGAGCTACAAATTATAAGAAATTGGGGAATGCCTCCGACAAAAAGGTTCAAAGGATAAGGATGCGTGTTCGAATTTCGTCGGGGGATTTTTGATTCCTGGTGCATGCTTAACTGTTGTGGAGTATAAAACAATCTGATTTTTACGAAAAAAAAATAATACTGATAACAATTATTACCGTACAGGTTATTTTAGGAAGTACATATGTTTGAGTAGATATTTCTGCTAATTTTCAAACAGTGAAATGAACGTCTACCGGCTTAGATCATCGAAATTCTTATCAATGACAACGTTCCTTTCGGCAATAGTAATAAAACTCCCAGTGTTCTGGGTCGGTAGACATTAAATTCAGTGTTTGTAAATAAACAGGAATGTTTACTGCAATGCGTTTACTGATTAATATAATGTTTACAGCAATAAGAAATATCACCAGATTCAACAAAAAACATCCATTTCTGCTTCAATTAGTTTGTTTTGCGTCTCGAATACTAAAATAATTTAGTAGACACCGAAAAGTCTCAACCATAGATGTAAATTTCTTAAAATAGGTAATTCAGCCTTGCATTTCTATTAGGATTTCCATGGTCGAACTGATAAAAGTACACATGAGATGGTTTCAAACCTCCACGCCTAAAAAAGATATCTAGTTGATAATTTAGGTCGGTAGGCTTTAATTTCACTGTTTAAGGAAAAGGAGGCCCGATAGCGTAATAGATTATGGCTCGGATTGAGGAATTGGAAAACCGGGTTCAAATTCTAGTCGAGTTAATTACTTTCACAGACCGAGAAGTGCGGCTTAGAGGACGCCAGCATTGACTTAATGGGCCTCGGAGAGCTGGCTGTTAACAACGACCTTCATAAACCTACCAGTTAGGAAGAGCTTGATAACCGAGAAAACCTTCTGTCATTCCATAATTGGAGGGTTTATGGAGCAACACCCTATGCCACACCTTGCCAAATGCATTCAACATATCACAGGTAATTGTCCTCGTGATGTATTTATTGTCTAATGTAGTGATTCTGAAACGCGGTGCAGTGACCTTCTAGTGTGCCGCGATAGACTATGGCGCCGCGATACACTAGTGTGCCGCGCGATCCTCGTAAATGTGCCGCGAAATATTATCCCGGAACACATATATATGTGTATGTGGAAATAGTAATGGGTACAGCGTTATTATTTGAATAAATGAATAAGTATTAAACTTTTTCAAATAATTCTTTTCACTGTTCTTCGAATGTGTTGTTATTTAATTGAATAGAAACATTGAAATAAAATAAGTTCATATTTGTGTGGGTATTTTTAAAAATCTATGGTTTTATTTCATAACATTTATGTTATATTCCGTGCTAATAGGAATATATACTTGACAAACACAGTGGATAAAATAAGTAAAGGTTTATTGTAAAAACCAATACAATAAGAATAAAGGTAACAGTTATGCACAAGGTCATTGCAAGTCAATCCAGTAGTGAGTGCAACTATTGGAAGATCGATAGCTATCGCGTAAGTCGTACTCAACAGATCCCAGCTAGAAATATTTACCAACCTCCCGACGAAGTAGGATGATGCACAAGGTCGAATTTAATGTGGGGCAGTCCGACCAATTCCCCGTAACCCCACATAAACGGGTTCGGGTCTGCCTACCTCCCCGGACGAGACACTGCCCATCGGCATAGCCTCGTCTGGATTCCTCTCTGCCAGAAGGCAAAGAGTTCGACAACAGCTAAGTGCTGAGTAACAGATCCCAGCTAGATGATATTTACCAGCCTCCCCACGAGGTAGGATGTGGTACAAGGCAGAGTTTAATGTGGGGTAATCCGAGCCTATAGGCTCGGTCAAATATTCCTCGTAGACCCCGTATAAAACGGGGTCGAGTAGCTGCCTCGTCTGGGGATCCTCTCTGCACGGAGGCAGAGAGTTTGACCATCACAGCTGTTAAGAGATCCCAGCTAGACGATATCTAGCAACTGCCCCACGCAGTTACATGTAGCACAAGGCCGAATTTAATGTGGGGTTACCGACCCCGTATAAAACGGGGTCGGGTAGCTATTTCCGAGACGAGACTTTTCTTCAGCATAGTCTAGTTTGGGTTCCTCTCTGCCCGAAGGAAGAGAGTTCGACCAGCACAGCTCGAACAGATTCCAGCTAGACAATATTTACACCCCACCACGAGTGAAGATATGGCACAAGGCCGGGTTTGACGTGGGTCATCCGAGTCCGTAAGATTGGCCAAAAATTCCCCGTAGAACCTGCATAAACGGGTTCGGGTCTGTCTACCTCCCCGGACGAGTCTCTGCCCTTCGGCATAGCTTCGTCCGGGTTCCTCTCTGCCCAAAGCCAGGTTTCTTTTCTGCCTTCGGACAGAGAGTTCGACCAGCACTGCTGAAAAAGATTTCAGCTTGACTCTGTAGCCCGTTGACGTACAGATACTTGTAGGTAGTTACTACCTAGAGGAGGGAAAGGTTATTCCATTGCATCAATTTAAAAAATTTTCTAAGTGCGCCATGATGTTTTGCTTTGCTCCTAGATGTGCTGTTGCTTAAAACGGTTGGGAAATACTGGTTTAATGCCTCACTGTGAATAAAGACACTTAGGATATCAGCAATTAACCGAGCAGATCAAAATCCGTATTGTTTGTCGCTCAGGACCGAAATAAAGCGGACTGTCTACTGTAATCCGTTTTCCGATTAATATAACGTTTATAACAATAAGAAATTTCGCCAGATTGAACAAAAACATCCATTTATGCTTCAATTAATTTGATAATAATATCGAAGAGTTTGTTGAATACAATAAGAAGGCTTAATGGCCGATACTGTGACGGGGATGAGCACACGTCCACATTCTTAAAAGGTCATACACTTGACACTTTGCATAGAATCAGGAAGAATTTCTTTTTCAGGCAGGTGTTAAACAATTTTTGCCAAGATCGGAAATAACTAAGGGCTAATGTTCTTAAGGTCAACAGCTGGGATTTTATCTGAACCGGTACGGGATAGCGGCTCGAATTGAGGAATCGGAGAGCCGAGTTCAAAATCCAGTCGAATCCATTACATTTACTTACGTGCTAATACCCTTGGGAAAGGTATGAATCCTCTTCTCCCAGCAGCTTAGGACCACGGCTTTTGATACGTCTGGAGACTTCCAGGCCCGTGATAGAGATCTTACTAAGTTTTGTCCTCTGTGACTGGCTGGGAAGTATTGATGGAAACTTCCTTCCTAACCTGTTGTTAAAGGTCGTGTGGAAAGTCAACATCTTGGTTATATAATTATTTTCACCACTAAGGAGACTGATGGCCCGTTACTTTGACGGGAATGACGTCCGCATTCTTGAAAGAAGATCATACACTTGACACTTTCCATAGAATTAGGCAGAATTTCTTCTTCAAGTAAATGTTAATTTTTGCCAAGATCGGAAATAAATTAGGGCTAATGTTCCTAAGGTCAACCTCTGGGATTTTATCTGACCCGGTAGTCTTCTTAGGGCTACGGCATTTAATGCGTCCGGAGACTCCTAGGGCCGCGACAGAGATCTTACTAAGTTTGTGCTCCGTGACTGGCTGGGAGGTATTGATCGGAATTTCCTCTTTAACCTGTTGTTAAAGTTCCTGTGGAAAGTCAGCATCTTGGTTATATAATTATTTTCACCTCTAGTTACATGTGCTGCCTGGTTTAATTGTTGCCGCTGTTGGAAATTTTCAAGTGGTTTTTGTTATCTGGTTAATTTCTTTGTGATTATGTAACGCCAAAATATAAGATCGTATCAAGGATTTTATTCTTTAAAACCTAGAAATTAATTCGCTTCAAACGCCTGTATATAGCTGATAGATTAGACATTGCTGAACGGGGCTGGACGCCCTGTATTACATCCTTATGAGAGTCTAGATAGGATAAGGTTATTAAGAATATTTCTCGAGTTCTTACATTAATATTGTGGTTTTGCAATGCATAGTGGGGTAATGGATATCGGCTCGGAATTCGAACTCGGAGACCCAAGTTCGAATTCAAGCTGGATTCGTTATATTTACACGCAAATGCCCTAGGGTAAGGTATGAATTATTCGCTTCTGTATTTCTCTCTCACGGCTATGAATAGCAGTGGAAACTGGGTCATAGCCTTGGTTGCACCCCAGACTACTACAGAAATTAAGGGGTTAATTTTTTGTCTAGTCAGCTATGAATCGAAATAGACATTATTGCCCAAGCGTGTATCACGTACCTCATTTCACTGACTGATTATTTTCTATACTAAGTTTACCGTAACTGATTCATATACCGAAGTATTTAAAGTGTTTACAACCCAGTAATACCACATTCCGAACATTTATGATGAATTAAGGATATAAAACATCGCCACTTTCGTTCTAATTCCAATTCATAGCTTCTATTTTAAGAAGGCCTACTGTAAATATATTTCTTGGAGTAGTATAAAGAATAGTGCGTTTTTGTTCAAGATCCTTCTTATCCCAAGTGTGAATACCTATGTCATCAGCATGGTCAACATTCTTCTATGAGACGTGCCCTTCAGGACGTGGGCAATCATGGCTCTTCCCAAACTCCTATCCTACGTGGTTTTAGAAGCATCTGCCATTGCCAAAACCCTCGCTTCCCATTCCACCATCCATTAACCCAAGCTCGTTAAGTAGGTGAAGAAGTAAACGCTGAATAAGGATTCTCCTTCTATGTGACGTGTTCCTTCAGAACCTGGGCAATGATGGCTCTCCACAATCTCCTATCCTACGTGGACCTTAGAAACAACTGCCAATGCCAAAGCCCTCGCTCCCAGTTCCACCATCCAGTCACACAAGCTCGTTAAGTAGGTGAAGAACTAATCGATGACTAAGGATTCTCCTACTACGTGACATGTTCCTTCAAGATGTGGACAATGATGGCTCTCCACAACCTCCTATCTTATGTAGCCTCTATAAGCATCTGCCAGTGTCAAAGCTCTAGCTCCCCATTCCACCATCCATTCACACAAGCTCTTTAAGGTGTACAAGTAGAAGAAACTGATTTACGATTTTTCGTCTATGGGACATGTCCCTTCAGGACGTGGGTAATCCTGGTTTGAATACCTATATCATCAGTATAGTCGCCATGATGAACATTAAGAAATTTAGAAGGAATTCAATTTCGGTCTGATTCTCATTTTTTTTTTAAATTGTAACAAAACAAAACAAAAAACAAAATGTCATGATATTCTGTTTTTTTTTGTTTTTTTTTTGACGTTCATATTTGGGACACCTTAGTAAATTAATTTTAATTCTAAATTTATTAAAAAATATGCTTTACTCGATACATTTTACTTCTGAGAGTCTGAAAACAAGTTACTGTATTTTTGTTAATGCTCTATGGTGGAACATCTTAAGGACAGCGATTCTGAAAAAAAAAATGTCTGCAACATTACTGGGCCACCATCGAAAATGTTATCTGTTTGCTCTTTTCTTAAGTTAAAGGGGATTTTTCTTTTGCCAAAAGTGATCTTTATTGTTACAAAAAGTAGAAAAAACGTCCAATTAGGGAGTTAGTATTTAATGTTACCGATTTTGGTTTGAATAAATCCCTCAACTCGATGTGGCCTTGAATGGAATAAGATCCATTTTTCTTGGCAGTAATTCCAAAGTTTTTGGAGATTGCGTGGTTTTGGAGCACTTCTTTCATCAATTCCCACAACAGTGGTTCAGAACTTTGCGCTGGCCGATTCTTTTAAACGTTGAACATTTATATCTACGACAATACTTTTTTATTGCACGTGATGTGTTGCAAGTAGTACCTTTCTGTAGAAAAAAATCGTTTTCACTGTTTCGGTTTCCATCAACTTATTTTTCTTCTATCATCGCTTTTGTTGCAACCCTAAAACATTGCGTGTCCGCCACCAAATTTTGCATTGGTTCTTTCTCCCGTCGGTTTTCCTTACATATTCACTTGCACTAGAATGTAACTGTTTTGTTTTTTTTTTGTTTTTTTTTTGTTTTGTTTTGTTTTTTTGGGGGGTTTTTATTTTTTTTTGGGGGGGGGTGTTTTTTTTTTTTTTTTTTGTTTTTTACATTTATCACTAAAAATTACATATAGCTCTTAAAGCATCTCATATTGTCAGATTGTGATAATATTAGGTTGCTGCAAAAATAATGTCGTTTTCTCACATAGTAACATATGTGAGAAAACGACATTATTTTTGCACCAACCTAATAGGTTCACTCCAGAGATTGCACTAAAAGGGGAAGAAGGCTGGTGCTTGGGGAACGAATCAGAGCTAAATAAAAATTATCTAGCTTATCTATAAAACTGTTAGACCTGTGGAGTAGTAGAAACTGCTTTGAACAATTCTTTTCATGCATGAAAAACTTCAAAACTGCTGAAAGAAAATGGTTGGAGTGATTACCATTTAACTAACATTCTTAGAATAAAAACTAGTGCCATAAAAGCAAATCTTAACAATATTATAAAAGGAAAGCAATATAAAAAATCACATTGAATTTATTTATTTTGTGAATGTATAATTTCTTTTTTTTTTACTGTCAATAGTACAGAATTTTTGTAACGATATATATTTGTTATTAAAATTTGATATTCACAACGTTTTGAATTTTTTAAAAGTATATTTATATAAAGTACCTTTGTGACCCGATGAATGTACCCAAGTTTCTAATTTGGTCCCATTATCAAAAAAGGTTGGAAAACCCTACCATAGACAGAAAATCTTTAGTGACGAGCATGTTTTAATGAAAATGGAAATAAAAGGGACGCTTCTATTAGAACCACAAAGAGACAGTTTAAATTTCTAGGAAACATAATGAGGAAAAAAAGAGGTAGAAAAGTAAACATAATGAAGGCGAGAGAGAGATACAGATAAACAGCGTGTAACCTCCCTAAAGAGTTTGTGTAAATGATTAGCAGAAGAGAGAACGGAGGGAATAGTAATACGATAAACCTTGCTTGGAGCTGCAAAGCATAGGAAGTTGCGGAGAGCCATAATCGCGAAAGGATTTGGAGAGATACAGCGCATAAAGCATGAAGAAGTAAAAAAAGTAAAAGAAGCAGACTAAAGATTCATCTAAGAGACGTATCCATTCAGGACGTAGAAAATCATGGCTCTCCACATCCTTTTATACTACGTGGCCCTTAGACGAATCTCATTGCCAAAGACTTCACTCTTCATTACACCATCCAGCTTGTTAAGTAGTTGAAGAAGTCGAAGAATGTGACTAAAGATACTTTTCTATACCACGTGTCCCCTCAGGGCGTGGGAAATGATGGCTCTCCACAACCTCCTATCCTACGTGACCCATAGAAGCATCTCCCATTGACAAAGTTCTCGCTCCCCATTACACCATCCATGCACACAAGCTCGAGTAAGTAGGAGAATCTGACTAAAAACTTCTTATATATGACGTGTCCCTTCAGGACATGGACAATCATGGCTCTCCACATCCTCCTATCCTACATGGCCGTTATAAGCATCTCACATTGCCAAAGTCTTCGCTCCCCATTCCACCATCCATTCACACAAGTTTCACAAGATTCTTCTTCTATGTGACGTGTCCTTTCGGAACCTGGGCACCCATGACTTTCCACAAGTTCTTATCCTCCGTGGCTCTTAGAAACATCTCGTTGAATTGAATTTACCTTCGACATGCCCTGTGGGTTAAGTTTCCAAAGACCGATTTCCATGTTATGTGTCTAAGAAATTTCCAATGTCTCTTTCTGATTCTTCGTCCATGGAATTCTCAGTATCCCGTTGTAGAAGTACATTTCTACTGCGTCCAGTTTCCTCTTCATCTGTGCAGAGATTGTCCGGCATTGACTGTCATACCAGTGGATTGACATCGCATAGCAACTCGACGCTCTTATCTTTGTTTCTAACGAAATTTCCACAGATTTAAAAAATCAGCTTTTCTCGTTTCATTTTTTTATCCAGCGATTCGTTTGACACTTGTGCTATGCCGTGGACATTTTTTCTCTTTTGATGAACGCCCTTTCATTGAATTGCATTCCTAGGCTTTTTCCAACTGACCAGCATTTTCTCCAAATCTCATTGTTGGGAAACGTGTACCTTTTCACAGATCCCCGTGTCTCACTGTTTTATTCAGCTGTTAAATCACAATGGAGAAAAAAAGAAACTTTTTTTTATTATTATTATTTTGCTATTTTGCTTTTCTAAAGTTGAATTTTGTTCCATTACGCCCAATCGTGAGTCATGTTAGAAAAACTTCCGAATGTTTATGCTATCTTGTATCAACTCTTCACTACCATTATTATTATTATTATTATTATTATTATTATTATTATTATTATTATTATTATTATTATTATACGGTACGTAATGTGTGAATTAAAATAACTCGAGTCTAATGCTATGTGAACCGCCTCAGTTTTCAAAATAAAACTAATAAAACGTAGAAGCCTTTTACATAAAAAGATAAAAAAGAAAGAAAGGAGTAAGTGAACCGGTAAAATTTTAGGTGGAATTTTAGGTTTGTACTGACGTTGCCAATCAAAATTACGCATTTAAATTGAACTACATTAATGCATGTTGATTCTTAAACGTTAAACGAAGTGATAGAGTATTGAAATGGCCATTGTAACATATATATATGTTTTTGTGTGTGTATGTCTGATAAAAATATAGTTTTAAGATACGCTGTATTTATAGAAAAAAAAATCTTAATTTCAAGGATAGAGCGTATGTAAATATAAAAGTGAACCCTAGGGTCAAAACCGAGTAGCGAGTCTCTTTCATACTTGAACGCAATCTACAGGTCATCCATATATGTGTCATCCGTCGGTTTCGACAGACCTTGGATCTGCGCCCTAGGTGTTATGCCTCAGCCCAGAAATCTTCCAGATTTTAAGTATAAGTTTCCTTTTTGTTATCATTTTCTCTAAAGCGACGTCGTTGCTCAAATATTCGGTCCATGGTACCCTCAACATCCTTCTATAGAACCACATTTCTGTTGTTTAAGTCGCCTCGCCTCTTCATCGTTGAGGTGATTGTTCAGCATTCACTGCAATATAGGAGGACCGATATTACGTAACAGTTCAGTTTCTTTATTTCTAACGATTTTTTTCTGTTTCATATTACTCTGCTTAGCTTTTGGAATGCATCTTTGGTTATCCCAATGCGTCTTCGGATTTCGGTGTCACACTTTCCGTCCTCTGTTAGATATTTAGATTTTTGTACTTGTTTGATATTTCCACTAGGTGTACTAAGGTTTTAAAAGTTTATACACGAAAAGGAACATCTCAATTGGTCAGTGCTGACATCTTCTTTGGTATAAACATTTCTTTCGGACGTTGAATCACAAGTCGATATTTACTTATAAATTATTTGATATTAAAATTCACTCAATTTAAGGCTCAAGAGTAACTCAAGTTAGAGGGTTAGAGTTAGCAAAATGGTAATGCCCAATTGAGGCGTGTGATCAGAATGGAAAAGTAATTGCTAAGAAATGAAGACTTCGAGGATAAAGGCGAAAGATGAAAACTGACATTTGATTTGAAGGGGTCAAGATTGAAGTGCCCAGAGAGACATCCACGCAGGAGAGTTACACTATGTGATAGTTCCTGAGGAAAAAAGATGAATGCAGTTTTCTTTTTACATTTGGGACTGGGAGGAAATGGGGATGATTCGACTCTGTGGAAGGGATAAGACTAGTCCTAGCTGCACAGGTCCGTCTGGTGGGACAACTGAGTGGAGCTCATCTGAACATTTCCCATGGAAGTAACGATCGAATAACAACAGACTTACAGAGTTGCGTCTGTGAGAAATGGGTTGCAGTTAGAAAACAAGTCATCAATCATATACTTGTAAAATCCACCATCTTAACCTATAGAAATATCAGTGTTCAGATTGAAAGTTAATTTCAGGATTGGAAGTCTCAAAGTGAACAAGAAAGAGTTCCCAAAATTTGAGCCAACCATGATCCGTCAGTCTTATTAAAAACGAGAGATCTTTATTAAATGACCTTCAGTCATTTAATAAACAGTCCCTGGAATGTTTGGCGATACGGATCAGGTTTTTTTGGAGAACATTTATTGAAAGCCAATTGTTATCGTTTAAGTATTCGTCAATCAACATCATACATTGATGGTTCGGGCCATTCTGACCATGTGTCGCCGGTTCGAATCTCACCATTGTTGATTTGTCAAAAAAAGTGACTTCTTGATGTCATCGGTCTAGAAGCGGCGATCCCAGCGCGCGGTACCTTTGGAAAGTGCCTGATAACCATACCAAGGGTTGACTCAAGCTTTGTGGGTGAAACTGGGTAGACGGAAACCTTTGTGAGCCGTCGATAGTTGTGCTGACACGAAGTAGCAAGTCATCGTGACCGAGGTTTTGAGCGTGCTGGCCTTGTTCAAACTGTTGATCACGTTAGATAAATTTGTCTCCCAGAAACTGTAACTAAGGTCCGCTCACAAAAGTTGCAGCATAAACCACAGTTGGGCACTGTGGGTGTTAAACACACACAAATGTGCCTAAGCAGGCGTCTGCAACAGGGATTAGCTAGCCGCATTACGACATTTATTCTCCGTGGCTACGAATTTGCTTCTTGATGACTTATAGTAGGTGTTTTCTCAACGAATTATTAAATTCGATATAAAAAAAAGTACGATCACTCAACTATTTACATTTTGGATTTTATCTAGTCAGCACCCGCTCGCATCCGATCATCGGGACCGTCTTCCTCTTAAGGGAATTTTAATGGCTGCCACTGCTTTAATGCATCGCTCTTCGTAAAAATTAGGCGCTATGGTCTTTGGGATGACGTTTATATATCATGTATACGATACGTTAAAAATTCCCTTTCTCTGCCGTGCGCCGATAACGATCCCGGCTTAAAGCAATCGGATGTCTTGCCACGCTAATGAGCTGGGAGACAGTCTGTCTTTGGAGTATACATACATATATATATATATATATATATATATATATATATATATGTGTGTGTGTGTGTGTGTGTGTGTGTGTGTTATGGGACCTTACCCATAATAACATAATGGACTATTCCATACGTAATAATACTGCGCCTCAAGAGGAAGCAGGCAGTTCAGTCTGAAGTCGGACAAGCGGCTGACCGGCTGATCAGTTGAACTCTCTGCCTTCGGGAGGGGAGGAACCCGAACGAAGCTTCGCCGAAGGGCGGAGTCTCTTTCGGGGGGCGGGGGGTAAACCGACCCTGAACCAGTTTATACGGGCATATTTTTGGCCGAGCCCAAGGGCTCGGAGATCCCACGTTGAACCGGCCTTGTGCCACATGATGCCCTCCTGGTGGGGGGCTGACTAAATACTGTTCAGTCTGAAGTCTGGAGTGAGGTCCGTCAGAAGTCTGTCAGTCAGTCAGAGCGAGCGAGCGAGCGAATCAGTCAGTCAGTCGAGTCCGAGGCAGTCCGAAACAGAGTCACGTTCAGACAATAACTGCTAAACCTGATTGTTCGTACTAACAATTTTCTACTTCTCTGTATATATTTCTGTTTGTAATATGTCTGTGTTATCCCATAACCGTATTCGAGTTCTTCTTTATTGGTTCTACCTTGGACCATCACCGTGGTACAAGTAACCGGACCATAACAATATATAAAGTATGTTATATATATATGGGTAAAAGTGATCAATGTCCGGGATATTATGTAAATATAAAAGTGTGCGCTGAGAGCAACACCGACTGGCAAGAATCTGCTTCATAAATTAAACGCAATATTGAAGACATGTGTTTGCTGATAGCTTGACTATTTATATACAGTAACCATTGGGCATTATGAGTAGTAAGGTCAGTTATATCCTGTTTATTGTGTTCTTCTAACGGCTACTGGATAGGTGCGAACGGTTACATTTTAATTTCTTCTAAGGGCTATTGAGTGGCCCCCTAATTATTTCTACTCACTGCGTGGAGTTTATCGTGCCTTAATGGATTATAAGAACACGAAACTAGGCCTCAGTGCCCACACATGTACAGAGTTATCTCAGTTGGACCCATTATAGTGAAAGTATTAATGGACATTATATTAATTAGGCTCTCATCGTTTTATGAAAGTCAACTGCTCGCAGCTCAGTTTGCTTTTCGGCCTGATAAGAGATGTAATGATGACCTCTGTGTCATTAAAAATTGCAATCCTTTCGAATAGGAAATTGTATATCTGCTATATAGACCTGACAGCAGCATATGATCACATCAATAAAGACTTCCTTTTCTCATCCATTAGAAACCGCCTTGCAAGTTCCAAGTTCACTAAATGGATCGACCCAACAGAGGAACTATTAGGTCGGTGCAAAAATAATGACGTAATAATGTCGTTTTTTTGGCGTTAGAAAATACGTCAAAAAACGACATTATTACGTCATTATTTTTTGCACCAACCTAATATATTGGTTCACAAAATCTTACGTATATGGCGAGGACCCCAAAACGGAAACATTACAAGTATAATCAGGAAACCGACAAAGAGGAAATGACAGTCCCAATTTATTGAATTTTATCCATTTCCTCATATTGAAATATTCGGTATTCAGTGAGAGAACAGCCAGTGCTACTATCGATGGAAATATATAAGATCTTTCTCTTAAAACATTTTTAACCTGAAAATAGTTTTATTATCGTGTCCAGAGACTATTATTGCTTGCTTCCTAACCATTTATTTGAAGTAGTCAAACTTAACACTAGGGAGGGACGGTTGAAATTTCTAGGGCACATAATGAGAAAAAAGGGTATTGGAAAATTTTAATACTCACAAATTGAAGGCAAGAGGATCAGAGCACAACAACGCGTAAGCACTCTAGCGATCTTGAGAAATTGTGGAGAATCATGATCACCAATGTCCTGAAGGGACAGGACACAAAGAAAAAGAACAACAAGAACAATAACAACAAAAAGATGAAGAAGAAGAAGAAGAAGAAGAAGAAGAAGAAGAAGAAGAAGAAGAAGAAGAAGAAGAAGAAGTGACACATCAAAATCTTGATTATGTAATTATTTTCATTTACATGTGCTGGCCATTTCAGTTGTTGCTACTGTTGGAAGAAGGCTTGGGATTTGATTTCTGTCATTTGGTGAATGTCTGTGATTATGTAGCGCCAATCTACGAGATTTGAAGAACGATAGTCAGCTCTAAGACCTATGGGATTCATTCGCTCGAAGCCTTTTTTAATCTCTTATCTGAGAAAGAGAAAGCGTCGAAAACTATATCTAATTCAGTGTATTGTGATAACAAATCAACGACTAGAAAATGGAGAAAAAAAAAGTAATAAAATATTAATTAAATTTCCATTTAGAAAACAACAATAAGGACATTGAGTAAAATTATTAATATAATAATAATAATATTAATATTAATAATAATAATAATAATAATAATAATAATAATAAAGTGTATATCGTCACAGACAAACAATATTAAGAGGGAATAAAATGATTTTTATGGCTTATCAACCCTTTATATTATATTTAGCCCTTTAAATATATTTAACCATTTAAATATATTTTGATTTTAAGAATTGTTTTTAAGATAATAATGATTTTAGTGATACAAATTGTTGAAACTTGACTAATGCAACACAAAATGTATTTAGAACAAAATGTATTGAAACAAGAAAGTGTACACAATATTTACATATAGTCTTTTGTATATTCCTGGGAAGACCGTTCCTGGAATGTGTGTTGACTGAGTCGCAGTCGGGCAGAGTCTCTCGTTCAATCTCCTGATTCCTACCCCTTCCCGGTACCAACCATATTTATATGGTCGGTAATCCACAATGCAAATTAGGTGGATCCTACCATAACACAAATCTTACTAATTAACCCATAGCTGGGGGGTAAGAGCTGGGTTTATACCTTTCCCAAGGGTATTTGCACGTAATTGAATATATAAAAAAAACGAAACTAATTGGGATTGGAACTCGTCTCTCCGATTAAATATTCTGGATCATTATCCATTACTCCACACTCAAATCCAAGCTTACTGTCCCTGGTATTGCCAAGTGGTCAACAATCAAGTTTACCGAACAGGCTCGACGTTGCTTAACGTGATGGAAGCGTAAATGGGAATAAAATAAGAATAGTGAAAGTTTTTCATTATCCGCAGTCGGATGAAGATCCTTGTGTTTATTGTTAGTATCACGGCGTTTCGGCAGATATGATCCCCGGCTTTCATCAGGTGTCTGTCGATACTGCTGACCTTCAGTGAATTTCAAACTAAACTTTTTTTTTATTGAATTTAAGAAGAGAGATTATAAATATAGATATATAATGTAATATTACATATATATATATATATATATATATATATATATATACATATACATACATATATTATGGCGGAACGCAATGATAGTGGTACATCCGAATTAACAGTTTTCCTGATGAACTTGCTAACCGTTGCGCTACAGTAGACACCCCCATGACTCATACATGTTTTAGAAAAAATTGTAAAAAGTATAGTATTAAATTTTCTTTTTTACTTGATACATAGTTTTAATCACGTCACTCTTCAAGGCAAATTTACAAACTGGTCGAAAATGAACTGAAATTTTGTATTTGCTTATGTCTTTGTCAACTACCTTTGCAGCTTATTAGGTCCGAAGCACAAAAGCGAGAGATCCGCCCTCCACCTGATACATCGTTTCTCGTCACAGAATGCATGGTCATCAGTAAAAGGATGGGCCTGAAATGCGATTTGCAGGCCTGGAACACTAGAATCAAGCAGACTCGGCAATATCTGGGAAGTGTTCTGACAGAGGACGGATTGGGATGGCCAAGGACGCATTTCAAAAGCTGGACAGAGTATTGTGAGACAGGAGGATTTCTTTGGTAACGAAGAAAAGAATACTGAGCTGTTACGTGACATCTGTCCTTCTTTACGGCAGCGAATGTTGGACAATGTTCTCAAATATGAAGAAGAGATTCAAGGCGATAGAGATGTGGTTCTACAAAAGAATGCTAAGGATATCATGGACCGATCGTGTGAGCAACAATCACCGGGAAATCTGATGGCTGTAATTTTGCGTATGCCTATTTAAATAACATAGATCTGCACATATACATTGCATACGCGCAAGATGCGTTGTGTAATGGTTAACAAACACGTCTCACTAGACTTCAGTTGAGTATTGAGTTCAATTCTCAGTCAGTACTCCACAATTTCGGCTTTGTGCCACAACTAAACTACGCTTAGAAAAACATTTAGGGTACTTCGGCTTAATGTAATGATTAGCAAGCTTGTCTCGCTAGATCAATTGCGGCTGAGTAGTGAGTTTGATCCTCACTGGGTGCACCACACAATCGGTCCTGTGCCACGTCTAAGCTACGCGTAGCTAATCATCTAGGGACTTTGACGACATGTAATTGTTGGCAAGCTTGTCTCGCTAGATCAATTACGGCTGAGTAGTGAGTTCGATCCTCACTAGGTGCTCAAACTATTGGCCTTATGCCACAACTAAGCCAGGCTTAGTAAATTACTATATTACGGGCACTTCGACGTGGCGTAATGATTAGCAAGCTTGTCTTCCTAGATCAATTACGCCTGAACACTGAATTCAATACTCACTGGATCATGCGCTACAACTAAGCTACGATAAGGACAATTCGATATGGTGTAATGGTTAACAAGGTTATCTGGTCATATCAATTACGTCTGTGTAGTACGTTCGGTCCTCACTAGGTGCCCCAAAATTTCGACCTTAGTAAAGCACTACATACATGCATGCAAAGTTGCAAACACACTGTGTGACAGAGAAAGAATCGGAAATATAGTTTCTTGACTTATAGGTAAATAATGACGATTTTTTAGGTATGAAATCTATTTACTTCTATATACAGGAGACGATGGGTAAATTGTCGCCATTTTATTTTTTTTTATTTCGCACATGCGCGTTATTTTTGATTTTGTCGTCTGCACAGTATAGTATGGACGGTGGGGCCCTGTCTGTAAGAAAAAGAAAACCATGACAATTCATTCCGCTAGAAATTTGGAAACGGCAAGCTGTACTACTCGCCAGAGTGTTTGAGTGTTAATCTGAGGACAGTGCAGATGATTCGGAAAGAGCTGGATGATATATCCAGTCAATATCATGGCATTTGGAGTGATCACTAGTGATGATGGCATTATGCCTCCATTCATCTTCACACAGGGCCTCAGAATCAACACGAAGGCCTACATCAAATGCCTTGAGGAGGTTGTGTTTCCCTGGATCAAGATCTTATGTCTGGCAACAGGACTCTGCACCATCTCACACAAGCAGGAGAACCCAATCATGGCTGTCAGACAATTTCTGCGACCACATCAGCCCTTACATCTGGCCAACAAACTCCCTTGATTATTATGTGTGGGGTAGAGTTGAGCGAGAGACCAACAAAACTCCTTGTAACACCAAAGATGATCTGCAGGTAAGGATTATGGCAGCATTCACCAACTTGAAGAAGGAGACCGTCCAGAAGAGATGCAGGAAGTTCCGAAGTCGTCAGGAGGCCGTGGCTGAAGCCAACGGTGATTTTCTTGGATTACTTTACTCTTTTTGTATTTTTTTTTTTTTTGTGCAATTTTGGTAAATACATCTGTTAAAATGAGACGTCATTTTCATTTTTGCATAATTTAGACGACAATTTATCCATCTCACGCTGTATATTACCTATTATATATATATATATATATATATATATATATATATATATATATATATATATATATATATATATATTTGTATGTCAATTCATTTGTTGACATTTGCAGTTTTCACATGCCTTTAATTATTTACTTGTCCTCTCTACTAAGACAGGATGTGGCACAAGTACGTCTTTATATGGGGTAACGCATAGGCAAGCATATGAGGCAAGCACAAATATTGCCGGTCTCTGCAACTGCTAATACGCTGGTGACGCTATTACATCGACCACACCTCTCTTTGTACAGTGAGGAAGGTGCTATCGCAGATTTGGTATCCCCAGGACCCGGCGACTTCTCCAATCTCAAACGAGTATAGAACAGATACTATGCTCGGATATTATCTACTCTATATACCCCAGCCAAAAAGACGAGAAGCGCTTATTTAACTGACCCCCCACACTAAGGCAGGATTTGACACAAGGTCGTTTTGTTATGTGGGATGTTCATGCGCATGAATATGAACGAGAGAAAAAGTGCCCAGTCTTAGCGCCCACCGTCACCACCTATCTTTGTGCAATTAGGGAGGTGCTGCTACAGCGTTGGATTCACCGGAATCCAGTGTTTTCTCGCATCGCAAATGATGTAGAATCAGATATTAGGGTTTCATCTTTCTGCGTCTAACAATAATTCTGCTGCCGCCAACTGGTGTTAAATTCTGTCGGCCTCTCATCGTTGCCACAGTTATCCTGCCGGAATGAAACAATATCTTTACCCGTTATATACAGTTACGGTTAGGCGCTCGAACATGGTGTAATGGTTAGTCAACTCTTGTCTCGCTAGATCAGTTATGAGTGAATAGTGAGATCGATCCTCAGTGTTTACCTCCATACTTTCGGCTTTGTGCCACATCAAGTAAATCGCTATATCCAGATACGTGATCCGGTTAAATCCGTTTCCATAAATATGAAAGAGTAAAACTATCCAGTGTATTTCTACGTCTAATTGCAGGTCGGGTAAATAAGTGCGTCTTGTCGTTTTGGCTACAGTTTCGTTTACCGAATGCTTCCGATTTTTGCCAACCGTTCTGTGTTAAAATATTTGACACCGATTTTTAAATTTATTTTTAAGGGTTTTTGAATTTCATATTTGTGGGTAAATAACCAAGTAACTGTTTTTAAAGAAAAGGATTGCTTTGCTGAAGAATTAGGAATTTCTAACGTTTCTCAAAAAAAAAAATAATAATCTTTGAGTAATATGATCTGGATCCCCACGAGAAAGAACTCACCAGGCAATCGATTCCAGCTAGAATTCCACATGACCTCCAAGATAAACAGAACAAATGGTGTTATTGCTAAGTTTAGCTAAATTAGACACAACGCTACAAATATAGAAGACACAGCGAAGATTAAATTCACTAGTGATAATTTACAAGTCCAACTTAGACATGTTAGATCTCAACATTAGCCGGAACAAATGGTGTTACTGAAGAAATTAATTCTACAGAAATATAGAACATATATATATATATATATATATATATATATATATATATATATATATATATATATATATGTATGTATGTATGTATGTATGTATGTATATATATATATATGTGAATATAGACAAAAGGAAAACTTATCTTAGGCAAGGCATTTCGTTTGCCTTGATAAAGTCCCTCAGAGGGACTAAACGCATCGGCTAAGATAAGTTTTTGTCTTTATTAATTTTGTCCTTTTCCGGATATACTCTGAAATTTTACATACATACATACACACACACAGATATATATATATATATATATATATATATATATATATATATATATATATATATATATATATATATATATATAAAAGACTAATTCCGGCAACAATAATTGATAATTCTCTCAAATATGCTCAGATGTTCAGTTAAATAATATGGAAAAGTTCTGTCTATCATTTTCTTTATTTAATGTTTCAAATTTCAGAATAAGATGTTTTGCGTTGTCTATAAATTTTAGGAAGATTATATTTATTTTTATTTTATATTTCTTTCTTCCCGAATATTTTCAAATGTTACTACAGTCCTTTTAAGGATTGTTTTGTATCTAATTACCGCAACTATCTTCTTTTTTTTTTACTTCCGGTGTTCTCACGTTTGATGGAACCAATTTGAAAATGACGTCATATAAATAGTCAAAATAATATTTTAAACACACTTCAATATACGGGCCCCTATGGAGAAAGATAACTTATTTAATATATACATACATACATATATATATATATATATATATATATATATATATATATATATATATATATATATATATATAAACAAAAGGAAAACTTATCTTAGCCTAGATATATTTTCCTTTTTACTTTATTCATTTAGTACTTTTACAAATATAGTCTATCTGAATTTGTTTACATATATTTATTTTTTAACATATTTTCTGTTTATACGTTATTTTTACAGATACAAATATTTAAGTAAATGCTCTGCTTATAATATACAGGGTGTTGCGGCAAAATCCGACACTTGACAAAAAGAAATCAAAATAGGCAATAAAAACAAAAGTTGTATATGCAGATACCCGATAGTTTGACAACTAACTAACGTTTTTCTCTCTACCCTTTTCCAGGATGAAATATGAGCGCAGAGCAGTAGCTTCTTTTCGCGTCGGCAAGAAGCCTGGTTTGGGTTCAAGAGGACCATGATCATGGACATTGGAGGGAGTGGAAAGCGTGTGAGAACAAGTTTACTGCCAGACGAAAGGCCCACAACGTTCGTTCTTCGGCTGTTAGGAAAGATGAGTTCGCCGACACCGTCAAGGAGACAATGATGGAAGCCAGAGCTACTCCAAGATCGCCGCTTACATGGGCTGCCACAAGTCGACGATCTGCCGAACGATTAACAAGGACATTGGTTGCTCCTCCTCCCGCAAGTCTCACCTCATGCTCATCACGAATGCCTCCAAGAAGTGGAGGAAGATCAAAGCAGCGGCTTTGCTGAACGAGCTCAAGCATGGGTCCGCCGAGACGGTGAGGTTGAAAAGACCAGACGAGCAAGAAGCAGAAGGACAGGTGGATCTGCAAAGACTTGGAGGTTCCCGTCGTGAAGCATACAAAGTTTCCCTCCTCCTTCATGGTCCTTGGCGTCATCTCCAACGTGAGGGACGTCGTGCCTCCGTTCTTCTTTCAAAAGGGCCTGAGAGTCACTGCTGAAATCTACCAGGAGGTGCTGAGGAGCATGGTGAAGCCCTGGGTAGAAGAGATCACTGCCGGACCCCCCTTCGTATTCCATCAGGACTCCGCTCCTGCACACAAGGCCAAGATGATCCAGGGGTGGCTGCTCAACAATATTCCTCACCACTGGTCGCCGAATTTGTGGCCACCCTCCTCACCCGACTGCAACCACCTTGACTATTTCTTCTGGGGCGTGATCGAGGCCAAGACCAACAAGCTCGCCCACAACACGGTCGACTCTCTGAAGGCTGCCATCGTGGAGGCGTTCGCCGCTATGAACAAGGACATGGTCGCCAAAGCGTGTGACTCATTTCGCGCCCGCCTTGAGATGGTCGTCGCCGCCGCTGGCGGTTACATTGAAAAATAAAGTAGTACGTAACTGTAACTGTTGCTAAATAAACTGCCGGGTCTCTAGATATACAACTTTTGTTTTTATTGCCTATTTCGTTTTCTTTTTGTCAAGTGTCGGATTTTGCTGCAACACCCTGTACGGTATTAAGTACATTTATCAGCCAGAATGCCTGAGAAATTTTGTAGAAAATGTGCCCTCAGATATATAAATATATATATATATATATATATATATATATATGTGTGTGTGTGTGTGTGTGTGTGTGTGTGTGTGTGTGTGTGTGTCAAAATTCAGATATAACTAAAAATATATATGTAAGAAGACGATTTGAATAGACACCTTTGGTCAACGACAAAGTTAGCAACATTTACTTAATTTACTTCATTGGACATTAAATTATATCACCTAGCGTCCTCCATAGTTTATCTTTACTTCCAGTTAGCCGAAAGTATATTGATGAGCGTTCTTAAATTTAACAATTCTGAAAAAGTAACATTTTTACTTCTGTACATAAATATTTTTTGCAAAATAAAATACTTACAATTGGCTTGATAGACGACGAAACGTCTAATGCTAGCTAAGAAATGATTCCCTTTTGTCTTTATTCATATATATATGTGTGTGTGTGTGTGTGTGTTTTAATTGTACATTTTTAGGTTAAAATTGGATTGGTGGTAATCTGTATACCTAGAAAGATATTAGTTTCTTGTTGCCGTCTCCGCAGTCGTCTTTCTCCTAGACTGGCTGTCATTCAAGGCTAGATACCGTAGCTCTGTTGTGTTTTGAGGCTGGTAATTTTTCACTTGAAATAAAGCACCGAAGTGATGCTTTCAAATGCAAGAAAGAGGAGAACTCGATCAAGAGCACAGGAAAACTTTCAGACGAACACTATCATCGGAAGACATCACATGAATAATATTACGTAATATCCTTCATATGGTAGATTTGTACATCTAGAAATGCCATGAAGGACTCGGTAAGTCACATTAACGACCTCCTAGATCTTTGAGATTATATAATTAAAAGTTTATCACAAAAAGAAAATAATTTTGCTGTTTTCTAATGTTACTTTCCTTCATTATATCTCAATGGTGGTTTTCCACGCATTCCTTTTCGCTGTCAGTTGGTTTCTCTTCTTCGGAAATATAGTGAAGTAGTCTTCTATTGATTTCTTCACAGTTTTAAACTCAGAGTCTTTGTTCTCCAAGCCTGACTAGAGATCCGAGTTTATCGTGCTGTTTGACCCATCTTTGCGGGGAGAAATGGATTAATATATATTCAAGAGCCTTTTGCGTAAAAGTGAACGCAGAAGACATGACCGTAGTTTGAACTCGAGTCGCTCGTTCCACTTTCCGTTAATCACGACGTTGATCTACGTGTATATTGCAGTCTATTTCCTTTCATTTTTTGCTTTCATCTTCATTCTCTCATTCTCTCTCTCTCTCTATCATTCTCTCATTCTCTCTCTTTCTCGATCCTTTTTTATCTTTTCCGTTCGCTGTGTCTCTCTTTTTTATTTGTCTTTTCTCCTTCTTCCTCTTTTTTATCTTAACAATTCTCTCTCTTTCTCTTCCTCTTTCTCTGTCTCCCTTTCTCAGTCTCTTTCTTTCTCTCTTTTCCTCTCTCTCTCTCTCTCTGACTTTCTCTTTTTCTTGTTCTCTATTTTTCCTTCTCTCGTTATCTTTTTATCACTTTTCTCTCTTCTTCTCCTCCTCCTTCCTCTTTCTCTCTCTCTATCTACTTCCCTGTCTCTCTTTCTCTTTTTTATCTCTCTCTCACTTTCTTTCTCTTTCTCTTTCTCTCTCTCTCTCTCTCTCTTATCTTTTTCTTTCTGTCTGTCCCCCTTTCTTTATATATATATATATATATATATCTTCGTGCACGTGTTAATCTTGTGCGGTGTATGCCTACGCTGCTAATCCTTTTGGTATTGCTAACAAAAAAAACGAACTGCAATAGCAAGTCAATTTTAAGATATACACATGTGTGTTGCATAAATTTTTCTTGAACTCGCAAAGAATTCCAGAAATCTGTGTATATTACATAGAGTACAAAGCTTGAGACAAAACAAACACCCTTTGACAAAGCATCATTTTTCAGTCGCGTAATAAAAAAAAAAATTTCACCAATATTAAAAGCCAACATGAGAAATTATTTAGTTGAGAATTTTTTAAACTCCTACGCAGCTATCTAATATATTTAGCTAAAAAAAATTAAAGAAAGGTTGTATGGGTAAAAATGGAGTAAATTCTCGAATTATTTTAACAGGCACTATTTGGTTAGTATCGTAGTGACTTGAAACAAATTCAAATTCCATTTTAATAAACAATTATTTTAGAGCTAATAAGAAAAGTACCATTCGAATTAAAAGCTTCTCTTTCGGCCTTCAAAGGATTCAACCAAAAACATCCAAATAAGTTACTTCAGTTTGAAAAGAAATTCCTTTCTTAGATTTATGGACCAATGCGAACGATTCTCAAATAACAACTTATCCGATTCAACTAAAACTTCATATAAGAAACACTGACTGCTAGTAGAGTACAAGCCGAGTCTGTTCGCTCGTTTCACTGTGTCGTAGATACGTACATATACATGTCCGCACCCGCACACATATAAACTCCCTTAGCTTAAGTCGTTCAATCAAAGAGGATCAACTGTCCACGTGTGGTTGATGATAGATAGTTGCTGATTAGCTCCCAATAGAGACAGAGCTTGGCAGAGAGCAGCGGGTCGGCGAAAGAGTGAATACCATGCCGTGCTAAATAAGAACATAAAAGATATCATTCAGGCCGGCTGTGTCCATTCGGGAACAATTAAAAGTAAAAGATTCATCATCTTCATTATATTTTACACATTTACAGTGTTATTGACTTATTTTTTCAACTAGCAACTATAAATATTTGTCCAATAAGAAATATGCATTTGACTTTATACCGCGCTCAAAATATTTATAATCTTATAAGATTCGATAGTACCACTCTCGAGAGATTTTCGTCTGAGTAAGTTACTTCCACTTTTAATAAGTTTGATATTTTTAGATCAAATTCTAAACATTAATATAAATGTAAATTTGCACTCCGGCTTTTTTCAAATATCTCCGTATCTGGAAGAATTACTTCCTTCCCAAGCCAATATACATGACTATAAAAATGTTAAAAACTTAGAAAAAAGCTGTTAGATTCATAACTTAACTTTATCTAAAATATATAATACATAAATCTCAAACTAAAATAATATAAATATTATAATAAAAAACAAATTGAACACTAACGTTACGTAATATTAAATCACTATTGTTTATTAGACATTACATTACATCACTTTTCATCTTCCATAATATACCGAGAATTTTCAGTTAGCTTGATGAATATTTTTGAGCGTTTCTTAACTTAATGATTTCGAAAAAAACTAACAACATTTTACTTTTGTTTATAAATACTTGTTGCAAAATAAAATCCTTATATTTGCCTTGCGTCCATCAGAGGACGAAACGCGTCGGCTTGGATAATTTTTCTTTTTGCCTTTCATATTGTCCTTTTAAAGATATATTATTGGTTTATATATGAAATTTTACACACGCACACACACACACACACAAACATGCACACACACATCCACACACACACAGACATGAACACACATACACTCTATCTGTCACTCACACAGACACATGCACACACACTCACACTCTCTCTCACTCACACACACACAAACACACTCACACACACACACACACACACACATATATATATATATATATATATATATATATATATAAAGTCCGACAATTTATTTATTAAAGACATTTTTATGTTTAACGTTCTTTTTATAGATACAAGTATTTAAGTAAATGCTCTGTTTAGGAAGATTGAAGTTCAAAAGCAGTAAATTCGAACCGAACGATCCTTTGTGGCCGAGCGGTTAGGCACGTCAGGCTAAATGACGGTTCCGTATAGGGTGCAGGTTCGAATCCTGTCAAAGGACGAATATTTTCTATGAAAATTTCTCGGACATTCAGGCTGGTAAATGTTATTTAATACTGTTTATTATAAACAGAGCATTTACTTAAATACTTGTATCTATAAATAGAACGTTAAACATAAAAATGTCTTTAATAAATATATATAATTATTTATATATTATATGCGCGATACTTATTAGAAAGCGTTCAGAAACAGATATTTTTGTTTGTCTGACGATCGCAAAAACGTGAAACCCAGGGTCACAAACTCACATCAATCCAACCAAATAAAAAAATAAATATATATATATATATATATATATATTCCGCCAGTAATGCTGATTACACGCAATCCCTTTTTATTTTTTCAATGCATAATATACAATATGCGTGTCACAATAAGCGGAAATAAATTTTAGGTCAAAAATAGGTACTTACTCATCAAATTCGTACCACCAGATATATTTAGTCAGTGTGTACATTAAATATTTATAGGTAAAACTGGAGTAGCTGTAAAGTCAACGATACAAACCGCTGAAATCTCGCGCATGTGTACGTGGAATTATAATGAAAAGAATAAAATTAAAAATAAATAATAAAGTTTTTTTTTGTTTTTTTTTTTAATTCGATTATTAAAAGAACAAAGATACATTTGAGTACTGACCTGGCGTGTACGGATGCAAAAGGTGGTTATCACCCTAAATAAGAGGCCGAATTTACTAACGTCCTAAAGTGGCTTGAGAACATGATAGACCGTGAGTGACAACAGCCTGTGGCTGATGATAGAGTTGCTGATAGCTCCCAATAGATACACAATTTGGCAACCAGCGGCGTCTCGGCGAACAAACGATTGTCATTCCTGCTAAAAAGGGCAAAATAGATAACATACGGAGTGCCTGTATCCCTCCTAGGACCATTACAAGTAAAAGCTTCATTATATTCGTCATTTTCACATTCTACTTGCTTTTTACGCGTGCTATTTCTCTGTGTAGGACAAATTGCGATAGATGTATTTGAGTATAACATATTGTATAACACTTTTGTATATTCTAGTACAGTGTGAATTTGGAAGTAGTTTTAGGGAGAATTGATATCTTTGAATTGCATTAGTATATCATGGATGAACTATTGTTTAATATTTGCCTTGGAGAGTGAACAAAAACAAGATATTTCTTCTCCATTGCCAAACACCCTATAAACCGCAAATCTTGCCAGAAGATATTATTTGAAACCTTTTTTGAAAAAGTTTGAGCATCACATATGACTATGGTATATTCCAGATGTTGACATACCACACTACCTTAAACAAAACATTTGGAAGGAAATTCCCGTCAGTAACCGAAAGAACGTTAACAGTAAATATACAGTCGCAACTGAAATAGTATTGATCCGAGCCGGTATACTAATACTTCTCGAACGCGCAAGCCGATAGACGTAATACACACTGTTTAAAACAACAACAAAAAATAAAAATGCAGCATCTTTTTTTAAGGCAATTCACCCAAAACAAGGGAGTGCTACTGGCACGCATGGGGTTACAGAGGATTGAGAACAAGAGTAAAGAGGCGTGTTTGAGAAGAGGATACAGAGAAGGACGGGGAACAAGCTCGGGATAGGATGTCAGATGTCGATTGACATTACACTTGAATAGTTGAAGAATATAGTTATCGGGAAAGTAAGCAAGGGGAAGGGAGTTCCACAAACATAAAGTGCGGGAGAAGAAGCTGTTTGAGACGAAGAGACGGTTACATTTAACTGTTTTGACAGTGAAAGGGAGGTACCGAGATGCCAGCTTGATAGCTCGTTTAAATTCATGTAGTTCGGGAACCAGTGATGAATTGAGTTGGATCTTTTCTAATTGATGTCTTTAGCTCTAAGTTGAAATGATGATCCTTCTTCCTGTTGTGACATCCTGATCCAGTTTTCTTCTCTACTGTTCCCTCTTTTGTAAACTTATTCACTGTTCTCTTGATGGTTCTTGAATGGAGTTTGAAGATGAAAGCCAGAGTATTAATTTTTGTACTATTACTGAATACCTGAATTGTCTTTTTCCTCTAACCATTGCTCATTTAGGAAGAGAGTGCAACTGACACAAAACCAATTTTAACCTACTTTCTTTTTAGCTGAATAACTCAGTTTTTTTCAGTGATCTTTACGAAAAAAATGGAGCCAAGATGATTAAACGTCTTACTTGAAAACCTGGAAAATAGAAACTCGATTAGTTTAGTGTTTTTTTTTAAATATTAAACATTTTGTGGAAAGGGCAATTGTGCTGTTACACGATTTCGGAGAATTTTGCAGCTACAGCCGGTATAGTTGGAACACCAGACCAGATATGGCGGCATTGTTCAATGCACGGACGAATGATAGATTTATAAATGTGCAAGATAGATTCTGACGAAGAAGAATGGCCTTGCACAACAGAGCGAATCAACTTTCCTAGCAATAGCAATTGATTCAATATAATCATTCTATTTCATGACAGTGGAAAATGTGAGCCCAACCTGTAAAGTGTTGCTCTTCTGGAGTTTCATTAAAGTCCTGAAGTATTTCTTGACAGAAAACAAAAAAAATGTCCCCAATCAAAGATTCACCTCAGAAATCATATTTACCGTATATACTCGTGTATAAGTCGACTTCATGTATAGTGTGACCCCTGATTTCTTTGCATGAATTTTAACCACTCCATAAAAAGTTTACCTGTATATAGTTCAACCGGTCACCAAAAAACAGCATGATTTTTAACCTCTTCAAAAATGTTACCTGTGTATAGCGCGACCCCGTATTTTGTGCGAAAAAAAACTGATCATAAAATCCCACACGATTCACGGGTATACATTCGATACCAAGAAAGCAATATTTTCGTTATTCTTGTTACTGTCCGTCGGCAGTGGCATAGAATTTAACGGTCATGTGACTTCATTCCTGATTTTTTTCAGCACCATTCTTTTGGATCTTATCTTCCAGTTTCTCTTCTCACACTTCCAAAGTTCATCACATTCTTTATTTAGATCTGCGCGTTGTTGCAACTATTTGCAACTGCGCATGTTCGGCAATCTACGTCATTCAGAAAGCAATTCAAGTCAACAAGATCAAAAGGAAACGTTTATTTGGATTTGTTCTGAATTCTTTTGCCAGGGTGCAACAGTGAACGAAAATAACATATAACTTTGGGGCGTTGAAATTGGCAATTAGTTTTTAATCTTTATACTTGTAAATATGTATGCGTCATGACGAACTTATTTTAAGCACGCTACTGTACTTTGGATAATATGTCAGTAGGTCAAAAATCCAAACACTTTTTTCCACATGACCTACTGTCATCTGCTTAATAAATATAACACGGTATGAACGAAGTTAAAAAGGAAAATTATGCTCAAAAGACCGAAACCAAAATATTCATAAGATTTTTATAGATACTAATCAATATTTGACAGTTCAGAATTAATTGAAATGTCAAAGCTTTCACTTGAGAAATTGAACATTGAATACTATTTACATTATTCGAACTATAGTCCTCATCTTTATCGCCATATTTATTACATCGTTTCGGCCGTTGTACGCTCCGACCTTCTTCAGGTGGTTGGAATGTCGAACATAACCCTTTATTTCACTCACTGGGGTAGACTGTTCTAGTTCCACATGCCATGTTTAATGGATGTCAGTTAACAGTTATCTCCTGTTAATCCCCCCCTCCAAGTTCTCTACTGCCAGAACCGGGTATTGAACTCACACTTTGCCATGTGTCCTTGAGGGCATAAGACTCAGTGGATAAAGGCGTTAGTTAGATCCAG
>OZ010579.1:76115126-76127626 GCA_963932145.1 Acanthosepion lycidas | reverse complement strand
CAACTGGGTGGAAATGCACATTCAGTTAAAAAAATACAAACGGCATAGATAATTGGACGAAGTTTAATTATGTTTCAAAACAATGCTAGGCCACATGTTGCAAGGACAGAGTAGAAGACTAGCAACTTTGAATACGAGACTTTGGCACATCCACTATATTCCCCTTTATCTCTAGCCTACTACAGTGCAACCCGGATATGAGATACCCGGATATAAGAGAAACCCGGATATAAGAGAGATTTTCTCTGGTCCCAAATTAGAGCCATACTTACCTAAACAAAATACACCAAACCCGGATATAAGAGAAACCCGGATATGAGACTTCTTCTCCGGTCCCGACAACTCTCTTATATCCGGGTTACACTGTACCACTTTTTCAAGCATCCTGGCAATTTTTTAAGTCAAAAACCATTGGGTTGTATAGAAGATGCAGGAACTACATTCAAAGATTTCTTAGCATTCAAAACCTTTAGAGTTGTATCATAAGGGCAAAAATAACCTTGTAACTCGATGGCAGAAATGTTCAGGTTTCCTATTTTATCTGATTTGAACAATATTTAAGTAGAAGAATACGTATGGCTTTTTAGCTTTCCGGCCAAGAAACCTGCTTAATAATAGTAAGCTGAAAGAAAATGGAACAAATGGGCGTGAGGAGGCAATACAATCTTCAAAGTGAGGATGGCCTTCCTGCCTTAAAAATCGGTGTTCTTAGATTTTATTCTCACTTGAACACGGACTGTAGGAAATGTACAAATATCACAAAGGCCACAAAAGACATAAATTATCAGAAAATTATAATTCTATATATAGAAAATGTGGGTGTGTACATAGTGTAACAGTTATGGGGCGGGAAAAGTGGAATAAGAGAGCCAAATTCAAATTCCCTTCCTTGTGAATGCCATGAATTTATATCTTCTATCCCAACACGCCGAATCCCGCATTAAATAGCTTTCTAGATTTGGGTGGTAATTGTTTCTATGAGAGTGGATGTAAACGTGGTGTAATGGATTGTGGTGGCTCGAAATTAAAACAAACTTGGAGAGCCGAGTTCGAATTCTGGTCGTGTTCGTTACATACAAATGGATATGCATCATCCCATGAAAACGAGAGTGACTGATTGCAATTCTTTCCTTGTGTGAGCTGCGCATTCTGCTGAAGGCGGAGTAATCGTTTACTCTCTATTCTAAGAGAACAATTAGTCTAGATTAAAAACCGTGGAGAAGGCGACGGGAAACCATTCCACTATCTTTCCCAAGAGATCGTGGAAATTTACAACAAATAAAGAAAAAGAACTCTTTAGAGAACCGGAAGGAATCTGGCATTAAAGAATATCAAAAGAATTTTAGTTTTGTATTCCAATTGAGGGAAAAGGGGACAGAGGAAAGCATCGCGTAACATACTTGAGTAAATAGATGACAGAACAGAGTTTGGGAAAAATAATGTTTATAACATAAAAATATTTATGATATGAGGTTGGTGCAAAAATAACGTTGTTTTCTCACATAGTAATATATGTGATAAAACGACATTATTTTTGCACCACCCTAATAGTAACGCCAAGACCAGAGAAATTCTTACCCAAATGAGAATGCACCACCCGAAATCAGATGTTGATAGTCTGTACATACCAAGAGCTTTAGGGGGTCGAGGTCTAATCCAACTTAAACTAAATCTAAAAACTACAACAATCGTATTGGAAGCACGCCTCAGAAAAAAACCAATGATCTTCTCCTACAAATAGTAAAACGTCAAATCCACTCCATAAACAAAGAAACTGCACTCTTCAAGAAACAGCTTAATATACCTGAAACATTACCAACAAAAAACGAAGCTAATCCCATCTACGCCGAACGAGTAAAACGGCAAAACAACTTGGCCAAATGAAATTACCAAAAAATTGGGAGGACAAAGGCGTTGCATGGCAAATATCTAAAAAGAACGAAAGAAACAGACGTGGACCAACAGAAAACACATCGGTGGCCGAGGAGCATCGGATTGAAAACTGAAACAGGAGGCCTAATTATTGCAGCTCAGGAGCAAAACCTCACAACCAGATCCTATCACTGTTACATAACCAAGAACGGAACTAACCCGAAATGCAGAATCTACGGAAAATATGATGAAACTGTCAACCATTATCTCAAGATGATTGGAACTTGCAAAAAATTAATATACCCACAGACATAACAAAGTAGCGACATATGTGCTCTGGAAGATATGCAAGAAGCACAAAATCGAAACCACTGAGAGATGATATGAGCACGAACCAGTCACAGTTACTCAAAATAATGATGAATCTATCCTCTGGGATATGCCACTTCAAACTGACAGGGGCATAAAAGCCAGCAGATCTGATATTATCATAAAAGACAAAAAATTCAGAAAGTGTATGCTTATTAACATAGCAGTACAATCTAAGAGAAAGACCTTCATGAAAATTATCGAGAAATTGCCCAAATACAAAGACCTGGAGATCATAATTAACAGGATGTAGGGATTGAAGACTGAGATTGTATCAATAGTAATCGAAGACCTAGATCACGTGAGAAAAAGAATAGGCAATTTTCCTAACATTATCCCAGAAGATCGCCCGACTAGGAACATCTCATATATTAAGAAAGGTGCCATCAATTAAATGACAATTCTTCTTTAGGGCCTAAGGACCATAGTTTGGACACGGCTCTACAAGATACAAAGCAGGAAACATAACATAAACAAATAATAATAATAATAATAATAATAATTATAATAATTTTTTTTTTTTTTTTTTTTTTTTGTCAGTGAAAAGTGTCATGATGCCATTTCTAACCTTAGGTCCCTGGGTGGGACCCGGAAAGAAATGTGTAAACGCCAGAAAACAAAGAATAATAATAATAATAATAATAATAATAATAATAATAATAATAATAATAATAATGGTACCATGGATAATCTTTATACGTGTGTATGAATAGTTTTTGGAATAAAGATCTGTAAAAAATAAACGAAAATACTTTTCCTACACTCTAATTTACTTTTAATGAATTCGACTGAAACCATCAAGATTAAAAGTATTTATGATTGACAAGAGAAGTTACTTCCATTTCTAATTATCTGAGTAAAGTAGTCCCTGAAATATTGACACTGAAATATTGTATAGAAATAAAAATACGGAAATATTGTATTGAAATAGCAAAACTGAAATAGTGTATTGAAATATTGACATTGAAATATTAACACTGAAATATTGTATTGAATTATTGATAGTGAAATATTAACAGTGAAATATTAACACTGAAGTATTGTATTGAAATATTAACACTGAAAAATTAACATTTAAATATTAGCACTGAAATATTAAGACTTAAATATTAGCAATGAAATATTAGCACTGAAATATTAACAGTTAAATATTAGCACTGAAATATTAACACTTAAATATTAGCACTGAAATATTAACACTGAAGTATTAACAGTTAAATATTAGCACTGAAATATTAGGTTGGTGCAAAAATAATGACGCAATAATCTCGTTATTTGACGTAACGTCAAAAAACGACATTATTACGTCATTATTTTTGCACCAACCTTATATTAGCACTGAAATATTAACACTTAAATATTAGCACTGAAATATTAACAATTAAATATTAGCACTGAAATATTAGCACTGAAATATTAACACTTAAATATTAGCACTGAAATATTAACAGTGAAATATTAGCACTGAAATATTAAAACTTAAATATTAGCACTGGAATATTAGCACTTTAATATTAGCACTGAAATATTAACACTTAAATATTAACATTGAAATATTAGCACTGAAATATTAACACTTAAATATTATCACAGAAATATTAGCACTGAAATATTAACACTTTAATATTAGCACTGAAATATTAACACTGAAATATTAGCACTGAAATATTAACAATTAAATATTAACACTTAAATATTAGCATTGAAATATTAGCACTGAAAAATTAACACTTAAATATTAGCACTGAAATATTAGCACTGAAATATTAACACTGAAATATTAACAATTAAATATTAGCACTGAAATATTAACACTTTAATATTAGCACTGAAATATTAACACTTTAATATTAGCACTGAAATATTAACACTTTAATATTAGCACTGAAATATTAACACTTTAATATTAGCACTGAAATATTAACAGTAAAGTATTAACACGTAAATATTAGCACTGAAATATTAACACTTAAATATTAGCACTGAAGTATTAGCACTGAAATATTAACATTTAAATATTAGCACTGAAATATTAACGCTGAAGTATTAACACTTAAATATTGCACAAAAATAAAACACTAAAATATTAACACTGAGATATTACACTGAAATATTATAACTTAAATATTAACACTGAATTCTTAACGCTGAAATATTCAACAGAAATATTAACAAATTTATCCCACCCCCTTTTTGTTACTCAAATATAAATATTCTCTGTAATCGCGTAGTTCTCACATTCTTTTGTCCTTTTTCTTTCTTTCTTAGAATTAGTGAAGAAAATGTTATTTATTTTCTGAATTTGGGGTTATTAATATGACAGGACTGAAATTTAATAACGTCTGGAGTTAATGCTTGTCTGGATGTTTTTGATGTACCCAGCCAAGATGTAACCATCCAGTTGTCATAAATTGTGAAGGCCAAGTTGTCGCTGTTTTGTTATGTCGTGCCGAGTTACAAGTGTTTCTATTTGAAGACATCAATTTTCCATAAATAACAAACTAAAATTTCCCACGCCTCAATCTGTGCAAAAATTCGTTCATGAATTCTTTCTTTAAAATAAGGATCGCGTACTCAGTTATGCTCTTATGTTGTAGTGGCTTCGACTCTGATCGTGGGCAAGACACCAAAACAGCAAATCCAGACGAGAAATTTTACATTTAAGAAACCTACTCTTGAAATTCTACAATATATTTCTGACAAGTGAGGTCTGTCAGCATAACAAATGGAATACTCTATGCAAGAGTTCAGTTTAATATATATATATAATCTTACATTCTTAGAGTATAGCTCGATATCCATCCCAACTGATAATGAAGTTTACTCTGGAGAAACGCCGTTTGTGTGAGTGAATTTTAGGTAGGTGTGCTGAGAATTCTATGGGCGAAGCGCGTACGCAAAATACAATGAGGAAGTAGGGCTTGGTGAACTTAACCCTCACAAGGTATATTGAAGTCGAAAGAAATAGAGCAAGGCACCGAGCCACCTACCTAACGAGATTGTGTGACCGCGGAGAGGCTTGACAAAGGAAGAAACGCTGCTAAGGGCCACATATAAAAGTAAGTTACGAATAGTGTAACAGTAATTTTATTAAATCATTTCATCTCAAACAAGGCAAGAAAGACACTAAGCCGCAATGGTTACTGAGAGTGAATGTTGTGGCCTGTTAGGGGCCAGAAAGAAATACACGGGAAGAAAAAGGTAGGTTAAACAAGTGTATTCAAATAAGATATATACAAAATAAGAGTGTGATTAGTCAGCAGATAGAAGTGTCCGTCCAAACTGTCAGGTTACAGTCCCCTACAAGGCCGAGTTTAATGTGGGTTTCTCCGAGCCCGTAGGCTCGGCCAAAAATATTCCCTTAGAACCCGCATAAGCGGGTTCGGGATCTGTCTACATACCCGGACGAAACTTTGCCCTTCGGCAAAGCTTCGTCCGGTTTCCTCTCTGCCAAGGCAGAGAGTTCGACAGAAATCGCACACAGTCAGAGACTACATTGACTGCCTCCCATAGGAAGTCTCGCAGGTTGATATTTATGAAAGGAGGAAGAGTTCATTCCCATGTAGGTAGGTACCATAAGAGTGAAAGAAACTGAAAAAACGTTGAGGAGAAAGTGAGAACATTTAAAAGACCAGGATTCAAGCAAAATGAAAATGACGACTGATTTTATATTTATTTTTTTAAAGTTTGTAGCTGAAAGGAAATCAAGAAGTCAGAAGAGAGTTCCACAAGTGAGAAGTGCGAGATAAAAAAAAATTGAATATTTGAAGATTATAGCTATCAGGGAAGCAAGTGATAGGAAGTGAGTTCCACTGACTTTTTAGGATTTACGCTTACACTGAGCAAATTCAACAGTAAAATGATGGAGCCTAGTATCCAATCTGGTCCTGCGCTTAAAATCTAAGTACAAAAGAGATTGACTGATTTTGTTTTTTTTTTTTTGTTTTTTTACGGCTTCGAGGGTTATTTAGTATCGAAACATATTTTGGATTGTATGAGGCTGCTGACATTACGCAGTGTTCCCAAGCGGTGAGCCATCCGAGTACCAAAGAGTAAATCTCATCAGACTAATTCAAATGAAAGTCTTTATAGAAAAGACACTGGGAAACTATATTACGATGATCATAACGGATTGAGATTACATTGCGTGGAAAGTGAAATCGACGAGCCGACTTCAAAATTCCGTTAAAGTTGGTTCTGTGTCATGACAGAAAGTTTTTCTCGCCTGAGTCCATCCTTCAAGTCTACAAATCAACCATTCGTCCTTGCATGGAATATTGCTGCCATATATGGTCTGGTGCTCCTGTCCATCTCGACAAAATCCAGAGATAGATATGCAACGTGATTAGTCTTGATCTGGCATCCCATCTACAGTCACTTTCTCACAGACATGCTGGGGCCTCCCTCTGTCTTTTCTACAAGTATTTTCATGGCAACTGCTACGACGAGCTACTTTCACTGGTTCCCAAACTTCATGAATTTAAGCGTGCTACTAGGTTGACATCCTGGTCCCACTCTTTCACTGTCGAAATGTAGTCAACAGTTTCTTATCTCGCACATCCCGTCAGTGGAATTCCCTTCCTACCATTTGCTTCCCTGATAGCTATAATCTTCAAATTTTCAAATGTAATGTCAATCGACATCTTCTGATGACTTGATCTTCACCCCTGTTTTTCTCTTTACCTTTTTTCCCAAACACTGTTATTATTCTTACTCTCATTCTCTGTATCCCCTTGCGTGCTAGTGGAACTCTCACCTTCCTTGGGGTGATTTGCTTAAAAAAATATTCACATTGCTCTTAGTAAAATAAAGTAAGTGACGCAGCCAATCGAATCCGAGGATGCCAGTCTACTGGGAAAGCTAGATAATCTCCATTACAGACGCCTGCTCAGGCACATTTGTGTTTGTTCAACCCCCACAAAGCCTACCTGTGGTTTATGCTACAACTATGCTGAGCGGACCTTAGTTATAATTTCTTGGGGAGAGCGCGTCAACGATGACTTGTGACTTCGTGCTAGTGCAATCACCGACGGCCCCCAAGGGTTCTGTCTACCCAAATTCACTCAAATGGCACTTTCCAAAGGTAACGTACGCTGGGATCTCCTCCTCCAAACCGATAACATCAAGAAATCACCTTCCCGATATATCGACCATGGTGAGATTCGAACCCCGGCCTCATAGAAAGCGAATGTTCTAACCACTCGGTCACATGCCCATATCGCTATAATATCTTTAAAAAAAGTTATAAACCCTTCTTCATCTAACTATGGATTAAATAGCAGGGTAAACTGGTCTCTCTTGCCTTGGAGGTGGAGAACTATTCTAGAAGGGAAATTTTGAAATCAAAACTAGTCGGAATAAAAATGTCTGTCTTTCTGCCATCCTTCTGTTTACCGGAATCCTTCTTATGTGAGGGTCCATTTCTCCAAACCCATTTTCAACATTATGTGCCCCCAAATTAGAACTTTCTCATTCTCGTTCTAGGTATGTGTCCTTTTTCTATTTTCTTTAAAATTTCCTTGTTGCACACATGTTCCATTCATTCAATTCTCAAATCGTAATGCTAATATTTCCCTAAAAAGGAACATTTGACATTCATTGACCGAGCAGCCAGTACTTTTCGGGTAAAATTTATGAAATCTTTGTCTTAAATCCCTTTTTAGGAAATCTAGTTTCTACACGTTCAATAGCTCAATAGCTTTTATCGCTCTTTCCATTATTGATGGGAGTTTCCAACCAAACCCTCTTATGTGAAGTGATGTCGAACGTTTACGTCTTGATTATTCCATTAGTTTCTCTTTGTGATACACGTGCTATCCATTTTAGTTGTTGCTGTCGTTGATAGTCTTCAGGTGATGTGATTTCTGTCATTTAGTACAGTTATTTGTTTGTGATTCTGTAGCGCCAGTCCACAATGCTCAAAGGATTATCTTTGGGGAGAACATCAGGATTTACTAGCTCAAACCCTTTTTTAATCATTGATCTTAGAAAGCGGTTGTATACAGCTGACAGTTTAGATATTTCTGAACAGGGGTGGCGCCATTCATGGCACTCATATGAAAGTCTCGATCTGATGAGGCTATCATGAATCAAGTTTTCAGGTTATTTTGTTTTTGTAGCAATTTGTGGTGTTGGGCGAAGCTATCTGTGGTGCAGTCTATTCTGTGTTCACTTTCTTTTCTTTTTTTTCTTATACTTAATGGTATGGCTCAAATTCCAGCCAATGTTTCTGTGTTCTCTTTCGCGCAAATATCGTTGGAAAAGATAGCAATCAATTTTTTTCTCTCCCCAGCTATGGGTTAAATAGCATTACAGACTGGGTCGAACGACATCTCTCTTTATTTGTCAGGAAAGCGTCAAGCACTCACTGCCCGACTGGAGGATTGATATTAAGCTGCTGAGCGGAATTTCTATGCAAAATCAATCCGCCGTGTCCCTTCAGGACTTGATCGATCATGGATCCCTACAAATTAACTTCCTTTGTCGCTCTTAATATTTTTCTATTTTTATCGCTTCTAAACTCTGCTCTATCATCCATTTATTCAAGCTCGCTGGGTACGTTATGTGACGTTTTACCCTTCAAATTTCCTTTGAGTGTCAAATTTTCCAAGCCATCTTCCCTTATTTTGTGCCTTAAAAATCTCAAATCTCTCGTTCTGATATTAATGATAAGTGTCCTTTTTGTTTTCATTCTTCCTAAAACTTAGTGGTTGCTCATATGTTCAGTCCATGGTATTCTCAGCATCCTTCTGTCTCTTCTTCATATGAGGAGGAATTGTTCAGCAATCACTGACATATAAGAGGACTGATACTACGAAACACTCCAGTACTCTTTTCTTTGTTTCTGACGAGATTGTTCTTTCTTAATACTTTGCTTAGTTTTTGGAAGGCACCTTTCAGTATTTCAATACGCCTTCGGTCTTTTGATATTTAATCCTTCACTACCTTCTGTGGGAGTTCTTGTTGTTTCTTTTATCTGTTATCGACAAAGTCTCATTTGGATATCTTGTATTAACATTTTGGCCTCTAAGAACGAATCCTGGTTGGACTCTCTCAGAATCGCCCCACTGTATAGGATGGAAATCTTCTTGCCTTATATGCCTTCCTATTTTTTATAGTTACTGAATTCACTTTCTATCCGTATGCAGGCTTTTTGCTGAGAGTATAACTTCTGGATTACTAAGCAAATAAAAAATATATAAAATTAAGAACCTCCAAAAAGTTGATTATATTATTATTATTATTATTATTATTATTATTATTATTATTATTATTATTATTATTTAATCCTTTCTATTAGGTTGGTGCAAAAATAATGACGTAATAATGTCGTTTTTTGACGTATTTTTTAACGTCAGAAACGACATTATTACGTCATTATTTTTGCACCAGCCTAATAGCACATCCGAAATTTGAATTTTTTTTTTTTTTTTTTTTTTTAGATCAGCGGGTGGACCAAAGATTTTTTGGCGGCTTTTTTGACGTTAAAAACTTCTTTTTTTTTTTTTTTTAATTCTCGCAAAAACTGATTTTAATCGGGACTTATTCACAAATTAATTAAACTGTTTTTGAAATTTGTTTTCTTTTTTTCTTTTTTCTTTTTTTAAGAAAATCTTGGTAAATATATTATATTGTTACCCCAACGTACTTAATTTTATGAAATTTCGAGAAATTAAAACGTCAGCCTCTTCGTATTTATATTAATTGAAAGCAGGACTCCTTGGACAACTTAAATCATGATTTTTTTTTCTTAGTCAAACAGAGACACCATTTGCTGAAAACCTGTTCTGAATCCTGAAATTAAAAAATGCAATAAAACTATGACATTATTTAATTAGAAAGGCTTTTAATTGCTTTTATAAGATCAATGAATGACACTACTGTCTTAACAAAAAATAATTCGATGAATAATGAATTTTTACAAGAATTGTTTTCATTTTTTTAAATTTTTAATTAGAAAAATTTATTAAGTATTAATTTGAGCCTTTGAGGTGATATTATTATAAAGTGAAAACTATAATTACTAATCATAAATGGAAAAGCTTTATACAAATCATCAAGTACTAATATTGTTAAAAGAATTTTGAATTATTTTTTATGTGTATAAACTTGCCGATTTTTCTAAGTACGGACGACCATACACGATATTATCAGAAAATAAGAGCAATAACTATAGTAAATTTAAAGTCGACATTTCTAAAATTCAATAAAACATTGGATTACCGAGAATATTTTCCTAAAGTTTGAAGATTACTGAGAGCTTAAAAATCATATGAAAAAGACGCTAGCGTCATTTTCTTCAATTATGTTTTACAGATAAATCTCTGTAGAATAACATTAGTCCTTTCATCAAGCTGTCAACATGTCATGACTGCTACTGTCAGGTTAAAAATGCATTACTGCGATATTTTAATCTTAAAGTAAACAATATTTGTTTCAACTTAGATTAATTATACTTTAAAGCAGCTAATATAAAGTTTCAGAATAGTATATTTTATTTTTGGAAGATTTTTTTTTTAATAAAGAGATTTACATTGTGATGAAAGACGACGAAAAAGTGGCGCTAATCAGCTATTTTAGAAAAAATAATTCTTTCAGTCAATTTAAATTAGTTTTTGAAATACAACAAAGTATTTTGCTTATTGGATATATTACATTTATTAGCTTGAAATTAAAACTAAAATAAAAGCTCCAAGAAAGATTTTTTTTTTAATTCATTTTAAACCTTAGGTATCACATTTTTGTGGTAGCCCCTATATAAACATTTTGTACTTTCCGAAGTGATTTTTAACATATCGAGTGATCCATTTATATTTGAACCTCGTAAATTGACTGAAATGAAATTACTGCGTATTCCAGATCTGCTTCTTCTACTGATTGCAGTATCCCTTCAGGACATAGGCAATCATGGTTCTCCACACTCTCCTATGAAGCCCTTAGCAAACTTTGCCAATTTGTCAAGCTTTCTACCCACCGTTCAGACAAGTTCATCAAGTAGATGGCCCGCTGTCTTTCCCTGTTCATATTTCTTTCGACATATCCTGTGAGTATCAAATTCTCCGAGCCTTCTTTCCTCAATATGCGTCCAAGAAATATCAGCTGTCTATTTCCGATTCTGAGTATAAGTGTGTTTTTTGTTAATAATGATAATACTTATTTAATATATATATATATATATATATATATATATATATATATATATATATATATATATAAATTCATGAATCATTCATACAAAAAAGCAAATATAGAGGTTAATGGTTTAAATGGCGAGAATACATCATCGCAAACAATATCAATAAGATACACCAACCCCGAACCTGTATATGAATGATTATAAATTATGTTTATAAATTCCAGTTGCATAAGGTCTTTTTAATTTTTTACAAGCTTTCGTCTGTTCCTACAGACATCCTCAGGTATGGAAATAGATTTGTTCTTGTTTTCCTTCTTGGTAATATATATATATATATATATATATATATATATATATATATATATTTAGCTCTTAATTTACAAAATTACACTTGCATGAGAGAAATAAGATCTATAACCTCTAAATGTCAAAGACGGATTATATTTGTGAAGACCCTCAGGCTTTACTTGATGAAAGCCTTTTTTCACCTTAGATCTTAGGAGGCGGTTTACATACAGCTGACTTTATGGTGAGTAAGTGAATGACAAAATAGAAAAATTCTGTTTAACACGTTTCGTCCTTCAAAAGGAACTCATCAGAGTAAAATAATCTTCTTATTGAATAAGCACATCTGATGTAGTTTTTTTTTTTTTTTTTTTTTTTTTTTGGATGTCGAAATATAGTATAGTTTTTTTCCTATTTTTTTTTTCACTTGTACAAATTTACTTCTCATTTATAAAATTTTACTTGATATTTATTATTCGTAGGTAAAAATTTACTTTTGAACAAAAAAAAAATTGTATATGTAAACCTTATAGCTTATCTCGATCTTGGTTAAGAAAAGGAAAACTTTTTTTTTGTGGGGGTGGGGTTACTTTGAGAAAGAAAGAAATCAAACCAGCGTGACAATTCTCACTACGCTTTTCTAGTTGTATCATACGTAAAAACCAACAACGAAAATTAGAAAGAGTGAATTTATTTTGTTGTCTCTCACAACAGGAATGTAGTGGACTTTGAGAGACTCACAGTGCTTGTGGTGGGTGTGTCAGCGTATCAAATATACAAGCAAAGCCAATTCATCTCCAGGGAGTCATCCTGACGATGAGAATAACATTCTATTCTA
>OZ010579.1:76070126-76112626 GCA_963932145.1 Acanthosepion lycidas | reverse complement strand
GAATTCACATCGCTCGATCTAGGCTGGTTGATATTAATTACACTGTTTCTGTCAGTTAAATACTGTATGTGCTATACGCTTGTGTGATCACGCCACTTTCGATTCATAACAAACTAGTCAGAAAAATTTCTAGTAGTAGGTTCCTTTCTGCGGTAAACTGGTTTCCAACCAAGGTCATAGAACCCAGTGTATCCTTCTATTCGACCCATAGATGAGAGAAGAGATGGGTTCATGCATTTCCCAAGTGAATGTAATGAAGGCGACTGGATTCGACCTCGGTTCTCCGATATCTCATTTCGATCTGTGAACCATTACACCACGCTGTACACCTCCACGTTTACCGATTAATAAAATAAGGAATAGTAACTTAAATAGTATCCGCTAAAAACAACGAGTAGTGAACTCTCCCGTTGTTATGGAGTGGTTTCACAGTGGAGGCTTTTATTTGTACTAAGTTGGTCCTAAAATAGGTTCGACGTACAAAACGTTAGGAACTTGATATAATAGGTAATGACGCAGCAATATAGTTGTGGTGGCTGATACTTTAATATCCGACTAACGGTCGTCCGACGTCGACTGACTGACCAACTCGATATTTAGTCACCCCTCCCCACGAGGACATCATGTGGCACAAGACCAGTGTAACGTGGGATCTCCGAGCTCGTGGGATCTCTGAGCCCGTGGACTCGGCCCAAAATATGCCCATTGAACCGGTATAAACGGGTTCAGGGTCGGTTTACCTCCCCGAAAGAGAATCTGCCCTTCGGCGTAGCCTCTTTCGGGTTCCTCCCCGCCCGAAGGCAGAGAGTTCAACCGATCAGCCAGTCGACTGACTGACCAACTCACTGCCGACTGCTACTACTGCTCCTACTTATTATAGGTGGGAGAGTCTATTAACTATGGAATAGGTGTGTTCCACTATAACACTCGTCAACATGTAAGAGGCCTAACGGTTCAATTTTAAAAATGAACCGCTAGACTACCCTGATATATTATTCGATCATAACGGTGTAAGCTCGTGTAGAAACGGCTGAACATATAACAGAGAAATGGTGTAAAGTGAGACTCGAAATCTCCACATAGACTTGAATTCATTCTGTCAGATACAGACATTTCTCAAGAGCATTTGTGTAAAAGTGAATACAACTATCCCAGGCATAATTTGAACTCAGCATAGCGATCTTACGTGGCGTACGCGCGCACACACACACATAGACACGGACGCACATTCAAGCAAACACGCACACATATACATATGTAAACATATATTATTACATATAACACATACATACACCTATATATATATATGTAAACATATATTATTAAATATAACAGACATATGAATATCTAGTATGTCTGATCATGAGCCGTTCTAATTCAGACATTTGAACATTAAAACGGCTCACGAGCAGACATAATAGGTATTCATATGTCTGTTATATTTAATAATATATGTTTACATATATATATATATAGGTGTATGTATGTGTTATATGTAATAATATACATTTAAATAATGATTTGCTGCCCATATACACCATATATATATATATATATATATATATATATATATATATATATATATATATATATACAAGTATATGATTGGTGTATACGGAATAAATTCCAATAACCAACAATTACTATTCTTAAAAGAGTGTTCAATACAGAGTAGAGCAGATATAATTATTTATTTAAAAATTATTACATAAATATGTTATAAAGTCACTACAAAATTAGCCATTTTGTTTGAACACCTCCGGTGTCTTATCAAGTGATGATGTTGAATGTCTTCATTCAACATCATCAGTTAATAAGACACCGGAGGTGGTGATATGACACCAGAGGTGTTGAAACAAAATGGCTATTTTTGTAGTGATTTTATAACTTATTTATGTTATAAATTTTAAATAAATAATCATATATATATATATATATATATATATATATATATATAAGAATCAAACATGTTATTATTATTTCGTACATTATTTTATTCATTAATACTTTAGAAATTACTTTGATTACAGTTCGTTTATGCTTTTCACCAGATACGGCTTTTGAGAAAATCTGAACGAGTGAGTGTGCTTAATTAATTGCACCTTTTGTTTGAGATGTTTTAATGGCGTATATAAATATAGATATTTTGAAATATGGTGGTATTATTTGAAACTAGATATCAAAGCTGCTGAAATTAGTCGCGTAATTCGGAAAGTGGAAAGAAACGAATTAAACAGATATCCAGAACCGGTTTAAGCGTTTTTAAATAAGATCACTTGAAACAATGTCCAGAAGGGGACATCCACTTATAGTGGAACACACCTATTCTATAGTTAATAGACTCTCCCACCTATAATAAGTAGTAGTAGCAGCAGTCGCTGAGGGGCTCAGTGAGTTGGTCTGAGTTCAGTCTGAAGTCGGACGACCGACTGACCGGTTGAACTCTCTGCCTTCGGACTGGGAGGAACCTGAAAGAGGCTACGCCAAAGGGCGGAGTTTCTTTCGGGGAGGTAAACCGACCCTGAACCCGTTTATACGGGTTCAAAGGGCATATTTTTTGCCCAACACACGGGCTCGGAGATCCCACGTTAAACCGGCCTTGTGCCACATGATGCCCACGTGGGTGGGGTGACTAAATATACTCAGTGAGTTGGTCTGAGTTCAGTCTGAAGTCGGCCGAGCAGCTGACCGGTTGAAATCTCTGGCTTCGGGCAGGGAGGAACCCGAACGAGGCTACACCGAAGGGCGGGGTCTCTTTCGGGGAGGTAAACCGACCCTGAACCCGTTTATACCGGTTCAATGGGCATATTTTTGGCCGAACCCACGGGCTCGGAGATCCCACGTGAAACCGGCCTTGTGCTACATGATGCCCTCGTGGGGTGGTGACTAAATATCCTCAGGGGGTTGGTCAGTCAGTCGATGTCGGACGACCGTTAGTCGGATATTAAAGTATCAGCCACCACAACTAGATTACTGCGTCATTACCTATTATATCAAGTTCCTAGCGTTTTGTACGTCGAACCTATTTTAGGACCGACTTAATAAAAATACAAGCCTCCACTGTGAAACCACTACATAACATCCACCATTTTGCAATTATAATTCTCGTTAGTGTGTTGAAATCACCACTTTATTTAGTATTATTTAGTATTGTTAAAATTATCAAGCTGAATATTGTTTATCTAAATATCATTTTTAATATCATTTATTCTATTGTTGAAGTTATCAAGCTAATATTTTCATTAAGATTTACAAACTCGAAGCAAAATCAATCGATGAAATTTGAATAAGCTGATTTTTCCGTTTATTTATTTCTTTAATTTAATTCCCTTTTATGGGAGTTCATGGTAAACAATATTTTTTTAAGAAAATGATTTATTTTTTCTTTTTTAACAACGTAGAATAATTTCTTAGGATTTCTTTCTGTTAAGCATGCAACATACAACTGGCTATACATAAATATTTCTTTCTGGAGCCAAATTTCAACATTTGAAACGTTTGGACTTGTGATTTGTTTATTGTTCTTGCAAACACAAGGCGAACTAGAGACTTGGTTATTGTATATATAAAAACTTAAAGAAAATATATGCAAAAAACAATATTGCATTTTTATTAAATAACTATTTGTTATTTTTTTCATTAAATTGTTTTTAAAATAGTGGGAACATTTTTTATATTAAATAATAAAACTTTTAATTATTGCCAAAAATGAATGAAAATTTATTTTACTAATCCTCGCATGGTAGTAAAAACCAATTGAACTTTGTACCCCCTTACCTGTTACCACTTCTCCCCAAAATTTGATTTCGATCGGTCAATGTATGGCTATTTTAGAGGGCGTGACGGACTAACGGGAGTCACAGAATTTTATATATATATACAGGGTGATTGAAAAGTAATTTTATGTATAGTTCTCCCGTCTTTTAAAAATTATAGTTAGAAAGGAGAGTTCATCATACATAAAATAAGGAGTTACTTTTCAATCACCCTGTAGACAGATTAAAATGTAAGATAAAGAAAAAGTCAGAACTGCATTGGAAAACTTTCAGGGTTGCCAAGATCATCGTAAAATACTCGATCTGCAGCATTACATTTTTTTTTTTTTAAGAACTTAAAATGGATTTTGTAAAAATGGAAAATCCTTTTGATGCAACCTAATATTTAACTCGACCAAAATATTACTGAACAACTTGAGACAACTACTTATTGGCCGGCCCGCCTTCTCAATGAATAAAAAGATGTTTGTGAATGTGGAATATGTACTTGCAAAAAACGTTAGTGCACGGGTGAGAATAGGGCAAGGCGACCTATTGCAAGAATCTATCCTGTCGCATTCATTACATATGCACTTTTTCTAAGCACTGATATTTATCTCGACCAACAACATAAGGCACCGAAATCATTATGAATCCCTTTATTATTGCTAAAACAATGCTATTTAAGGTATGCATATTCAAAATGTATCATGCGTTTTAAAATACCATCACTCCGAAAGAGATGCTTTTATTTATCAACTGATCTCCGTTTAGAAGTCTAATATAATAGGGTACCCGCCGAGGATTGAACTCATTACATTAATCATTATTGAAGGATTAATGTGTTAATCATTGCTCTATGGCAGGCGTCAGTAGGCGTCTTTAAAGATTAATTTAATCTTACATACTAAGGGATTTGTTTGGTGATGGAATTCTTACCTAAACATATTTTCTGACATTAATAACCCTCAAAATATTGATCAGCCGTAAAAATCAAATCAGTTAATCGATATATCTATCACATTCTATTCGTATCTATCTATCTATTTCATTATGCTGATTATGTTGAGTGTCTGGTGGACTGCTATTGGTGTTATCTATTACAGTTTTCTGGGATCTAATCCAGAGCATCACTACCGAAGTTTACTGACAGCTATTGGATGGAATACACATTCAGTTACGCAAAGTGCGATCGGCTCTGGTTAATCGACGACGTCCAATTCTTCTTAATGACAATGTTCAGCCACCTGTTGCCAGGATGTCACTGCAGAAGCTCACTGACTTAGGATACCAGACTTTGCTTCCCCCACCGATCTCTCGCCCACTGACTACCACCAATTCAAGCATCTTGGCAATTTTTCATACCAAAAGATATTGCGTTGAAAAGTAGATGCAGAAATTGCAGTCAATGATTTCTTGGCCTGCAAACCATTAGAGTTTTACACTACATGTATAAATAACCTTGTAACTCAATGGCAGAAATGTATAGGTTTTTTAATCGTGTTCACCCCAAGCAAGGCAATAAAGGCACTAAGACACAATAGCTTACTGAGTGTGAAAGAATTAGAAAAAATATACATTACTAAGAAGCAGGAACAAAAGAAGAGTCATCAGGACAGTAGATAGAGACTGACTTAATGAAGATTAAAGTTGACTGGAAAGCATTTTGACTAATTTAAACACTGTCTACATACATTAATTCAGGGATACAAGGTGATTCTAAAATCGGACATAGTTTTCCGAACAACTTGTTAGGTTAATTTTTTAACAGTTCAAAGCGTTTAAAGACCAATTAAGAATCAAATTCATAGCGTAGCAGGCCCAGAGACGAACTTGTTAACCATCGCAGTCAGGTGGTTGTCTTTCTGATGAGGTTTTCTAACATAAGAAAACTGTAACCAATTTTCTAGATGCATGTCAAATTTTCAAAATCTTATGTTGAAACGTTCTTTTCTCCAACCCTGTGGTTCCCAACTAGGAACACACAGCCCACGGGTGGTAATTTAATTTTTAAGGGGGATTCGAGAATGAGTTATTAACAGAATTTTTTTTTCTAGTGAGTCAGTGTGGATAAAAGTGTGTGTGCAAGTTAATATATACGTTGCATACACAGTATGAATATATAAAAAAATATTTCTGTACGGTATTCGATGTGTAAATTGTCGCCATTTTATATTTTTAATTTCGTGAATGTGCGTTGGTTGTTTGTTTTTATTTTGTCGACGGCACAGTAGAGTAGGATTAGTTGGGCACCGTCTGTGAGAAAAAGAACACTATGTCGCAATATATTACGCCAGAAATTTGGAAACAGCATTCTGTACTGCTTGGAATTCACGCCAGAATCTCAAATACAAACATTTCAGAGTGTTTGGGTGCCATTCTGAAGACAGTGTAGAGGATTCGGAAAGAGTTAAATGAGTCTAATGATGATTAATAAGGTGTTTGGAGTGATCACTAGTGATGGCGACGTCATGCCTTCATTCATCTTCCCACAGGACCCCAAATTCATCAAGTGCCTTGATGAGTTAGTGCTGCCCTTGGTCAAGAAGGTTGCTGGACTCTGTATCATGCTGCACATGATAGGGAACCTAGTCATAGCTGGCAGACAATTTCTTTGACATCTTCCCTTACATCTGGCTACCTAACTTTCCATACTGCAACCCCCTTGATTATTATGTGTAGGGCGCAGTTGAGCGAAACAGCAACAAATCTCCTTGTAACACCAAAGATGAACTGAAGGCAAGGATTATGGCGACATTCACCAACTTAAACTGTTAAGAAGTTTTTTGGAGGCCGCGGTTGAAGCCAAGGACAATTTTATTGAATAATTTTTTTTTAATATTTCAAGATATTTTTGTGTAATTTTGGTAAATATATCTGTTAAAATGAGATGTCAGTGTTATTTTCATTTTTGAGTAATTTAGATGACATCGTACACTGTATGTATGTACATTAGGTTGGTGCAAAAATAATGACATAATAATGTCGTTTTCTGACGTCTTTTTTAACGTCAAAAAACGACATTATTACGTCATTATTTTTGCACCAACCTAATATATATATAATTATTTATTTAAAAATTATAACATAAATATGTTATAAAATCACTACAAAAATAGCCATTTTGTTTCAACACCTCCAGTGTCTTTCTTATCAAGTGATGATGTTGAATGTAGAATATATATATATATGTATGTATGTACTATTTTTTTAACAATTTCTTAGTTATTTCTCCCTCAGTAAATGTCTTTTCACTCTTTCATTTTTCTTTTTCCTGGATGCCATGTTCTTTGGAAGCTTTTTAATGGCTTTTTAGGCTTCCTGCATGTGAATAGGAGTTCACTTTTTAAATAATAAGAATTATATGTCACAGTGGGTGAGGCATCAGAATTTTAGAATTGCTTACCTGGGACATGGCCAAAAAAAAAAAGTTGGGAACCACTGCTCTAATCAATTACCAAAACCTAACCAAATGGCCAGACATCAGATTTTGTTTCTTCTTAGTCTGACGTAGTTATGACGTCACAAAATAAGAAATCGGTTGTGAGGGGGGGGGCGTAAATCAGATGTTAAAAAGTGGTAGAAGTTTCAAAGATTTCAGATTGTATATTTTTTTATCTCATCTTCTCATAAAATGATTTTGTCGTGTTATCCTATTTTGATTTTAAATACACATTTTTTTCTCATTCACTCTTTCTTTTTTTTCTCTCTCTATTTCTTTTTCTCTCTTCCCTTCTTTTCTCTCTCTTTTTTTTTCTCTCGCCTTTTCCCTCGTTTTCTCTCCATCTCTTTGCCTCTCTTTCTCTTTCTTGCTCTCTTTTTTTCTCTCTTTTCCTATTCTTTGTCCTATTGTGCATTAAATTATAGAATAGATTACAAGTTCATTAACTTGTACACAAAATTATTTAATATCTATAAGAGTAATTAGCCTTCTATGTTCCATGCGGTTAGATTCAAAGTAAAATAATGCTTTGATTGATTTGTTTTGTTCGACTTATTAACCCTTTTCAAGTTATCTAAAATCAGAGTAACGATAATAATGATTTAGTGGTACAAGTCTTACTAATTAACCCACAGCTAGGGGAGAAGTGGTGAATTCATCCCTTTCCCAAGGATAGTTGCGCGTAAGTGAAAATAACGAACCAAACTGGAATTGGAACTCTGATCTCCGATTAACAATTCCGAGCCATTACTCATTACACCACGCGCCCATACAAGCTTACAGCACCTGGTATTCTCAAGCAGTCAACCATCTAGATACTGACCATGCTCGACGTTTCTTAACTTTAGCTATCGTACGGGAACCGGTGTTTCAACGTGATATGGCTGTAAGCCAAAAATAATGCTTTAAGAAAGATTTGGTTTTGTTTTCCGACTTAGCACCCAGACTGTCAGTGCCGTTGAGTTGTGAGGCAAATTAAACCTGATAATGTCCCATAAAATTTGATGTCGCCGGCTCACGAATACTTTCAAGAACTAAGAAGATCATGCAGCACCAATCATTCTCTCCCACCTCTCTCTCTCTCTCTATCTCCCTCCCATCTCTCTCTCTCTCTCTCTTTAGAGCAGATTAGTGGTTGCCTCACAAGCAATGCTCTTCGCTATGAGTACTTTCTCTGAGATTAGGATTTATGACTTCCCACAACTATAATTTCACAAAACAGACAAAAAGTATCTTATCAGCTCGATTTTTAGTGCTTTACTTCTGCCACCGTTCCACAGCCCAGCAAATAAAATATAGCGAGGTATCTCCCATTTTATAGCAAGCTGTTTATTTTACATACTTACAGATGCAAAATACGACGCAGGAGGTGCTTTCTGTGAAAAATATTCCATCTACTTATTTCGCATGTAATTTTCAAACGAGACAATGTTTGCTGCTGATATCAGGTTGTAATTCTTAAAGCCATAAAGAAGTGTTGCGTTTTCGCATCAGGGTTTGATTGATTTGTTTTTTTACGGTTTATCAATCTTTGGCAGGTTATTTAAATTCAGAAAATATTTTTAGATTGTACGAATTTCTTTTGGTGATAATAATGATTTACTGATACAAGTCCTATTAATTAACCGATATCTGGAGGGAAAAGAGGTGGATCCCAAAGGTATTTGCGATTAGTGAATATAACAAAACCGATTGAAATTGAAACTCGGCCCTACTATTTCATCACCCACACATACAAGCTTACAGCACCTGATATTCACAAGCGGTCACCCATCTAGGTACTGAGACGACACGGCGTTGCTTAACTTCGGTGATCGTACGAGTTTCAACGTGATATGACCGTAACCGTAACAGTATAATCCTGGTTATACCTTTTTAACGAATTTAGAAGTTACTGTTTGCGACAGAGTACATCGGTATTATTTTAGAATTAATTTTTTATTAGTGTGATATTACATTTTTTTTCAGACGTTAGTTAACAAACTAGTTCAAATTTAAAAAAAAAAACAACAAAAAAAACGTGGCACTCACGCACGTAACTAAAATTTTGACAGGACGCGATATAAGTCCAACCGATCATTGGACCTTTTAAGCGACCACGACGTAAAAACGAGTGATTGTGTAGAATACTGACGACTTATTTCACGTGCTCAAAGTACTGGCAACTCGAGGGCGTCATCATGCCACCATGTCATGCGTTTGATATCACCTAACGCTTATAAAAACATACTTTCGATCGTCTATGACTCAAGACAGATTAAATTCTTTGGTTATTTGGTAAAGAAGATAGGTGCAGAAAGTGCCATGCAAAGATTTGCAGATCTAAAACTTAGAAAAAATGTTTTAGGTAGGATAATGAATGTTTTCTTTAGCTTTTATTAAGTTGTATATTGTAAAAAAAACTCTTTATTCTACATGTGGATATCTTTAAAATTATACTATAATGGCGTCGAAGTTCAGCTTTCCCAGGGTACCAGCAAAACTAGGACCGATCCTGCCACCAAATACTAAATATAGTGTAAAATATACGCAGTATAAACAATTAATTTCTTAAATGTAATATAAATTCAACTAAATACAAGTTATCGTTTATTTTGTTGAATACATTGCTTTGGAGATAAAGGCACTTCTGATAATGGTAATATTAGCAATTTCTTTATTAGGAAAAATCTATTTTACCGAGAAGACAGTGCTACAGTCGGTTGAAATTTAGAAAATTTTTCAGAAAAATAAATTTCTTAAACTGTTATTATTGCTCTTTCCAGTACTGATGAAAATAAGTTTCTTAACTGTTATTGCTCTTGTAAGTACTGATAGAGGTTTCCTTCCTAACCTTTTGTTTGATGTAGTGTGGAATGTCAACATCTTGATTATCTCATTATTTTCTTTTCGAGTTATATGTGTTATCCAATTTAGTTGTTGCTGTTGTTGAAAGTCCTCAAAAGATGCAGTTTCAGTCATTTGGTACAGTTCTTTGTAATTGTGTAGCGCCAGTCCACGAAATTCGAAAGAATTATCCTCGCTACAACCTTCACGGATAATTCGCTCGAATTTATTTTAATACCAGAGATTCCAAACTTCTTTCGTCCGTAGCATTTCAAACTATAAATGACTTCTTTTTTTTTTTTTTTTTTCTTTATAAAATCCTGCTGTGACCCTTTACACTAATGTCAAACTGTTAAGGTAATTGATTTGGAGACGATGGAATTTGTAGGGTACATTCTGAGAGACAATTGGAGAATTTAAATCAGCAAAGCACATGCCTTGTCTGTTATCCTCAATGCACAACGAAAACAAAAGAGTAACCCGAGGTTAAATTAAGGTTAATCAGAATTGATATTGTTCTTGGAAACCGTAAAGATTGAACGATATATTATGCTACGTTGTGACGTTTACGAAAAGCAGACAGAAAGGCGGACAGTCAGATAGATAGTAAAAACAAACAACACAATAATCTCCAGTATACAAAGGTCCGAGCTGGGAACCTGTTATAGCGCATTGATTAGTAAGCCTGTCTCGCATAGAATTGCTACAATAATGACTTCATTCCGCAGAATTATTTTAGTAATTTCGAATTGATCTCAGTTTAGTAAATATCTAGTCATTTGCCAATGATTAACGTCCAACTGCTTATATAAAAGGACTGTTTCTACTACAGTCCCAAAGAGTTGAGTTTACAGATTCCTTTCTCGTTTTTAACTTCCAGGTGGCATTCATTTTTATCATATATTTTTTTTATCATACTATTGCAACTCTAACACCTTGTAAACCAAAATTATCGTGATTTTAAGTCCAATTCTGGTAAAAAAAAAAAAAAAAAAAAAAAAAACGATTTGCGACGAAAATCCAAATCAGTCCGAAAATTGAGTTTTCAGATCGCAAAATCCGTGGAACTTCAATCACAAACTCTGCGGAACTTCAAAGCCTTACATCACGAAACCTTTCACTTTAACTATTTAAAATATTTAAAACTGAATTTAAAACATTTTTTTTTAATTCACAATGTTTTTGTGTTGCTTTAAACTCAATATAAAATAAAAACTTCTAAAATTACTAATTTTTTTCAGTTACTTTAAAATTTGAATTTTTAACTCCCCCCCTCATCTGGACACAAATCCCAAATGCTAGATATTCAAACACCAAATGAAGGGCATATTTTCAATCCTGGGATCATCCTGATTCCAAAAAGTGTGGCCCAAGTTAGAGTGGTTTCAGATACACAGACGGAGAGAATTTGCAGTTTATTTATTTAAACGATACGAATTCTTAAGAAAAAGTCATCTTGTCTCATCAGTGCTCACCGTCACATTCATTTTGTAGGTCGATGGGCATTAATGACTTATAAGTAGAAATCTATCATTAATACTAGATTTTACAGTGTAGTATTAGTAGTAGTTGTAGACTTGTCGACACTGTAGTTGTAATAGTAGTAGCTGTAGTCTTGTAGACTTCGCTGTGGACTATAGGACCCCAACACTATACGTCAGTGCTCAGGTTACTATAGCAAGTACGTTTTTATGAACTGCTAGCTTCATGCCCAACCCGATTTGAATTTGGAGTTGTCTTTCTTCTAGCGTGGTTACCAACCAAGGATAGAAAATCCAGTCTGTCCATAGCTGTGGGGAAAAGAGATGGATTCATACCTTTCAAAGCGTATTTGGTCGAAGGTTGAGATTTGAACGCGACGTGTCACTCTAACTTGCCGCGCCAACAACTCTACGCCACATGCACATCGCCCTGTGGTCAGTAATGGGTTAAGTTTAAAATGCACGTTTGAAGATCACTCAAGTGTATACATTATTAAACTCCTGTAAAAATAAGAAGCGATTTTGGTCCTCATTGGGAACTATACATGTCCGTGTATGTGTTTGCGTTTGCAGATAGAAACAAAGAAAAGACTACTGAAATACAGTCCTCCTATATGGAAGTGAATGCTGAACAATCTCCTCACAGAGGAAGAAGTCACTTGAAGCAAGAAAAATCTCGTTCTACATAAGGATGCTGAGAATACCATGGACCGAACATATGAGTAATGACGAAATGTTTGAGAAAATGGAAACAAAAAGGCCACTTATACTTAACATCAGAGAGAAAGAGAGTTGAAATGTCTAGGGTACGTTATGAGGAAAGAGGGCTTTTAAAATTTGATACTCGCATGAGCGATTGAAGGCAAGAAGAACAGAGGAAAACAATGCATAACCTACCTAGCGAGCATGAGTAATGGATGGCAAGACAGGGTTTAGGAGAGATAACAAAAAGATAAAATGTATTAAGAGCGACAAAGGACATGCATTGTGAAAAGCCATGATCACCCAATGTCCTGAAGGAATTACAACACATAAAAGAAATAGATTGAAAATGAGAAAATCGAAATATGTTTACGTTAATGTATAGACATAATATTTACTACATTAATATATAGACATAATATTTACTACATTAATATATAGACATAATATTTACTACATTAATACATAGAAATAATATTTACTACATTAATACATAGAAATAATATTTACTACATTAATATATAAACATAATATTTACTACATTATTTTATAGACATAATATTTACTACTTTAATATATAGACATAATATTTACTACATTAATATATAGACATAATATTTACTACATTAATACATAGAAATAATATTTACTACATTATTTTATAGACATAATATTTACTACTTTAATATATAGACATAATATTTACTACATTAATGTATAGACATATTTAATGCATTAATGGATAGACATAATATTTACTACTTTAATATATAGACATAATATTTACTACATTAATGTATAGACATATTTAATGCATTAATGGATAGACATAATATTTACTACTTTAATATATAGACATAATATTTACTACATTAATGTATAGACATATTTAATGCATTAATGGATAGACATAATATTTACTACTTTAATATATAGACATAATATTTACTACATTAATGTATAGACATATTTAATGCATTAATGGATAGACATAATATTTACTACTTTAATATATAGACATAATATTTACTACATTAATGTATAGACATATTTAATGCATTAATGGATAGACATAATATTTACTACTTTAATATATAGACATAATATTTACTACATTAATGTATAGACATATTTAATGCATTAATGGATAGACATAATATTTACTACTTTAATATATAGACATAATATTTACTACATTCATGTATAGACATATTTAATGCATTAATGGATAGACATAATATTTACTACTTTAATATATAGACATAATATTTACTACATTCATGTATAGACATATTTAATGCATTAATGGATAGACATAATATTTACTAAATATATATTTAATAATGACATAAAAACAAGCTGGAGAAAATGGCATTTGGAAGATGATGGGCAAACCTGTTTCGAAAATCAGCATTAACGACTCCAGCTTTTACTTTTGCTTGACCAATAATCACTGGAAAATACGTAGCTATCAAACCCACAAAATGATAGGCTAAAATGATAGGCTAAAAAAAATAATGACTCACCATCGCTCTTGGCTGACGTAGGAACATTCCATCTTTTGGACCTGCAATTAAAAAGTGTAATTATTGATATTAGAATGGAAAAAGATAATATTACATCCATACTCAACAAAGAAAGGAGATTTTCTTAATTATTTAACGATTTAAAGCAGCGTTTCTCAACCGGTCCGCCTCGGCGGAGTAATGAGCCCTGAAAGGTAACCCTCTGCACCCGGGCGCACTAATGCGCTCTGAAAGGTAGCCAGGAGGCTGAAAATACCATGTACTGAATATGTAATCAAAGACTAAATTCTAGAGACAATGACAACAAAAAAAATACACTTATATCTAAGATACATAAGAGACAGTTGAAATTTATAGGACCCATACTGAATAAAGACGGCTTGGAAAATTTTATACTAACAAGACAAATGAAAGCAAGAGGACCAGAAGGAAGCAATCGAAAACCTATCTGGCGAGCTTGATCGAACGGATGCCGAAACAAAGTTATTAAGAGCTACAAAGGAGAGGAAATTTTGAGGAGCCAGGATCACCAACGTCCCGAAGGGATTATGGCACATAGAAAGCGAAGGATAGAAATTTATTAGCAATTAGGTAGAACGGGATTACAATCAATTAGAAATTAACACAATCATTACTGACTAAATGGCGATATTATATGCATAATGTGCATTCACATTAACTATTTCACTATAGATATGTGCTGAAAATCAAAAGGAAAGATATTGTATGCAAATTTAATACAACGTGCAGTATATTGCAGTTTTAATTATGATTCAGAGGAAAATATATTTATCTAAAAATATAAAAATTTGGAACTCGGTATCTAATTTTTAGTTTTATAAAATATCAGTCTACAATTAAAATATTTTTTCTATATTAAGTACGCATAAAAATGAACCTGAAGCAAAAATAGTAAAAGTGCTTTACAAGTTCTGCAGTTCAGTTGATGAGGGCGAATCTATCGAGTTGATGAGATTAGATAGTCTAAGTGAAGTCCCATTGTGTAGGCAGCTTAAAAACATGGCCGACAGGCAAGTGTCATTAGCATTTGCGTAAATTATAATTGTTGTGCGCAAACTGAATTTATTTAAATCGTCGTCTTGCTCGTTTCTTTTTCTACTGCATACGTTGTGCTGTTTCCCACGGATCAAGAACATCTTAGAGCACCCAGACCCTACTTGGTGGCTGAGAAGGTTGCGTACTTCCCATTAGTGGACGCAACCGGACCTCTGTCAAGGTTGATTAGGTGAGTAACAGCTTTTTCTGATACTATCTAAGCAGTGAAAAAGATACTTGACAATGGTTTACACAAGAGCTCACACACAGCTCTTTTCTCTATTAACCTGTAACAAGACATTTTCTCTAGCTATCTGCTGATGGAGTATAAATGTGTTCTCTTCTTTCACAGACGTACTGATTTTCAAAAGAGACAAAAAGCAGATATTCCTCACTTGAAGTATTGGTGAACTGCTATATTCCTTATGACTATTTCTAAATGTTGAAATAAGCTAACCCTGATCCAAGTTACTCAGGCTATTGACTTAATTTTTGTGAAACAGAGTCTTACGTAGATACTCCCCTAAACACTACAACCTCAAGTCGAGAAACAGTTGTTATCTATCTATAATATCCTCGTAATTACCTCTCCCTACTTCCTCTGACATTCATATCACATACTTTTTTCATTAACTCACTATCTTGAGTGACGCTTGGGCCTTGTATAGGGCGGACTTTAGTAAAAAAAAAAAAAAAAAAAAAAATGACCACAGCCTTTCAACTGTTGCTATGGATTGTATACCTGAAAGCTATGGAAAGGGCTATTTATTCCTAATTAATATTATACCGCTGTAGGCTTTGCACTAAAATTTCACGCGAAACCAAGGAATCTAATTACAAAATAACCTCAACCGAAGGTGCAGATCCTGTGAGAGGAACAGCCGTGGGCAAGACCGTGCATAATCTGCGCGTGGGTGAGAAAAAAAAACAATGAGTATATAAACAACTGCACCAGAAAGGAATTAGGCAGTCTCTCATACATCACAGACGAGAATGTAAGGGCGGCGGGTGGGTGAGGGCTTTATGGAGTCGGGCTCACAAACTAGACGAAACTAAGTGACGAAGTCAGGAGTTGAATAAAATGTAATGTTATTAGGTCGGTGCAAAAATAATGTCGTTTTCTCACATATGTTACTATGTGAGAAAACGGCATTATTTTTGCACCGACCTAATAAATACGAACGAATGAAGTTACACACATAATCGACAGCTCGACTTCATTACACATATCAACGTAATTATATTTGGTTCTGGATTAAAAGAAAAGATAATATAAAAGTAAAAGTATCCTCGATACTGTGTGACTGAACATAGATTGAAATGGGGTGGGGGAAATCTAAACGGTAGACAGGATTTACTCAAAGATCAAAACCAATGGACTGACCATTGCCAGGCATAATTCTGATAAAAGCAGGTTAAACTAGAATAATAAATGGAACAAGATAACCCATATCATTGTGATGAAATGATGAAAATTAAAATGGCCGAGAGAGAGTAGAAGAGAGGAATGAAATGGTCGGTTGAAGAACAATGCAATATGAGAATAACAAGCAGAAAATAGCAATACGGAAATTTGACCAGCAGTGGATGTGCAATGGCTGATTTTCTCTCTCTCTCTCTCTCTCTCTCTCTCTCTCTCTCTCTCTCTCTCTCTCTCTCTCTCTCTCTCTCTCTCTCTCTCTCTCTCGTCGCAGAAAACTGACTTCGAATAAAGATGGAATACCCATGGATTATATATATATAATTATTTATTTAAAAATATGATTCCAACACACTGCATAAGAGTTCTCATGCTTCAAAACAAGAGTCGAAAACTTCAGTATAATTATTTGAATTAAAGTGAATTAAAGTACTAAATTAAATTAAAGTACTGAGCTCTGTTCCATCTTCTGAAGATGGAACAGAGCTTAGTACTTTAATTCAATTTAATTCAAGTAATTATATTGAAGTTTTCGGCTCTTGTTTTGAAAGATGAGAACTCTTATGTAGCGTGTTGGAATCATATTTTTAAATAAATAATTATATTTTTGCTCTACTTTTGTATCGAGCACTATTTTTTAAAAATAATAAGAAAATACTAAAGAACTTTGGATTATTTACCTAACCAGTTCTTTCCTATTTTCTATATATTTTCACACACACACACACACACATATATATATATATATATATATATATATATATATATATATATATATATATATATATATATATAGGTGGCCTGACGATTGCATTTAGCATGAAACAGACTGTCGCCTCTAAGTGTTGACTTCCATGTTCACTTTTATATTTACACACGCTCTATTTCTGATATTGAGCATTTTATCCCATTAATATAGCACATCTTAAGACTATATTTCTTCATATATATATATATATATATATATATATATATATATATATATATATATATGAATATTATATTAATACTTCATGGGCTTCCAATCCTTAGCTCTGATTAATTAATGATGATCATGTCATTTTTGTTTATGATCTATTTCATCACGATTTTTCTGTTAAGATTAGGGAGTAATTATACATTCTTATTGCTCCAAGTAGAGTACAATATTGTTATACAAACCTAGGAGAAGACCAATAAGATATTTTTAATCATTTCTAAGACAACAATTCAAAGCTTAATCTAAGAATTAGACAATTTTGCCGTTACATGTTTTGGACAATTTTGCTGTTACATTTGGTACAATTTACTTTCCAAAGTCGTCACCAAGAAGGAATCACATTAGTTAGTAAGTTAGGTTAGAGAGGGAAAATGATCCTGGAATTATATATATATATATATATATATATATATATATATATATATATATATATATATATCATTGTGCAGGTATGCACAAAATAGAAAAGAACACGTTGGGTGCATAATCCGGGGTTCCTTAGTATTTTTGTTTTTATTTTTAAGACAGTGCTCCATACAGCTTATATTATAATAATATTTTTTGTTTAAAAATATGATTCATATTTTTAAACAAAAAATATTATTATAAAAATTATATATATATATATATATATATATATATATATATATATATATATATATATATATATATATATATATATACAGAGAGAGAGAGAGAGAGAAAGAGATTCATATATATATATATATATATATATATAGATAGATAGATAGATAGATAGATAGATAGATATAGATATGAACTTAATTTCAATCCTTCATGAGCTTCTGATCCTTAACTATGATTAATTAATGATGAACATGTCATATTTGTTGATGATCGATTTCATCCCGATACTTCTGTTAAGCTTGAAGAGTAATTATATATTCTTATTGCTCAAAGTAGGCTCCAATAATCTTATAAAGACCTCAGGGAATTCCAGTAAGATATTTTTTTAATAATTTCTGAGATACAACTGTCTAGAGCTTAATCTAACAATTAGACAATTTTTCTGTTACACGGTTTGGACAGTTTTGATACCTCCAGAGATTCGCGATACATCAATGGATTATAGATAGATAGATAGATAGATAGATAGATAGATAGATAATATTAGTGGTCAAAGTATATATATATATATATATATATATATATATATATATATATATATATAAATTCCCAAGAGGATGAATCCAGGTAGAACTCAATGTCCAAGACAGAGTAAGAATATAAAATGCTCAAACACTAATATTCCATGGTTATAATTGATTAGATTGGAATCGTAATCACGATCCAATTCGTCAAAACTACAAATTCAAAAAGAAATCGGAAAATATAACTCCGCGTATATATATATATATATATATATATATATATATATATATATATATAGGGTTAGGTAAATGAGATATCTAGATATTAGCGACCGTATACACGCGTGCTGGCGTGCATACGCTGGTAAACAAATAAATAATTACTAAATTTAGCCAAGAGGTGTAGACATAATAGTGCTCAATGTGATTAGACAGAGCTAAGAAATATATATTAATAAATACACATATACCTACGTTTGGTGTACGACTAGAGTTTCGTTGGTTACCCAACTCATCAGGCACGAGAAATATCTCGTGCCCGATGAGTTGTGTAACCAACGAAACTCGAGTCGCACAACAAACGTAGGCATATGTCCACACACACACACACACACACACATATATGTATGTGTGTGTGTGTGTGTGTGTGTGTGTGTGTGTGTGTGTGTGTGTGTGTGTGTGTGTGTGTTAGGCACGGTGTAGCGGTTTGGATTAAGAAATCGGACATCCGAGTTCGAATTCCAGTCGAATCCATTACATTCACTTACGTGCTATTACCCTAGAGAAAATTATGAATCCTCTTCTTGTCCCTCAAGATATGGGTAAATAGCAGGGCAGACTGGGTTCTATAGCCTTGGGTGGCAACTGGTCTAGGAGAAGGAAAACTCTGGATTCAAAACCTGCGGAAGGTTGTTTGGGGACCCTGTGGTACGTAGTGCACCAAGTCTCTGTATTCGGCCCTTCCAAAAATGTGGTAGGTTTTGCACAAAACCTTCACCACAATAATCAAATCTCATGTGCTGGTGTCTGGCTGTCAATCCCACTGCTTTGTTTACTCCTCGTAACTTTGAAAAAGAACCCAGGAGGGTGCAAAAATTCCGACATCTATCACTTCGGGCTTCAACCGATAGGGCGGCTTTTAAGCTAGTATATAATAAAACTGATGTCATGGTCAATCTGTGCCAATCAGCTTCTACGTACTTTAGTTCTGTTACTATAGCGAGACACACACACACACATATATATATATATATATATATATATATATATATATATATATATGGCTTCTTTGTTTTACGTTCGCTAACCTCGAAAGAGTTGGATGATTCTAATGGTGCTTACGAAGGTGTTTTGAGTGATTACTAGTAATGGCAACGTTAAACCTCCATTCATCTTCCCACGGAGGCCTATATCAAGTTCTTTAAGGAGGTAGTGCTTCCCTAGGTCAAATGTAGCTGCCGGAAGACCGTATGTCTGGCAACAGGACTCGGCAACATGACACACAAACAGGAGAATCCATGCATGACTGTCAGACAATTTCTGCAGCTACACTACCACTTACATCAGGTCACGTAAATCCCCAGGGTGCAACAGCCTTGATTATTATGTGTGAGGTACAGTTGATCGAGAGACCAACAAAACTCCTATTATAGAAGTATTCGCCAACCTAAACGCCCAGAAGAGTTGTAAGAGATTCCGAAGACGCCTAGAGGCCGTGGTTGAAGATAATTGCGGTTTTATTGAATAAACTTACTCTTTAGTATTTCAAGATATTTTTTGTATAATTTTCCTAAATATACCCTTTAAAATGAGATGCGTAATTAAGGACGACAATTTATTCATCGCACCCCATATATATATATATATATATATATATATATATAATGTATTCGTACATGAACACATATATATATATATTCATATATTTATATATATACATATATATATATATATATATATTCATATATTTATATATATACATATATATAAATATATATCGGATGTTAATTATATTAATTATATCGAATATTTCTGGCGTAAGATAATTAAGTTTTAGAACAAGAGTAATTGAAAGAATAATTATGAAAAGTTTCCATGTGTTAATGATTTTACTTATTCACTATTCTATTAAGAGACAGAGGAGCAGGGCGTTAACCACAACTCGAGACAGACGGCCAAATGATGAGTTTGTTGCCGAAGTTTATTTAGTTTTAGACTTACCCTGTTCAAATTTTCTCGTACAGAAAACAAAACCTATACCAAGCCGTATATTCACGACATTCTCATAACATTAATGAGAAAACGTTAAAGCTCAAAAATAAGAATTTTGATAAGAAGTTTATTTTGATAAATTTTGATAATTATGAAACATTATAATTATACAATATTATTAAAATCATTATTAAGATAATGTTAATTATTATCAAGTGTTAATTAAGATTATAATAATTAACATAATAAATTATGTAATTAACATCATAAATTATTGAATTAAAATCATAATTTTTAATTAAGATTATAGGTTTCAGATATTAGGTTGGTGCAAAAATAATGACGTAATAATGTCGTTTTTTGATTTATCTTTTAACGTCAAAAACGACATTATTACGTCATTATTTTTGCGCCAACCTAATAATTAAGATAATAATAATAAAATATTAAGATAATTATGAAACATTATTGATAATAATGACATTTTATTTTGATAAATTTGGAGAAGATAATTTAGTTTTAGATTTGCCCTGTTCAAATTTTCTCGTACGGAAAACAAAACTGATACCCGGTCGTATATTCACGACATTCTCATAATATTAGGTTGGTGCAAAAATAATGACGTAATAATGTCGTTTTTTGACGTTACGTCAAAAACCGACATTATTACGTCATTATTTTTGCACCAACCTAATATCAATGAGAAAACGATAAAGATCAAAAAATAAAGTTGAAATCGTTCCAACTGTAAAAGTGTTGAAGTCTGTGAAAATACGAAATGTGAAGGACTTGAGGAGACATGAAATTATTAACTGCTCGGTGTTAATGTTAACTTGAATTTGAATAAAAGTTTATTTTAGTCGGATTTATTCAACCTGAGAAGTTGAATAAATACTTATTCTTTCCAAGTCTCCCATTAGCACATACAATTTTCTGGCTGAATTTCTGCAATGAGGAGTGATCCATATTTATGCTGTTTACATGCAGAGTATTGTCCCCGTCTTTGTTGTTTTTATCACAATGTTTCTGTCGTGTCATCCGGCCTTCATCAGGTGCTGATTGATCTGGATAACCTTCAGGGCATTTCAAACATGAACGCTTTATTTAATCCACAGGTTTAGATTGTTCTCATTCTGCTGACCACGTTTACATATATCATTTCTAGTTTTAGCACTGCTCAATTATGGACCACCCTGTTTGAGTCCAAGCGCATGGCTCAGGGATTGAACTCATAATTCTTCTACCACCAAATACTCTAGACAGTCCTGCGTATGATGATAAACCTCTGGCCGGTAGTAAGTCCCTTGATCGGGACATGGGAGGTTTTGAGGAGCATGGGACCAATTCTTGATGGCTGTTCCCAAGTCCACCCTTACCCGGATTGGTAGCACCTGTTAAGGTCCCAGCTATGGGTAAATAGTGAACCCCCACAAACAAAAACAAAACACTATTAGAGTATAATTTCTTTATATATAAAATTACCAACAATACCTGTTCATAGTATATATTTAGTTGAAGCCGTAAAATTGTGTTTAAAATATTTAAATTTCGGCATTTAAGAACCAATAGATGCTATACTGCTAAACAAAATCAACCAACAAACCCTAGACAGTGGAACGAGAAAAATCTCCCCCCGTAGATCAAATAAAATTTTCAGTTCAAAATTCCTTGATGGTCACCAAAATCATTAATCTGCTGTTGAAGCCGATGAAATAAAATTTTCAGCTCAAAATTCTTTGATGGTTACCAGGATCATTAATCTGCTGTTGAAGCCCATAGGGTGCAATGGTTGAAAATTTGTAATAACAGCAACAAAGATGGGGACAATTGTCCATGGGGAAATTATGTTAACATTTAATGATGATTTATTCAAATACTGATAATAAATATTTGAATAAATACTGAGAGAATTAGAAGTCCAACCAGGATTTATTATTGCCGGCAAATATCTAAACAGTATAGGACATGCACATTAGCAGATACGGAAAGTAAACTAAAGGTAGAAGGTAGTAAAGGAAAGCGAGAAGAAAGGACTGACTATCAATTGTAGGAAGACAGAATGCTTGGTTTTCATATTCCAAGGCACCTTGGCCTCCCAAATATTACGCAAAGTATTAAGAAGCAAAACAATGTCGTTAAAAACAAAGAAAATGTTATTAAATTAAGTAACATCACCCCTCCTATATGGCAGTAAATGTTGGACATCCTCACACAGATCATGGGTCAACAAAAATGTTTCTACTGAAGGATGCTGAGGATAACATGGACTGAACAGATAAGCAACGACGAGGTTTTAAGGAAAATAAAAAAAGACAATTATACTTAGAATCAGACAGTTGAACTTTCTGGGTTTAATAACGAGGAAAAGAAGCTTGGAAAAGTTAATACTCACAGAACATAATGAAGGCAAGAGAGACAGAGGCAAAACAACTTATAGCCGACAAGTAAATGGATAACAGAACAGGGATTAGGAGAGATAGCAAAGATACAAAGATTGCTAATAGCTACAAAAGATGTTGCGGAGAGCCATGATTTCCCACCTCCTGAAGGGACACGGTACATAGAAGAAGAAGAAGAAGAAGAAGAAGAAGAAGAAGAAGAAGAAGAATTATATCTGTCTAGATTTCTTAGCTGAGTTATTGTAACTATTTACACTATTTACATCGTTCGGACTGTTCTCATCTTTATTACCATATTCTCGACGTTTCGGCCGTTGTACGCTCCGACCGTCTTCAGGTGATATATGTTGGAATTTCGAACCGAACAATTTATTTTGTCTACGGGAGTAGATTTTTCTAATTCCACGGGACAAGACTTCTTTTTTTTTATCTCAGGACACGTGGCCTAGTAGGGCAGCTTCATATTTCACTTTCTTTAGAAAATCAACCTTTCACTCTATGTGAAAACTGAGGGCCCTTGCGATAAATACTGAAACCAAAAAGATTCATAGTTTTCACCCATTTTTGAGCATTTAGTTTTAAATATCGTCTGAAAAATGTACAGAAATTTAGCTAATTTCTGCAGGTTTTTGCATACATGACTAACTTCAAAACGTTACAATTTCACGAATAAACCCAAATAAAGTTTATATGTTTTGGATTAGATATACTGAAAGGGAAAATATATTCAAACCCGTATTCTAATTATGAATTAACACAAGCAATATATTAATTTTTTTAAGTATTCGATAAGTAAAAACTATGTAAAAATATTGTAAAAGATTACAGAAATGGCTATTCAATGTTAGACCATAATTAATGGAAACAATCAATAGATAAAAGTCTATATAACACCATAATACTATTGGGAACAAATTAGAAGACAAAATGTTTTAAATTTGCATTGTTTATTGAAAATCGCACTAAAACTACTTCCCTGTATAATATATTATATCACAATATAGCGAAATTGTTCAGTGTAATTCCCCTTTGAATTAAATGAAGATCTTATTTGATGGTAAAATGATTTAGTAATAATGTGCTTGGGCTTTACATTTTTTCCATATAGTTTGCTGTTATGTAGTGGTTTCACAGTGGAGGTTTGTATTTGTACTAAGTCGGTCCTAAAATGGGTTCGACGTAAAAAACGTTAGGAACTTGATATAATAGGTAATGACGCAGTAATCTAGTTGGAGTGGATGATACTTTAATATCCGACTAACGGTCGTCCGACATCGACTGACTGACCCACTCACTGCCGACGATATTTATTACTGTATGTACAGCAAATGTGGCACAAGGTCAAAAGAGGGGTTGGGGAAAAAGGACGGTCATCATTTGTCTTAATTTTAAACTTAGCTAGCCACAACCACTGACCCAAACATACAAAACAATAATCCTACCACCAAAACACCACATTCATAATTACCTTTCTTACTTCATCCACCAAAATACATCATTGTCTCAATGAGAATAATAATTAACCCCATATGTACAAATAATGTCTGTTTGGGTTTTATGGCATATCAACCACTGTGGGTTATTTAATGCCAAATCCAGTTTATATATATATATATATATATATATATATATATATATATATATATATATATATATATATGCCAAATATATCAATTTTAAATGCCTATTTTGTATGGAACATTTTTAGCAAGCTAGAGCTTATTTGCTTGTACACTGCAAAATAATCCTAGGTATTTTTGTTTAAGTCAAGAATTTCCTTTTGATAAGGACATTTTATTTGCAAAATGGTAAAAGGTAGGATATGTTGTTTACACATCAGTCTACATCTTTGATAAGAGACCAATTCTTTTTAGAAAATCCAATATAATTTTTGGTTCAGTTTTTGCAAATAATTTCATGTCCTAGATTGATTGATTAATTGTTTTGTTTAACGTCATTTCAAACTTAGTGGTCACTTTATGCCGAAAATGATTTTGAGCGACTTTAAAAGTCAAACACGCATAGCTGGCAACATTGTTCAAAAAAAAAAAAAAAAACGTATAGCTGGCAACACTATTGTTTCAAAAACTTATAGCTAGCAACATTGTTTCAAAAACGTACAGCTGGCAACAATATTTTTTACAAAAAACGTATAGCTGGCAACAATATGATCCCAAAAACGGATAGCTGGCAACATTATTTTTCCGAAAACATTATCTGAGGCCTTGCTGTTGGATGTAGTTTATCGCCATACCCAGGACGTGGGGAAGATCTGGAAAAACTAGGAGTTCACTATTTGCCCATAGCTGGGTCCCTAACAGGTGCTACCACCCTGGGTCAAGGTGGACCTGGGAACACCAGCAATTAAGAGGTGGTTCCACGCTCCTGAAAACCTCCTGATCAGAGGCCTTGCTGTTAGATGCAATTTAACGTCATACCCAGGACGCCTCATTGGTGGGGTCTTACCCCTCTACAGAGGTGCAGTCGGCGTATTCTAAAGCCCCAGCCGACAGGGCCGAAATAATGTCTGTGGAGGGGGGGATAAAATATAACAAGTAAAAGAACCCCAATGAATATATACAATATGACTTAAAATTATTTACATGAAACTAAACAAAATCATGTTAGCAATAAAAAAAACCACAAACCCTAAATGTGACAGTAAAATCAATTAACTGAACGAAATCGACACGGGACTTTAAAAATGTAGTAAAACATTCATCCCTCCCAAACACTCACACACTGGTTCAGACACAACAACAAATACGAAAAAACACACCCTCGAAACAAAAGGCGTCCCGCATCAACCAGAGAACCGAAATCACTGACCACCTAACGAGGGATGGGATGGGGAGTTAAACTAAACGAAAAGAAAAAGGGACAAAAAAGGGGGGCCCAATGAGCAAACACACCCTAGCTAAGTTTCCAGAAAAAGAAAAGAAAAAACTAAAAATATCAAAACCAAAAACCTACTCCAGCCTAGAACCAGGGATGGGTTGTCCAAGTTCAACCCAGGAAAACAATATCCTGATGTCTAACCGGCATCAAAATGCCACTCAAGGTCAGCCCCTTTCACTCGATACATACGCTCAAGATTCCCCAACCTTTTGCCAAATTCTGATGAGGTGAGCCGCCGCCTTTCCGTCCTAATCTTGACTTTAAGCTGATGCTTAAAGAACAAGATCAGTTGGGAAGAAGTGAAATCTCGCCCTCATAGAATTCCTTCTGGCGCGTCGTCTAAATCACGACTCTCATAACCCCTAGTAAGCAACAGAACACAGTGTTCCGCCTTCGTCATCTGCGGCACCACATTGCTACAAATAGAACTGGCTTCAAGGACAAAAAACTTAACCTGCAGCATGCGAACCATGAGGCCATCAACAAACCTGCACAACGGTACTACCGTCCTGCACTGAAAGAAGGCGTGACTAATGGTCTCGACTTCCCCCGTACAGCGACGACAGTTTGGATATTTCTCCAAGCCTGCTGAACAAAGTATCTTGCCAACCTAGAGGACCCCACGAATCACCAGCCAGGTGAGTAATGCCTCATCATTATTGAGGCCATATCGAGCGAGCCTCCTCCTTCGCAAGACCGAGCTCGCCAATCAGATCATCTTGAACGGCCCCCCTAACTAACAGTTGATACAATGCCTTACGAGACAACGCCTGGGCGTTGGAGAGGCCATCCGAAGCCCGTAAGAGGAGCTTCAGAGCACGAAGACATTCGTGTGTGAAACATATACTTCCGCCCTTCCCTTCAGGGAAAGCCTCCTCCGAGACCACAGATTAACTGCGATCTCGCCCTTCCCTTGTACCTCCGACCAATTCATTTCCAACTGGAGATCAGGACCGAACCAGACGCCGAGTATCTTGATCGGCCCATCCGTCCAGAGAAACTCCCTTCCACGCACCCAACCGCAAGCCAACAGACTTATCGCGGTTGATCTTGGCCCCTGTCACCATCTCACACCCACTGATCTCTTTTCTGACTTCGTCAATCTCGGCTCTACTCGACACAAGAACCGAAACGTCGTGGGCATAGGCAGAATACTTGGCCGAGGTGGTAGCCCCAGGCAGGGAAATTCCGCGCAGGACCGGATTCGCCTTTAACTTGCGAAGGAATGGTTCCAACGCAAGAACGTAAAGCAAAGGCGAAAGCGGACAACCTTGACGAATGGAGCGAGACAATACGAAAGGTTTCGATCTTACCCCATTCACCTCCACCAGCGCACCGGGGTTCGCATACAAAAGTCGGATCCAGGAGCGAAAGTCGGCTCCGAAACCGGCTGCCGAAAGGACAGCCTCCAGAAAACGATGGTCAACCCTATCGAAGGCCTTGGACTGATCTAAATTGATCAGCGCGACTTCACTGTCGACTTGTTCTAAGATCAAGCGTACAAGTCTGTTCAGGGCCAATCAGACTAGACAGGACAAGCTGCAAACGGTTGGCTAAGATCTTCGCCAAAATCTTTAACTCGGTGTTTAACATGGTTAAAGGGCGAAAATTCCCTAACCCATCCCCACCGTTCGTGTCCTTACGCAGCAACTTGATCACACGCCTGGTGAAGCGCTGAGGTATAGACCCCTGCTTCATCCAGTGGTTGAAAATCAGTTCCAGGAAAGGAACAAAAACGGGCTACTGCCTCAAGTAAACTTCGTAGGGAAGACCATCTAGTCCCGGAGATTTTTCCAGGCCAACCTGCTTCAGCACTTCCCAGATTTCCGACTCTGTTATGGGACCCTCGCACCTAGCCGCTTCAGCTGCCTCAAGGCAAGAAAAGTCGGCTAAATAGGCGTCGAACTGAACAGAGCTCAGACCGGGCTCCCTGGTGAAAAGATCCTGAAAGTAATCTCGAAAGGCCTCGCATATGCCCGCGTTTGTAGTCACGGTCCGCTTATCCGGCAATGTGACGCACGCTATATGTCGCCTAGACGCGTTCGTATTCTCCTCTGCACGCAGTTCAGCGGCCATGTTCATCGCCTCAGAAGACATTCTTTTTAGCCTAGCCCTGACTACCAGAGCTTGATCCTTCTTGATAAGCAAGGAGGACAACTCTGACTTAGCTAAGGCTATTTCCCAACTAAGACGGGATTTCACGGCCCGATAAACTTTTTCTTCTAAAGCCGTTTGCACCTGCTAATCTATCTAGATTGAGTCGACGACTAAAATCGGCAGCAAACGTTCTAATTTTTGATTTTGATTTATCCCACCAGGCGTTCCCCACAACCGCCCCGTCAATTCCCTCTGAATCATTAGTAGCAGCTGGTCCCGGAAACCCTGCTCACCAAATAATGAACAGTTAAATTTCCAGTAACCAACCATTCTAACCTTAGGCTTATCTAAGTTTACACGGACCCGGAGAAGCCTATGATCCGTATAAACTATATAGTGGAAACTTGGACACCCTAAGAGCCCTACATCGACTCTCTTAAATAAGACTCGGTCAAGGTAGCTAGCAAGCGTCCCAGGAGCCGAGTTGCCACTATTTATCCAAGTCCATGCTACCTCCCGAGGGTGCTCATTCCGGTACTTATCGACAAGATCAAACCCGCCGATAAAGTCCCGAAATGCCTTCACATCAGGATTGTTAGTACCCGGTTTTTTCCCTATACGATCTATATCGGGGTGAAGGACGGCATTCCAATCCCCCGCTAAAATTACCCGACGAGATGTCGTCAAGTACGGCGCGATCTGCTGAAACAAATCAGGCCGCTAAGCATGGTTATTGGGCGATTAAACCCCAAATGAGACGTAGAACCTTATCCTTTATGGTAACATCCAGCACGCAAAGTCTGCCCGCCGGATCCGCGAAGACAAGGGTACATGCAGCCTTCAAAGACCTGCTCACTAGCCAAGAGACACCCCTCTAACGACCATCGAAACATGCTGAATAAAGGGCGAACCCCTTAGACAGTATATCCTCACGGTCATGAGAAGAAAACCGGGTCTCTTGCACACAACAAACATTCACCCCGAGGTGTTGAAGGTCACGAGAGAGCCTCGCCCTGCGAGACTCGGACCTTAGGCCCCGTACATTTAAACTAGCTAACCAGAGCGCCATAGAGAAGTCCGATTAGGGTTGCTTACCGAAATTGAACATAGCCGGGGTAATAATACCGAGAGCCTCTACCATAGATACATGGCCCATCTCAATTTTGATGGTACCGCCTTGGGAGATTCCGCCGATATCCCGGGGGAAAGTCAATTTTAGTGCTCTCTAAAGAGAGGGGTGAACGAAAACCGAGACCCCCCCTGCACAAAATTGCTTCATAGTTTATCGTTTTCAACGCTGGCAATGGGCGGGGTCATGCTGAACGAAGTTATTACCTCAGTCCAATATGGCCCAAATCTGTTTCGCCCCAGTCTCTGATCTTATTACTGTTAAAATCCTTTGAGTGTTTGGGAAATTATTAGGATCTTTATCACCAAATTGCTTTATCGATAGCAGGTACTTTAAGTTTTTAATTCTGTTGCCATGGACTTTGGCCTTCTCCGCTTGTAATGGAGAAATTTTACAGACATCAGTACCTGTATTATAGATGTGTTTTTTATTTTTTATTTTTTTCTCCTATGGAATCTTGTGTGGGGCTTCTGTGTCTTTTGTTAACTGGAGGGGGCATTACAGGAGATTTAATAGGAGAAGGACTGGGGGTATTGCGGGGTGTATATGGTTGTCTAAATGGGCTGGGGTCGCTACTGAGAGGGATTTGGGACTGGGCAGAAGTGGAAGGAGAAGCAAGTGAAGACTTCCTTCTACAAATAAGAGTTGAGGGACGGGAAGAAGGTGGTGGTTCGGAGGATGTGGAGGGAGTGGATTTCTTCGTAGAGGGGGACTTGGGTAGACGGGATGTAGAGGGTTGTGGAGATTGCGTGGTGAGAGAGTTCTTCATTGGAGACGATTTTCCTTTTCTTTGTTGATCTAGTTTGTTTTTTAACTCCTTAATTTTTTCGGTTTTAACGTAACCAGGATCATACTTTATTTGTAGATCTTCGATGGTCTGAATAGAGGCCGGGCATCGCCCTTTAGTCGTCGGGGCTTCAGGGGGCTGAGGCCCCGCTGCATGACGCTTCCCACTGGCCCTGCCAACTACCTGCCATTCCCCCTCTCCCCTTTCCTCAACCACACTTGCAGTAGAAGAAGGCTCTTCGGGGAATGGGGGCTTTGATGATGACACAACCGGGGGTACAACCAGTCCGGCATGCCCATTACAGGGGTGGCGGTTTTTGAAGACTTGGTCAGAGGGGGAGTTTGGTCGATTTGGACCTGAGATCCAGAGGCCTTCTTCTCTGGGCAGGAAGAGGAGAGGTGAGCAGTCACTCCACACTTCCAGCAAACTGGTTTACGGCCGGTCACAATGACCGGCAGCTTCAGGTCACCAACGTCAAGACAGTTGGGGATAGAGCCGAAGGCGTTACTATCGAGCATCATATCAAAGCTCCATCCCCCAGTCAGGCTATCACAAGAAGCACCCAGAATCTCCCCGTATTCAACAGAAAGTCAACAGGTTCTCTCCGATAACCTGAGGAGGGACCTCCTATACCGCTAGTACCTTCGCCGCCCCTCGTACTCTGTACAGAGGATCAATTCTTTCGTTATAAGATACCGGGTTGTGGCTCATATACAGTCTTCGGCGGTGAGTAGCAGCACGTCCCACATGAAAAATCCCTTGCCCTTAACAATTCGTAGGGGCCCAGGGACTCCAGTAATTTAAACACTGCGTCTTTAGTCGAACGACAAATTTTGCGTGAACAAAAACTGACACTATTCTTTTTTCGATTTTCTTAAGTTCTACTGGATCCTGCAAGAGCCCACTTTTCACCACATGGTGTGCGTAACCCTTGGCACGCTCCAAGAACTCCGCAATATCGATAATGCATTTAGGAGGGGACTTCCAACAAGAGGGCGATTCCCCGGCCTCTGCATTAGCAGTTGAGTTGTCATTTTTCTGGTCTACATTGTTGCTCTTTTCGGTCTCCGTATTTTTGGAGGCTTTTTTGAGAACTTCTACAATTTCTTCGTTAGTAGGAACTGTGGGAAGAGTGGGATATTCTTCACTATTAACCTTGTCCGGCGGATCTTTTTTTTTGGGGGGGGGTTAAATAGGTGCTTCCTAACTGTTCTACGAAAAGAAGCGATTTTCGGTTTTTTCTTTAGAATTAAAAGAGAAGGTACTTTTTTTTCCTTCTTATCCATTTTTCAAAGAGGAGGGGAGGGGTGAAAAGTGGTGGGGGCAATAGTTAAACAAGTTTCGCCTTATAGGTAAGTAAAAAATAAATAAATAAATAAATTAACAGTCAGAAAATAAACAGGCTCACCCGAAAGCGAGACAACAATGAAATAAAATAAATATGCACACACAAAAAATTACATGACGAGAGAAGAAAGGTTGACTTATACGTATAACAAATTTTTAAAAATGCAATAAAAATTAGAAGAAACAATAAAGGACGAATATCGCCTAAAGGCGAAATAATATAAGAAAAGAATAAGGAAAATAAACAATAAAACAAAAACGTTAGACAATGAAAAAGGAAAACAAAGAATATACGAAACTTCGACAAAAGCCGAAACTAGTTTAAAAAAAATTCAAAATGGCCGACACTAAGAAAAGCGAGTCGAACCGATAAACAGATAAATTGGACAATACAACGATTACAAGCAAAGACACGTAAAAATTGAAGGAAGGAAAGAAACAATTAAATAAATAACAATAAATTAAAATAAAGCGAAACACAGAATAAAGCAAACGAAGATAGATTTAAAAGAGAAATTAAAGTAAATGAAAATCAAAAAGGAAAACTAGAATAAAAGAAAAATGAGCGAAAATTTAAAGGGGGTAAAAATGAAAATCAAAAGGGGAAACTAGAATAAAAAGAAAAAAAGAGTAAAAATTTAAAGGGGGTAAAAAAAGAAAATCAAAAATGAAAACTAGAATAAAAGAAAAAAGAGCAAAAATTAAAGGGGGTAAAAATGAAAATCAAAAAGCAAAACTAGAATAAAAAGAAAAACGGCAAAAATTAAAGGGGGGTAAAAATTAAAATGGAGAGAAGAAAAAAAAATCAAAAAACTTTTTCAAAACACTCGTAAAAAGGTAATAATAAAATAAACAAACTTAACAAAAATGAAGTTCAAAAGCAAAAGGGTAAAATCCAACAAAAAGTGTCGGGTGATAGAGCTGTCAGCAACAGTCAAAAAATAACGGCAAAAAGTCAAGGAAGGCGGACTGCAATGGTCAGGCCACTAATTCACTGCCGACTGACTTGTTACTCTTACTACCCCTACTTATTATAGGTGGGAGAGTCTATTAATTATAGAATAGGTGTGTTCCACTATAACATTTGCAAATCTTAAGTAAATTATAATTTTTATAAGCTTGTGCTATAAAGCTTTCACTGATCACCGGAATTAAATTCCAACGCTCCAATTTTGAACCTAAACTTAATCTACAAACTCGTTTCCTCAAAAAACTAGAATCTGAAAAAATATTGTGTCAGTATTCAACATGTTAAATCCAAATTTCAAATTGAGTGCAATACCTGAGTTCCACAATCTACTTGGCCCAATGAATAAAAGCGTTGACTGAATAATTCAAAAAGTTAGTTGCCCAGAGTTGTGAGTTCAATATTTGGCCATAGCCGAGTGAACGGAAACTTACTAAAGAGAATTAACTGATATTCCAAAAAGGCATGGCATGTAGAATTAGAAGAATCTAATCTACTCCTAAATAAGGGGTTCTGTTCGGAATTCCGATGTATATCACCCGAAACGTCGTGAATATGGTAACAGTGTGAACGATTTAAATAAAAAGAATTATGATACCATCACAGATTGGCTTCTCATTTGCCTCACCTTAAACACTCTGTGCATCTTTGTGGAGGATCGTCACGTCGAGAGGTTGGGGGTTTGCTTAGCCTAAACGATGAGACAGCCAAAACGACTTGAGGGTCACAGCTAGATACTTGATACCTTCAATTGAAAAAACCTCATGCGCTGCTTTTATCAAAACCCGTCGCGCACATTGGGATGTGATTTATATGCCTGGTATATCCATATCACACTAGGTGTCATGATGGGTATATTAGGCTTCGCATATATATATATATATATATATATATATATATATATATATATATATATATATATATTAATCATTTCACCCCAAGAAAGGCGGGAATGTCACTAGTACGCAGGCAGTTACAAAGAATAAAAGTGAGAGAAAAGACTGAGCAAAATGATTGAGGAAAGGGCATAAGATGAACTGGATTCAAGGTGATAAAAGATGGCGATTGACATTGCATTTAAATTTTTGAAGATTGTAGTTATAAGGAAAGCCAATAAGAAGAGAGTTCCACAGGCGGGAAGTGCAAGAAAATAAACTGTTCAAGTAGAAGTGCCGGTTAGATTTAACTATGTCAACAGTAAAAGTGTGGGACCTAGTAATCTAGTAGCACTCGCGTAGTCAGGGCACCAGAAAAAAATAGCTTGTCAGAGCAGTCGCCAAGAAACTATTTGCATAAAGAACGAGGGAAGTCAAGTCAGTTCGGTGAGAAAGTGACTGAAGTCGAGATCCTTCTTCGGATTTTGTCAAGAACCTCGAGATTAATAGCAGAAGCATCAGCCAGCACCAGACCACATATGGTAACAGTATTCAATGCACGGACGAATGGTAGATTTGTAAAGGTGAAAGATGAACTCTGACGAGAAAAAACCTTTTGGCACGACACAGTGACCCACCTTTCCTTGCAGTAGAGGCAAATATTGATTCGATGTAGTTATTAATAACTATGTAGTTATTACTATTATTATTATTATTATTATTAATAATAATAATAATAATAATAATAATAATAATGGAACAGAACTTTACAACACACGGAACAATCAATGCTAATCTCCCAGACATCGTAATTAGAGACTGCAAAGACAAAATATGCCTTCTTACTTCTTATTGACACGGCAGTCTCTGCAGACTGCAATGTATCTTTGAAAATCTTCGAAAAAAACTATCAAAATACAAGGATCTTGAAATCGAAATCTCAAAAATGTGGTACATGAGGACAATTCCAGTTGAAGTTGAAGTTGAAGTTTGATTCCAATAAATTCATTGAAGACATTCCTGGCAGTCTATGCCTTAAAGAAATACAAAAAAAATACATACAGCTCACACCTTACGAAGGGCTTTTATCTATGTAAAATATGTGTGAATTTTTTTTTTCAAAACTGCTCCGTGGAAAATCTTATGATGCCATTTCTGAACTTAGGTCTCTGGTCACGTCCCGGAAATAAGTTAGTATACACCAGAAAACAAAGGAAATATATTAGGTTGGTGCAAAAATAATCTCGTTTTCTGACATATGTTACTATGTGAGAAAACGATATTATTTTTGTACCAACCTAATAATAATAATAATAATAATAATAATAATAGTAATAACAACTACGCAATTACAAAGCTAATATCTTACATAATAGTACGGCCAAAAATGTAGGTTCTGTGACCAATACTTTGAAAACTAATCTCAGGATGCTAAATACTCAAACCTAATGTTTGCAAAAACCGCCATGACAGGAGGAAGATCTATCATCGCTACAACAGTTGCAAACTGGTATGTATTTTTAAACTTTCATGGTGTTTTGTTTTTGTTTGGGTCTTCACTATTTGTCCAGACCTGAAGCCTTAACAGATGCTACTACACCGGGTCTGGGTACAACAGCAATTAAAATGTGGTTCCACGTTCCTTAAAAATCTAAATATTTTTAACATAATTTTATGGATTCAACTAAATGTATTTTGAATGCAATTGTATGCCTTCAACCAGGAATAAAATATATTGTTGATCATTTTGCTATAAAATGTATTGTTGTTAATTCTACTATAAAATGTATTGCTAGTTATTTTGCTTAAAAATATTATTTTTAGTAATTTCATTTTCTATCCGTATGCAGCCGGTTTGCCTTGTGTAACTTGAAAAAGAAAATCCAACTCCTGAAGCAAAGAACTTAAACTAGGTTCGTTTAGCATTCACTAAAATGTTTTTGTATTAAATAAATGGTTACTGGAATCTAGTTGTTTAGTCCAGCGAAACTTAAATTGAACTTTCAGTATATAAACAGACCAGCAATGTTATACTTGGGAAAGAAAGAAAACAGCGCAAATTCTAAAAAATATCCCATCTAGCGATACAAGCTTGCTAAACAACGTCGAAGTACCCAAATTACTTATAGATATAGGATGAGTATACGATGTTAATTTCTGCCGAGTTTTTTTTTTTTTTTTTTTTTTTACTGTTAGTTCATCCAATATAAAGCCCCAGGGTTACTCGAGGTAGAGAATGAGATTGTAAGGGGAAGTAAAAGAGTATTATGAGGATGAGTGGGATAAATATTGGTTGACTCTGGACGAAAAGAGACCATGTTTGTTGTTGTCAGGGAAGCATTCCCTCGGGAGTTTGTTCCACAATGTAATAGTTCTGGGGAAGAAGCTTTCTCAGTGGAACTTGCACATGGTATGTCAGGTCGTAGCTGTGAAGGTATGAGCTTGTAGAACTAAGGAATGTAACTTGTCCTAACGTATGCTACAATAATAGAAATGTTTAAAATGAGTTATTTGGTGGTTTTGAGATTTTGTCGAGAATGTACGGATGGTGTAATTGATATCGTTGCTGAGAGTGGGATCGACGAGCCAAGTTCAAATTCTTGCATAGTCTTTTGTGTTTACAACTGCCCTTCTGAAAAGGCATGAATCCGTCTCTTTTCCCCGCAGCTATAACTTAAAGTAATTTCTAAGGAATTAATTGATTTTTATGAATCAATATTATTTCTCATCACTGGAAATAACAGAAATGTTTTTCTACAGATAGGTACTGAGAATTCCATTGACAGAGTGAATAAGCGACGATGAAGTCTTAAAGAGAATGGTAAGAAAAAGAACACTTATACTCAGAATCAGAAAGAGACACTGAAATTTCTTGGACACATAATGAGGAAGGAGGTCATGGAAAAACTTATTCACACAGGGCATATCGAAGTCAACAGAGACAGAGTAAAGGCGCTCTTGACGTAGAGAAGCTCTCCTTGTCGACCTCGCTGTCTCAAGGTGGAGAATAATCCGGACGAAGCTATGCCGAAGGCCAGAGTCTCGTCCGGGGAGGTAGACTGCTACCCGGCCCTGTGCATACGGGGTCTAAGGGAAATTTTTGCCCAAGCTCACGGGCTTGGATTCCCCCCCACATAAAAATTGGCCTTTTGCCGCATCCTACTTTGTGGGGAGGTGGGTAAATACCGAGATAGAGGAATTCAGGGATAGACTATCTGATGAGCTGGTGTGAATGGATGGCGGAACTCGGGTAGGGAGGCTTGGCAAAACGCTGCTAAGATTCATCAGTGGTAGGAAGTTGTCGAAAGTTATGATCACTCACATCTTGAAGAGACACGGCACATAGTCAAAGAAGATAAACATACACCTTGTTTAATGCTGGCTTTCTCAACATAAGTAGACGAAGTTTCGACCTTTACCGACAGACAGATTTTCTTTATTTAGAATTTCGTGTGCCCAGGCCAGTTGGCGTCAATTACACTATTTTTAAAAAAGGAAAATCGATTTAATCACGTACACTACAGTTCAAAGGTTTGAAGCCACCCCAGAATTAACATGTGATGAACTTGATAGAAGAGTGAAAAAAAAAATGAAAAATACCTTTTAGATTCTTTGAAAAAATGAAGGAATCAATTATCAAACTTATACTTTGAGAAACTTTTGCAACGAATGCCAAACATTTGTGCTGCAGTAATCAAGACTAAAGGAGGATATTTTGACGAGAGTAAAATTTAATCATAAAATGCTTCTCTTTTTTTTTTCTTTTTTTTTTTTGTCATAATAAACTTTCTAATAAAAAAAATCATGTCTCACTTTTTTAACCATGTATAATACTTTTCTTTTATTTAAAGTACAAAACAACTATTTTGGGGACAATTTTTTAAAAATTACCAGGGGTATCCTCAAACGTTTGAACTGTAGTTTGTTTGTTTGTTTGTTTGTTTGTTTGTTTGTTTGGGTTTTATGGCATATCAACCACTGTGGGTTATTTAATGCCAAATCCAGTTTATATGAATTTTAAATGCCTATTTTGTATGCAATAAAAAATGTATAGCTGGCAACATTATTGTTTAAAAAAAACGTATAGCTGGCAACATTATTCCTTTACACAAAAACGTATAGCTGGCAACATTATTCCTTTACACAAAAACGTATAGCTGGCAACATTATTCCCTTACACAAAAACGTATAGCTGGCAACATTATTCCTTTACACAAAAACGTAAAGCTGGCAACATTATTCCTTTACAAAAAAAAACGTATAGCTGGCAACATTATTCCTTTACAAAAAAACATTATTGTTTCAAAAACTTAGAGCTGGCAACATTATTTTTCTGAAAACATTATCTGAGACCTTGCTGTTGGATGCAGTTTATCGCCGTACCCAGGATGCGGATGTAGTTTACCGTCATACCCAGGACGCGGATGTAGTTTACCGTCATACCCAGGACGGTTGAACTGTAGTGTACATCTACTAAATATAACATTTATAGCAATAAGAAACAAAGTAGGAAAATAAATAAAATCCATTAATTCCTTAGAGATATATTGTTTATAATATTAGCTTATATAATTCTATAATATTGGATGAATTCAACTGTTTAAATAATATCGGAGCTACTATCCACAGACTTATATTCACATTGTTTTCCATATGACTCCATAACCATTGCATCTGTTCGATTCCTTCATTGTATGGAATTTTGAGATGAGTGTTTAAGAATCGCACATGTGTCTGTTTTTGACTCATGGAAGTCTGTTGTGCGGACAACTCCTTTAACCGCTCAGCAACCAGCGCTTGATAACTTTGCAGAACTTTGCCTCCGGGGTAAGTAACAGTCTCTCTGCTTTCGGGCAGAGAGAAACCCGGACGAGTCTCCGCCGAAGGGCAGAGTCTCGTTCGGAGTGGTTGACTGCCCCTGAACCCGTTTATGCGGGTTCAAAGAGGGAATATTTTTAGCCGAGCCTACGGGCTCGGAAATCCCGCGTTAAACCCGGCCTTGTGCCATATGTAACACTCGTGGGGGGGGGGACTAAATATTACTTTGCAGAAGGAAAAATCTAACCTGTGAAACATCACTCATTTTACACAATCTGTTGGCTTTATAAGTATTAAGAAGAAAGTTACGAGAGTTCGAACCTCATCGAGAGACTATACTTTATTTTCCATTCTTCAATGTCTATTCACTGCAAAAAATCGACGGCCTGAATAAAATTGCGATTAAATGAAACTAATACTTAATTATTATTCATAATTACTATTTTTTTTAATTGTTCAGGTAAAGGAAACTAGATTCAGGATAGAATCAGTTGAATAATGTTAGGTTGTTCGGAAAATAATATCCGATTTTAGAATAAATCTTTTGTGTTCTAATATATTAGAATAATAAATAATGTCCCATTTTAAAATAAAGGTTTTAATTGTGTTCTAATATATTAGGTTGTCCCAAAAGTTCGTAAACACTTGCGAAAAATTGAATTTTTATGCAACACAATCCAGCACAATCGAGACAAGCGATGGGTTCAGAAAGGGAAGAGACACTGTCGGTTCCAAAACAAGATCGATTCAGCAAGAAAGTCATGTTGTGCGTTTGGTGGACCTTTGAAGGAATCGTGCATTTTGAGTTGGTTCCGAATGGTCGTACCATCAGTGGCGAACTTTACTGTCAGCAACTGGAGCGGGTCTACGAAAAATTGAAGGAAAAGTACCCGGCTCTGATTAACCAAAAGCGCGCTTTGATGCAGCAGGACAATGCCAAGCCACACACCGCCAGGAAGACCAAAGACAAGTTTGAAGAGCTGGGCGGCGTTGAAGTTCTGCCACATCCAGCCTACAGTCCTGACTGTGCTCCATCAGATTACGGTCTTTTCCGCTCAACGCAACACTTTCTGAAGGGCCGCCGATTCGACTCGTTTGATGAAGTCGAGGAAGCGTGTCAAGAATTCTTTGATTCGAAGCCAGCTGAATGGTACTTTCACCAGATCCGAAAGCTTGCAGATCGATGGCAGAAAGTCTTGGAAAATGATGGTCTTTATTTTGAGGAATAATTTTTGTTGTTTTTGTTATTACTTGGCGAGTAAAATTTCAATTTTTTTTAAGTGTTTACGAACTTTTGGGACAAACTAATATTAGGTTGTGTGGAAAATAATGTCCCATTTTAAAATAAACATTTTAATTGTGTTCTAATATATTAGATTGTTTTGAAAATAATGTCCCATTTTAAAATAAACCTTTTAATTGTGTTCTAATATATATTTTTATAATAGTTGGACAAATGTATATTACTCATTCATAATGATCAAAGTGTCCTCTTTTTTGACTTTTATATCAATCTCTTTCAGAATTTAACTTAAAAAATGTATACACCCGAAATTTGAACTTGAAAAAAAGAGATGAGTTTACTTTTTTGCATGAGCTCAAACTTGGTCAGAATGCTTCTCAAACTGATGTCAACATTAACAGATCATAGGGGAGAGGACAACTTGTGATCAGACAGTACGGCGTTAGTTTCTGAATTTCCTTATTACAGATATGAGTCTCCAAGTTCAAGGTGGTCGAGGAGGTACATTTGTAGTTGACAATCAACAATTGGAAACATCAATAGAAGAAAATCCATATAAGAATGTCAAGGAAATCTTGCAGATATTGGGTGTTGGCATTTCAATAAAATTGCCATGATGAAGAAACTCGACAAATGGGTTCCACATGAATTCAGTTAACATCAAAAAGTTCGACGTTTTGAAGTGAACATAAAAATGTCCGACGTTTTGAAGTGAACATCAAAAGGTTCGAAGTTTTGAAGTGAGCATCTGCGAAATTCGAATTAACTATTTCTATATCGAATAGTAATTTGTGATGAAAAAATGGATCCTTTATGACAATCGTAAATGAAATTGCACCAAATGTAGATTATTGTGACTGTCTGGTGATCTGTCATTGGTGTTACCCATTAAAATCCAACCAGATCATCACTGCCGAAGTTTACTGCCAGCAAATGGAAGGAAATGAAAATTCAGTTAAGCAAAATGCGGTCGGCACTGTTTAATCGACGAGGTTCAAACCTGCTTCATGATAATATTGCCAGGAGGTCACTGCAGAAGCCCTCCGACTTGGGTTATGAGACTGCCATATCCACTATATTCCCCTGATCCCTCGTCTACTGACTATCACCTTTTCAAGCATCTTGGTAATTTTTTAAGCCAAAGGACATTCCGTTGCAAAGAAGATGTAGAAACGGCATTAAAAGATTTCTTATCATCCAAACCTTTAGTGTTTTATCGTAAGGGCAAAAATAACCTTGTAACTCGATGGTAGAAATGTATAATTGCTCAGCGTTCCTATTTTGACTGATTTAAACACTGTTTAAATGCATTAAATCAGGAATAAAAGTGGATTCTGGAATCTGACATTATTTTCCGAACAACCTCATATAAATTACCTGGAATTAGTAAATAGTAAACACTTCAAATACCTCGGTGTATGGATCCTTATTAAGAAATTTATTCTAGGAGATGAGGAATTTGAACATAGAATAGACTGCGTTAATGTGTAGTTTCGCATAACAACGAAATTTGCTACTAAGCCAAGACGTAAACGCAAAAACTCCAATCAGGTACTTAAATAGTCTCGTCAAATAGAGACTTCCATACTGATGCCATGCATTCGATCAAAATGGTTTTGTGCGAATTAAGCCTGTAGATCCTTCTTCCAAACTTGTTGAGCCGTACTACAGTATCACAAAAAACTGTATCAGATATATAAAACGACATCAGTTAAGGACTTTCAGCAGCAACAACAAATAAAATGGTTAACACATATGACCTGATAGAAAATAATGACAGATGTAGACATTCCACACTACTTCAAGCAAAAGGTTAGGAAGGAAATTCCCATAGAAAGAGCGATAACAGTTAATTGACATGAGAAAGGTATTTTCCTGAAAAACTGTTTTGAGGGAAAGATTTTATAAATTTCAACCGACAGCAGTAATGGCTACTCGGTCACTGAATACCGAATATGTCCTTATAAGTAAATGGCTAATATAATCATTACTATTAGAGGCTTCAAAACAATTTCCACATTAGTTCTCTCATAAAAAAAAATGCAACCGGAAATCATGATCTGCAAAAAGTAAAATTACGATAACGTAAAGAGCGCAATTCTAACAACAATCTCCAAACAAACAAACTTTAGATCCATAAAAAAAGAATAAAAAATATATTAAAACTGCATATCATTTTAAATTTAGGTTACATTTTTTTTCAAGATATTTCCGATATAGATGTTTGTGTTCTCTGATAACAATGTTAATCAGTCATGTGAAACATTCATTGAAAACGACGAATTGAAACAAGCTTTACGACTTATAATTGTCAAATAGACACCGAATATTATAGATATAAAAATTGTTTACGCCTTGAAGTTGAGGTTTGTAAATTGAAATTCCATGAAAGTCGATATACCAAAAATATAAATGATATTTTCTGTTACTGATATTACTAAAACATTAAAAATTAGTGGAAAAATATGAAAAGAAAAAAGAAACTTTATCTGTTTATTACTGTTAAATATGATTTTTGTTTTGTTTTGTTTTGTTTTTTTATATGCCATGTCCCTTCAGAACGTAGGCGATCGTGGCTTTCCACAACTTTTTTTGTGATTTCTCCTGTCGAGCACTTCTCGCTCGTAGAACTCTCTTCCGGCTTCTTGTTTCCGGTCAATTTGATCTTCAAATATTTAAATGCAATACCAATTGTTTTTTGTATTTTTAATTTCTGTTCATTTATTGTTCTCTCACCATAATATTTTTTTTCTTTTTTTTTATGTATTATATAAAGGGTGTTCCAATAACTTGGACCGATTTTAAATGTGAATTAAGTTTAAACGTCTAATGATTTTTTTTTTCTTTTTCTATCAGATTTAACAACTTAAGTCCTTGGCAATTTCAACCGTGGAAAGATTATCGATCAAACAACGAATTATCGAAGCCAATTACGAAAACAGAAATGCATTTCGCAATTTTTTTTTTTTTTTTTTTTGGTCAACGTAATCGACAAACCGAGAGTGCAATTGGAAACGGTGAGGCCACATTCTCGTGCACTGCAGCAATGTTTTCAGCTCAACGACGTAAACGAGCACGCAATGGTGTTTTCACATCTTTCATCGACCCAGTTTGTTTGAATTTACGAACAATTTTTCTAATTGCGCTCTTGAAACTTTAACACGTTGTTTGATTGTTAATCTTTCCAGGGTTGAAATTGCCAAAGACGTAAGTTGTTAAATCTAAAAGAAAAAATCATTAGACGCTTAAACTTAATTCATATTTAAAATCGGTCCAAGGTATTAGGGCCACCCTTTATTTATTCATATTCATTGACACGTTGCATCGTAGGGATTTTATTGCTTTACTTGGGTTGAAATTATTTTTGAAAAAAGTAGCATTTGTGCTTTTATCATCTTTCTGTTCTCACAGCCATACGTACAACCTCGTC
>OZ010579.1:75945126-76062626 GCA_963932145.1 Acanthosepion lycidas | reverse complement strand
GTGAACATAGAAGTCAACACTTAGAGGCGACAGTCTGTTTCATGCTATATGCAATCGTCAAGCCACGTGTGCTGTTATTTTTCTCGGCTATTTATATATATACGGGTTAGTGGTGCATTGTGGGTATTCTATTATGGCGGTTATTTCACCGGAAGTCGTTTGTTTATCTATTTAGGTCAAATTATATTGCTTGTTTTTATTTTTGTTTCTTATTTTATTTATTTATTTATTTATTAACGTAGTAAAAATTTGTTTATATCACTTATTTAACAGTTTTGTTTTGGTTTGGGAATTTAATTAAAACTATTTGTTCAGTTTTGGGGTTGATTGTTGTAGTTCATTCTAAGTATTATTTTGGCGGGAACAGTTTTTAATTGATTATCTTTATTTGGGTTTGGTTTGTTTATTTATTTACTTAGATGAATTTAGGTTAATTTATTTTACTTGTATATTTTCTCTTTTCGGTTTTCGATTTTTAAGTAACATAGTATTTTTTTATGTTTTATTTCTATTTTTTTTTTTTTTTTTTTTTTTTTTTGTTATTTTTGCTTATTAGTATATTTATTTGTTTTTATTTTATTTTTTCCGTTTTTAATTTTTTAGGTTACGTAGTAAAAATTTATTTTCATGTCTGCATTTTGAGATGAGTTCGGATCTTTTGTTTAATAATTTATTTTGGTCGGGAAAAGTAATGATAGCTATTTTTTCCTCCGAGCAATATATATATATAAAGAATATAAAGAAATAATCACACATAGAATCAATCAGAAATATTAATGCGATTAATGGTGACATCCGTCACTAGAAACATAATATATGCATTAAAATACTGTTAATCCATAGAGTGAAGTGATCCTCGTCGAAACCATTGATGTCTGTAGTTTTCAGTTTATTTGATGTTAAAATGCTAGTACTTACGAATAGTCCTCTATTCATCATCAGGCATATGTTTTTTTCCTTATAAAATCAAAAACTTGAAGACGAAATACTTGTTTGTCGACCGAAAGATGTTTTTTGAATATCTGCTATTAATGGCGGTTATGAACAATTTCGAAACGTGCAAAGACGCAACGCTAAGTTTTTCAAAATTTTAAGTGACAATTTTATTCAAATTTTTCTTGTGATGTGTTAAATCCACATATTCTATTTTTTACAAGTGTATTCAGTTTATATGTCATGAACTAAGCATATAGTTCAATAATGTAGTGTAATGTCTTAGTAGCAGTTTTTTTTATAGGAATTTTCCTGTACTGGGGATCAATAGTTTTTTATAAACATAAAACATTAGACAGCATATAATTTACATACAAAGAAATAATCACACATAGAATCAATATATGATGTTTTTACAGGTCTTATGTCTATAACCGACTCTGGTTGGTCTACATAGCATTTTCTTGCAGCATCATTCCAGTAAATGTTGCAGGTTTTCTAGTGCAGATATTGACCCACACTGTCATTCCAAGTTTTATATGTGGTGGATGCTATTACCATGTAACCTGATACAAGATGGTCAGTTGTTTCTGGGTCAGAATCTGCATTTCCGGTTAGCACAGTTTTAGCATGTTTCCTTGGTAATTTCTAATTAGCAAACGTTGATACTCTAAATATTAGGTTGTCCTAAAAGTTCGTAAACACTTGCAAAAAATTGAAATTTTACTCGCCAAGTAATAACAAAAACAACAAAAATTATTCCTCAAAATAAAGACCATCATTTTCCAAGACTTTCTGCCATTGATCTGCAAGCTTTCGGATCTGGTGAAAGTACCATTCAGCCAGCTTCGAATCAAAGAATTCTTGACACGCTTCCTCGACTTCATCAAACGAGTCGAATCGGCGGCCCTTCAGAAAGTGTTGCATTGAGCGGAAAAGGCCGTAATCTGATGGAGCACAGTCAGGACTGTAGGCCGGATGTGGCAGAACCTCAACGCCGTCCAGCTCTTCAAAGATGTCTTTGGTCTTCCTGGCGGTGTGTGGCTTCAATTTTTCGTAGACCCGCTCCAGTTGCTGACAGTAAAGTTTGGCACTAATGGTACGACCATTCGGAACCAACTCAAAATGCACGATTCCTTCAAAGTTCCACCAAACGCACAACATAACTTTCTTGCCGAATCGATCTTGTTTTGGAACCGACGGTGTCTCTTGCCCTTTCTGAGCCCATCACTTGTCTCGATTGTGCCGGATTGTGTTGCATAAAAATTCAATTTTTCGCAAGTGTTTACGAACTTTTGGGACAACCTAATATTCGAATAAAACCTTCTTTCTCATGCTTTTGATCCTCCACGAAACAAACAGTTATGGATATCGGGTTTCTCTACAGCAGATTATTTGGCACTGGCAAAATATTGATCATGAAGAGGTTTATATTGCCATCGTTTCTGCATTTGATCCATTACATTTGTTTTTGCGTTTTTTTAATTCTTTGCCGCTGCAGTAAGTGTATTATTATTATTATTTTTTTTTTATTTTCTTTGCTTTCTGGCGTTTACACATTTCTTTCCGGGTCCCACCCAGAGACCTAAGGTTAGAAATGGCATCATGACCCTTTTCACTGACAAAAAAAAAAAAAAAATTACATAGATAGAGCCCTTCGTAAAGTGTGGGCTGTACTTGTCAGAACAATTTTTTGTATCTCCTTGAGGCATGGGCTTCCAGGAATCCCTGCAATTAGTCTACTGCAATCTTTTCCAACCAGTCCTAGGGCTCCAACTACAACAGGGATTGTTGATGTTCCCATATGCCACATTTTCGAGACCTCTATTTCAAGGTCCTTGTATTTTGACAGCTTTTTGAATATCTTCAAAGATACATTACAGTCAGCAGGGACTGCCATATCAATAAGGAGGCACCGTTTTTGTTTGTGGTCTTTAATAACAATATCTGGTCGGTTGGCCTTGATTGTTCTGTCAGTGTGAATTGTGTAGTCCCATAGAATTGTAACAGGTCCTATCTCCGTAACTGGGTCTGGGTGGTGTTGGTACCAGTTTCTTTCAGTTTCCTTCCCGTAGAAGTTGCAGATTTTCCAGTGCAGATATTGGCCCACTCTGTCATGTCGAGTTTTATATTCAGTGGGTGCCAACATCGTGCAACCTGATACAAGATGATCAATCGTTTCTGGATATTTATCACAGAATCTGCATTTTGGGCTGACACAATATTTTAGTATATGTGCTTGATAATTCCTAGTTAGCAAGCATTGGTCCTGCGCAGCAAGGATAAAACCTTCAGTTTCCGCTTTCAACCCTGCACTGCGTAGCCACTGATGGGTACGGGTTTTGTCTACATCAGCTTGGTTGATACGGTCAGAGTATTGGCCATGAAGCGGTTTATCTTGCCATCGCTTCTGTATCTGGTCGGTTGCATTCGTCTTTGCTGTCTTTTTCAAGTATTTTGCAGTTTCAGCCGGTGTATTGTGCTGTAGTTGCATCTCTACGCCCATTTGAAGCTCCAGTTTGAATTTGTTGGCTTCTTTCATTACGGAGTAAAGACGCTTACTACTTTCATGTTCCTTGACGCATACCATCATCCAGTCTTCTGTAGTTTCCAAGTATTTTTGGAGGCCAATTGTTGTAGTTTTGTAGGACAGTTCTAGTTGAACTAATCCTCTGCCTCCTTCGGATCTGGGCACATACAGACGATCAACATCAGCTTTGGAATGATGCATGCGATAGCAAGTGAGAAGCTTTCTCGTTTTGGCGTCCATTCGCTTAATTTCAGCTATGGTCCATTTAAGGACATTAAAGCTGTAATGCACCACTGGGACAGCCAATGTGTTTATAGCTGATATTCTATTTTTTGAGTTTAGTTCAGTATTTAGTATCAGACGTACACGCCTGTAGTACTCTTTTCTTATTTTTTCTTTCATTTGGGGGTGTTGTATGCCATCTCCTTCGCTAATTCCTAGGTACTTATAAGCTTCTTCATGCTCCAATTCCCTAATCTTTGTGACAAAATCTAAATCTATTGAGGGTGTTTCTGTAATTCTACCTTTCTTGAATGTTACTTTTGCACATTTATCTAATCCGAAGTCCATACCTATGTCGTCAATAAAGTATTTTACAATATTGAGGAGGCCTTTCAACTCATTGTCGTCTTTGGCAAAGAGTTTGAGATCATCCATGTATAGTAGGTGATTGAAAATTTTCTTATTTATTTTGTAACCATAGCTACTGTTGTTCAGTTCATGTGTAAGAGGGGTTAAGGATAAACAAAACAGAAGGGGTGACAGAGAGTCTCCTTGAAAAATTCCACGTCGGATATTCAGACGGTTGGATATAGCAGTGCCCCCGGTGTGCCTAAGGTATAGTTTTGTGTTCCACATCCCCATGCTGTGCTTAAGAAAGTTTAATACCACAGGGGAGACTTTGTACATTTCCAAAGCCTTAAGGATCCAAGAATGTGGAACACTATCAAAGGCTTTACGATAATCAATCCACGCTGCACTGAGATTTCTGCGTCGTCTCCTGCAATTTTCCAGGATCATTTTATTTATCAGAAGTTGATCTTTGCAGCCATATGAACCTCTACTGCATCCCTTCTGTTCCAGCGGGAGAATGCTGTTTGTTTCGAAGAAGGAGTAAGTACGGTTCGTCAGTACAGACGTGATCAACTTATATTATTATTATTATTATTATTATTATTATCATCTCTATCTCTTTTTCGCATTACTAACTATCTTATGTGTAATGGGCATCGGCTGAGAATGAGAAATCGTTGAGACAAGTTTAAATTTCAGTAGGGTTCGTTATATTCACTGAAGTGCGAATGCCCTTTGGAAAAGTATGAATTCATCTCTTATAACCCACCGACTATGGGTTGAATAACAGGACAGACTGGGTCCTATAGTCTTGGTTGGCAACCAGCCTACCACAGAAAGAAACGGCAGCCTAGTGCAGGAACGTCTTCTGCCTAGTTAGTCATGAATCGAAAGATCCATGGTCGCTCAACCGTTTATTTTGTACGGCATGTAACTGACTGACTGAATTATTTATTAGTTATTTTCTCTTTTTTCCTCTTTTCAAATTTTGTCCATTCTTTTTGCCAAACTTTTTAGTTATTTGAACGTTTATTTCAATAACATTAATGATGTTTATATTGAACGAAACGTTGACAACAAAAAATCTTAAACATCTAAGGTATATTCACATATTTGTCACATATTCCATATAAAATGCTGCCACTATGTAAGATTTTCTATCGCAACATCATGAAAATTTATCATAGTAAATATATATAGTGTAACCCGGATATAAGAGAGTTGTCGGGACCTGAGAAGTATCTTATATCCGGGTTTCTCTTATATCCGAGTTTCTCTTATATCCAGGTTTTGTCTATTTCGTTTAGGTAAGTATGGCTCTAATTTGGGACCAGAGAAAATATCTCTTATATCCAGGTTTCTCTTATATCCGGGTCTCTTATATCCGGGTTACACTGTGTGTGTGTGTGTGTGTGTGTGTGTGTGTGTGTGTGTGTGTGTGTGTGTTACTTCAAACCCATTATAATGATATTTGAAGTAATAAAAACATCGGGTTAAAAAATCACTTAATTAAAAAACAGGGTGCGATTGATAAATTGTCGTCTAGATCACGCAAAAATGAAAATAACGCTGAAATCTCATTTTAACAGATATATTTACCCAAATTGCTTGAAATACTAAAGAGTAAAAATCGCCAAAGACCTCCAAACGACTTCAGAATTCTCCTTCAACTCTTCTGGACGGTCTCTTTGTTTAAGTCGGTGAATGCTGCCATAATCCTTGCTTTCAATTCTTCTTTGGTATTACAAGGATTTTTGTTTGTCTCTCGCTAAATTGCCCCCACACTAAATAATCCTGGGGGTTGCAGTCTGGAGAGCTAGGTTGCCAGACGTAAGTGGTGATTTGGTTGTTGAAATTGTCTGAGAGCCATGACTGGGTTCTCCTGCTTGTGTGGCATGTCTTTACCCAGGGCTGCACTACCTCCTCATGGTACTTAATGTAAACCACCGAGTTGAGTCTGATGCCCTCTGGGAAGATGAATAGTGTCATAACGTCGCCATCACCAGTGATCACTCCAAACACATTCCGAATCACCATTAGACTCATCCAACTCTTTCCGAATCCTCTGCTCAGATGTCAGATTGACACCTAAAAACTTCGCTTCCGGTGCGAATGCCAAGCAGTACAGTATGCAGTTTCCAAATTTCTGGCGGAGTGTATTGCGTCATGGTGTTTTTTTTTTTTCTTTCTCACAGACGGTTCCCAACTCACCCTGCTGCACTGTGCAGTCGACAAAATCAAAAACTTCGCGCATACGCGAAATTAAAAACATGATATGGCGACAATTTACCCATCGCATCCTGTATATATATATATACATATATATATATATATATATATATATATGTACATTATTATTATTGTTGTTGTTGTTTCTATGCGTTATTCTTTTTCCTAGTATTTGAAATAAATCAGAAGTTTGTTTATTTTGTGTACTTCCGACAAATTGTTCAATTGCTGTCTAAAAAGAAAAAATACCTTTTTCGTTCGAATTTGCCTGAAATTCTTACTCCGACCAATTCAATTGGATGAATTCAGTGGTCCTATGTCAATGTCGAATACTGTGTCGCTGGGTGGTGTCCAAATGGATAGATGTGTGGGATGCGATAGTAATCAGTTATTTAAAACGACAGAGTTGATGTCCAATTGGGTAAAACCACTTAATGATGACGTAAGCATCTGTTTCAGCTTCCGTTCGAAGTGTGTGCGTCGGGAGGTAAGAAGTATAGAATCCATTTTATTTATTTATTTTTTTATTTTTTTGTTTGTTTGTTTTTCTTTAATTCTTTGTTAGAAATGCTGATAGCAATCTGAGCAGAGGTTTTCAAACACTCATCACTGGCGAATTTATCGCCAATGTTTACACAGGGGGCGCGTGCTATATACTTGAAAAGAAAAAAAATCTCGGTGAAATTTCGTAAAGATGGAAGGGCAGATATTTGCATTTTAAAGATGTAGATTTTACTAGTATGGAAATGACATTAAGCCCGTTGTTTGAAATAAGTTACACCCGCAAATGAGATATGTGATCCCTCCACAAACCTGCAGAATGACTGCAAGAAAATTCAACAATATATTTTAAAGATTAGATTTAGTGTTTACAATTAGTAATTCCTGGAAAAAAATAGTGTTCTTTTCTTTTTTTTAATCATTTCCCTCCAAACAAGGCGATAATGCCACTAAGACACAAAATGTATGTGGGAGTGAAAGAAAATCAGAGGACTTTAGGACAAGCAACTGGAAAGCCAGTCCTAAACAGAAAACAAGGCACTAACGTCTACTTCTATGTAAAAGACGGGAAGAAGTCTAATTGGTTGCTTTCTTTTAGCGGTATATCAACACCTCTATGGGTTATTTAATGCCGAAGTCTAAATATATCAAACACAATTTTATGGCCTTATCTAAATATATTTTTAAAGCAATTTTGTGCCTTAAACTAGAGATAGAATGTATTGTTGGTCATTTTACTACAAAATGTATTATTGATAATTTCACTAGAAATGTGTATTGTTGCTAATTTTTCACTAGAAATATGTATTGTTGCTAATGTTTTATATAAAAATGTATTGCTGTTATTTTCACTATTAAAATGTATTTTTTATACTTTCATAGTAGTTTTTTCTCGATTGGCCGTTCACTATTTGTCCATAACTAGGACTCCCTAATGTGATTTACCATCTCGGGTCAGGGTGGACTTTGGAACAGCAGCAATTAAGAGATAGTTCCATGCTCCTGAAAACCTCCAATCTCCTGACCGGAGCCCTTACTGCCAGATGTAATTATCGTCATACCCAGTACTAGGAAGGAGTGTGAATCGGGAGATAATGAACCTATCTACTCCAATTAAAAAAAATATAAGTAAGAGATTAAATTAAAAAGAAATTAGTAAATAAAATTTCGGAGTTTATGCGGAGACGTTAGAAGCGTCCATGAATTATAATTTAAAAATATGATATGATCGCGTTATTGGATCGGGAAAATAGTTAATAGTTAAGTGAATTTCAAAAACAATAATTAAATATTTGTACATAGATTTATTCAACCACATATGCGGCATTTTGCTCCACTGACGTTCCCTAATTTGAAGCCGCTTCACGGTATCATCCTCCTGGAACTTATCTTCGTGATGAATTGGTCTAAGGGTTTTTTACAGGCTTTCAGAAAATTAAAGTTCTTCCCATCAAGTGTATTTTGTTTGTTTGTTTGAGTTTTATGGCATATCAACCACTGTGGGTTATTTAATGCCAAATCCAGTTTATATGAATTTTAAATGCCTATTTTGTATGGAACATTTTTAGCAACCTAGAGCTTTTTTGCTTGCACACTGCAAAGTAATCCTAGTTGGTTGGTTGATTGGGTTTTATGGCATATCAAACACTGTGGGTCATTTAATGCAAATTAAGGTATATATATATATATATATATATATATATATATATATATATATATATATATATATATACACATATACCTATAGATACATTAAATATACAGTACTATTAAACATATAGCTGGCAACATTATTTTTTCAAAAAACGCATAGCTGGCAACATTATTGTTTCAAAAAACACACAGCTGGCAACATTATTTTTTCAAAAAAACGTATAGCTAGCAACATTATTGTTTCAAAAACGTATAGCTGGCAACATTATTTTTTTCCAAAAAACGTATAGCTGGCAACATTATTGTTTCAAAAACGTATAGTTCCGTCATAAAGGCAACAATCACCAGTCTTTGATCATCTGCAAAGTTCATAGGCTGACCAAGATATAAACGTAAGGAGACACACTAGTAGGATGACTAAAAGACATTCAAGTGTATCAAAATAAAACTGGCTCATCACCTGTTGTATTCCGGTAAACTTGCTTGTCACACTAGTTGGAAGACTAAAAGACATGCAAATGTACCAGAATACAATAGCTGATGAGCCAGTCGTATTCTAGTACACTTGTATATCTTTTAGTCTTCCAACTAGTGTGTCTACTTACATTTATATCTTGGTCAGCCTCAGAACTCAGTAGGATATGTGGAGTAAATAAAGGGTCACCTGAAGAAGGCCGGAGTCTACAACGGCCGAAATGTCGTAAATATGACAGTAAAGATGAGGACACCAGCCCAAACAGTGTAAAAAGTGTAGTTACAATGCAGTTTTAAATCACTTTCACACCATGTAAGGTAGTAAAGCCACTAAGACACAAGGGGTGTGGAAGAATTAGAAACAGAAATATTAATAATTAGCGGGAAGAGGAAAGAGTAATCATGAGGACAGTAGAGAGCGATTGACATTGGATTTAAATTTTTGTAGATAAAAGTTGGTTGGAAAGCATGGAGCTGGAAGAGAGTTCCGCAAGGGAAAAGTGCGAGACATGAATCTACATTAGCATAGAATTTACGATTACGTCTAGATAAATCAACTATAAACTGATGAGTTCTCAACGTCATTCTAGTACTGCGCTTAAATTCAAAATGTCTATATTAGCATAGCGAAGAGCTCATCCGAACAATTACCATGAAAGTATTTATAGAAATGATACAGAGAGACAACATTACCTCATATCTGAAATATAGACAAATAGTAATTAAATACAAGAAACTACAAATATGGACCCATTTTTATAAAAATAGGAAAAACATTTATTAAAACGGATCGAAGAAAAAGTTACCCGATGACCTTTCTTAATTAAACCACTCCTATTGCAATGCGGGGTATTTAAAAACAACAGCGACAACAGAATGTCTAACCACACTTTCCAAGGTGAATAAAGTTGGCCAGACTGCACATCAAGACACATCGAACTCCAGAAATTTTTAAATTTACGTACCCTTGAATTTTGGAATGACGAAACGCGTTACATTTTTACATTTTTGTCATTCAATTACCCACATAAAATTTAATATGAGTCTATGAACAATATTATGTTGGGCCCCGAGGACCCGGAGTAAAATTTCAAGTTTTATTTTTACTTTTGACGCCATGAAATAAGGTCTCTTCCAAAGGTTCCATTGAAAGTATTAATTTGTCATCCTAAGAGGACAAATAACGGCCCAGAGTCTTTTCAGTGGGGCACAAACAGACTTTCCGATGATACGTAAGCTAGAAAATAGCCACTCTGTCGGCTATTGCTTTAAACGTGCATGTAACTATGTTGCTTGGAGGGAGTGGGCAAGATGTGGCTGGCAGTTAGGGTACCGGGGACCAAGCGTTAATGTCCTCTTACTATTAGTTTCTGGTCACGAACAGCCATATGTAATCACGTGTTGTCAGTTGAATTTACACACGTGTTTTTTAATTGAAAAAAGGTCGGCAGCATACACTGTACTTTTATAACTGATCACTTTATTTCTCTCTCTCTCTCTCTCTCTCTCGCTCTCTCTCTCGCTCTCTCTCACTCTCTCTCTCTCTCTCTCTCACACACACACACAAACACATACACGCATATATATATATATATATATATATATTAGGTTGGTGCAAAAATAATGACGTAATAATGTCGTTTTTTGACGTAATTTTAACGTCAAAAAACGACATTATTACGTCATTATTTTTACCCCAACCTATATATATATATATATATATATATATATATATATATATATATATAGCGGGTTTAACAGCAAAATTGTTCAAATCGTATAAAAGCAAAATTGTCCATTTGGTAGATTAAGTTTGAACCGTTGTATATTAGAAATGATTAAAGATATCTTACTGGAATTCTTCAAGGTTTCTCTAACACTACTGGGCTCTACTTTGAGCAATAACAATGTATAATTACTCGCCAAGCTTAGCAGGCAGAAGAATGGTGATGAAATCAATCATAAACGAAAATGACATGTTCATCATTAATTAATCATAGCTAAGGATCGGAAGGATTGAAATAAAATTCATATATATATATATATATATATATATATATATATATATATATATATATATATATATATTATATCAGGATCATTTTCCAACTTATTCAACATGACCTTTCCCCTCTCTAAACTTCTAACTTTCTATTCAAGTTGCTTCAGAGGTTCCACGTTGGATTTCCTTTTCAAGTCTTTTTCACTACTCATTAGACTATCATAACTGAAACTTCTCTGTCACGTGCCAAACGTATTATGTATTGAGTTTAATCTTTTCCAATCGATCTCTTTCGCTCTAAGTCGAAATGATTATCTCTCTTCCTGTTGTGACCTCTTCATCCAGTTTTCCTTTCTACTGTTCACTCTTTTTTAAACTTATTCCCCGTTCTCTTGGTGATTCTTGAATGGACTTTGAAGATGGAAGCCAGAGTATGAATATTGAAGATTATGTTTCTTTTGCTTTTGTGTGCATTATTTTAATTATTTATTCTAATTGAAGGCCTGAATGATCTTTTTCCTCTTAACATTTTGGAAGACAGTGGCACTGAAAAAGTTCCGATTTTAACCTGTTCTCAAGGTGTCTGTTGTTTGAATAAGTTTATTTCCAATTTTTTTAATTTTTTCGCTACACACGAACGTTCATGAGTTTTACTTTTTTTACACGCCTAAGTTCATGAATTTTTGCTTTAGTTTACGTGTTCGTTCATTCATGTCGTAATTTTTCCAATTGTAAATTTTCTTCCGAATTAGAATTTTTTCAATTATAATTTTTTATACGTATATGTACTAAAGTTGTTATGATATGTTATATTGTTAATAAAATTATGTTGTATTTGTTGTATTATGTTATATTATTATTAAATCAACAAAGTGAAAATATTTGTTAAAATGTCGGCATCGACTCATTGACACATCCTTCGTATTTAGTAATTTAATTTGCTTATTAAAAGTTAATTTTTCGTCTAAACAGTCTACAATTCCTATTGGTAACATTATATGGGGGTACTTTGTATAATTTCCTATTTAACTTTAGTAGATATATATTTTTCTTTTTGACTCCATATATATTTTGATAATGTACTATTTGCGTATTTATCTATTCCAAGACTTTTCTGCCATCGATCTGCAAGCTTTCGGATCTGGCGAAAGTACCATTCAGCCGGCTTCGAATCAAAGAATTCTTGATACGCTTCCTCGACTTCATCAAACGAGTCGAATCGGCGGCCCTTCAGAAAGTGTTGCATTGAGCGGAAAAGGCCATAATCTGATGGAGAACAGTCAGGACTGTAGGCTGGATGTGGCAGAACCTCAACGCCGTCCAGCTCTTCAAACTTGTCTTTGGTCTTCCTGGCGGTGTGTGGCTTGACATTGTTCTGCTGCATCAAAGCGCCCTTTCGGTTGATCAGAGCCGGGTACTTTTGCTTCAACTTTTCGTAGACCCGCTCCAGTTGCTGACAGTAAAGTTTGGCGCTGATAGTACGACCATTCGGAACCAACTCAAAATGCACGATTCCTTCAAAGTTCCACCAAACGCACAACATAACTTTCTTGCCGAATCGATCTTGTTTTGGAACCGACGGTGTCTCTTGCCCTTTCTGAACCCATCGCTTGTCTCGATTGTGCTGGATTGTGTTGCATAAAAATTCAATTTTTGGCAAGTGTTTACGAACTTTTGGGACAACCTAATATTTTACAAGACATATTATGATTTTATATTAAATATTTCTTTAAAAGTGGTTTCGGTTACTCCTATGAATTTTTTTCTGTGTTAATATTATTTGATACAGTTTCTTTATATATTATATCATTAGTTATTTATTATTAAGTGGACATTGTTTTATTTCGAGAATTACAATTATTATTGCTATTTCGTGGATGTGTGTTATTATAATTGCTCTTGTTTTTAGATAATGTTTTGTATGGTTCCTTCTTATTTTTTCCACATTATTCATACAACTATAACTGATTTTGATTGTATTTTTGTTAATGATTTTACTATTTTTATGGAAGTATTTTATAATTAATTTCAAGAATATTTTTCCTCTTTTTGTTTTTATTATATTATTATTAGGTTGGTGCAAAAATAATGTCGTTTTCTTGCATTAGGTTGAACGTCAAATCTAATATAAGGTGGTTTAAGCCAGATTATGTTTCTTTTTCTTTTGCTTTTGTGTGCATTATTTTAGTTATTTATTCTAATTTAGTGAAATGGTCACTTTTTCTTAATTCTGCTTCCATTTGTCATTGAATAGTTTTATAGAGTTATTTTCAATTATTTTGTCATTCAATTGCCCACATATTTTTTTTAAATTGGTATATATTTAAATATAGTAGGACGCTGATTTTATTTTTGTTTATATTCATTATTAGTTGCTTTCCTATACGGTTTGTATGCATTATTATTTATATTAAATTTTATGTTTAGATTTTGTGTCTATTTTAAAACCTAATTTGTTAAAAATTTCTGTTATTTGTTTTCTTATATATTCTATTTTTCTACCGTTATAATTTCTTATAATTATTAGACTATCAACTGTATATACATCTGTATCCTCTTTATTAATGATCTTTGATAAATTATTTAATATATATATGTCTATGATGTCGCATTAATTACGCCATCATAACTGCCCATTATTACATCAAAGTTCTTATTCTTATTATTACCATTGTGTTTTTATACATATTTTATTGCTGTAGTATAGCAATGATTTTCTGAAATGATTAATTAGGTCTAATTCCTTGTCTTTAATATTTAAGTGTTGTTTTTGTTTGTAATACTGTTGAACCAATTGATACTTTCTTTTGTATTTTCCATTGGTTTATATAGAGTATTTTTCTTAGTTTTGTACATATATTTTCTACCACTACTTCGCTTATTTTTCCGATATTAGTTTTTGCAGGATTTAATAGTCTATATGTTGGTTCATTTAAAAAATTGTCCTTATGGTCTTTTAATTTAAAGAATGGTGCTTCTTTCATTAATTCTGTTATCTAATTTTAGTTTGGTTGCTATGTTCATTGCTTCTTTAGTTATGTTATTTTCTATTTATATATATATATATATATATATATATATATATATATATATGAATAAAAGACAAGAGGAAAACTATTCTGAACCTACGTGTTTAGTCTGATGAAGGACTTTATCAAGGCAAATATAAGGATTTATTTTGTTACACGGGTTTAGATATAAGAGAAAAGTGTCATTGGTTTATTAAAGCTTTTAAATCTGAGAATGGACATGAGTATTTATCGGGCGGTTCATTCAAAACATGTGGAGGACACAAAGTACCATATATATATATATATATATATGTGTGTGTGTGTGTGTATGTGTGTGTGTGTGCTCAGAATTCTTGTATCTTTAAGGGTAGATGTAATCTATATTTGGAGGAGCAAATTAGAATTATTAAATTTAACAATCAAAACACTTTACTAAATAAAAGGAATTAATTGATTTCTAAATATCATCATAGAAGCAAATTCCAACTGATATAATATATTTTCACCCTTGCTCTTTCAACCTTCACTTATTTTCTATATGTGATTACTCCTTTTATTTAACTCTCTTTCTATTGGTTTCTTTATATATGATACTTTGGTTTATGTTAAGTATATATAATTCTCTTTTTTCCTTTATTTTTCCATTGCTTTATTGCTAGCTGTATCTCGTCATTGATCCGTCTGGTTCATGCTTGTGTAGAAGCAAGTGGAGGACATTTTGAAAATTTCTTATGAGTTGCTGTGTTGCAGTACAACGATGGCCTTTTGGACATATATTTATTTTGGTTCAAGACCTCCCTCCCTCCCAGTGTGTGTAAAAATATTTTTAGATTGTATCTTGAATTGTACATTTAATATCGTCTAACGCAAACTTAATAACTCAAAAACGAATGATTTGCGGATATTTATATATATATATATATATATATATATATATATATATATATATATATATATATATATATTAGGTATGTAATAATGTCGTTTTTTGACGTTAAAAAATACGTAAAAAAATGACATTATTACGTCATTATGTGAAGAACCCGCCCCAAAGTTTTTAAGACAGAGCAAAGGATTCGTAAAGAGTTGGATGAGTCTAATAGAGATTACTACGGTGCGACAGCTCGGAAAACTGAGTCAGGTCGTTCTGATGAGAAAAAAAAACCGAATTTCTTGGTGAGAGACACAGACTCAAAACTGAGGCCAACATCAAATATCTTCAGGAGGTAGTGCGGCCCTGGGTCAACAGGGTGGCTGCTGGAAACCCCAGTATCTGGAAACAGGATTCTGCACCATGCCACACAATCAAGAGAACCCAACCATGACTGTCAGACTAATCACTGATCACCTAACTACCCCCTCAGCCTGCAAACCCTTGATTATTATGTGTGGGATTCAGGGGGACGGGAGACCAACAAAAATCCTTTTAACACCAAAGATGGCCTGAAGGCAAGGATTATGGCAACCTTCATCTACTTAAACAAGGATAAGATAAGAAGTAAAAACAAAAGAATAAAAATAAATAATGACAAGCAAAATAATTTAACCCAAATAAATAAATAAACGACTTCCGGTAAAATAACCGCCAAAATAGACTACCCACAATGCACCACTGACCCCTATATATAAATAGCCGAGAAAAATAACAGCACTCGTGACCTGATGATTGCGTCTTGCATGAAACAGACTGTCGCCTCTAAGTGTTGACTTTTTGTTCCCTTTTATATTTACACACGCTCTATCTCTGATATTGAGCACTTTATCCCATAAATATAGCACACCCTACTACTATATTTCTTCATATATATATATATATATATATATATATATATATATATATATATATATATATATGAAAATATATAGAAAATAGGAAAGAACTGTTTAGGTAAATAATCCAAAGTTCTTTAGTATTTTTGTTATTATTTTTAAAAAATAGTGCTCGATACAAAAGTAGAGCATAAATAATTATATATATATATATATATGTGTGTGTGTGTGTGTGTATAAATATAAATAAATATATATATATGTGTATAATTATTTATATATTATATGCGCGGTACTTATTAGAAAGCGCTCAATATCAGAGATAGAGCTAAATCTATCCAACCATATATATATATATATATATATATATATAATGCAGAGGGAGAGATTTTGTGTGTGGGTGTGTTTACGGACGGACCATAAACATTGACATATATTCTGTTTCTCACTGACAACAAACATACGTATCTTTTTCCGAATGGGCGGTGATATTTGGATTCTCTCGACTAAGAGTATAATCTACTGGCCGGGTCAAATCACTATTGTTGCCAGTAACCATAAAACTGCGTTAATGACGTCACCACATGCAATCAGGCATACAGAGATGAGAAGACCACGTCATAAGCACTGCCACTCACAAAGGTATATATCAACATACAATAGACGTTCAAAGGCATATATGTATGCACGGACACATCCCAAAATAGACGAGGGTAGAGCCCTCGTTCAATCACGTAGCAAATATAACATATTTCGAATTTAAATTTTTGAATTTTATATACTTTATTTTTCATAATTCTTTTATGTCAGGTCACTCTGAGTGGTACTGGTACCCTGCAACGCAGTACTACCTGCCACATTGTCGGGTCATCGGCGATTAACCAGGCTTTTCGGGTAATGTGGGTGGCAAGAAACCAACCAAAATGAAAAACAAGACCCGAACCTTCTTGTAGTCAACGTCCATTTAACACAATCGGGTAGTCTAGGCTCCATAGCTGTGTGTACAGCCCGTGTATTGATAACACGACATCGCCCGGCCGAAGGCTTTCTAGACTGAAGGCAAGGGCTACGGTAGAGGTTTCCACAGACGGAATCCAAGGCTAGTCTTCAAAATGGCGGATATCGGTTGTGGTTTGCCCTAGATAGAGATGGGCTCCGCCAGGTCTACTTTGCACAAGATATGCTACGCGTGAATGAATACTTCGTCTTTCAACCCAGATATGAAGAGCGAACTGGTCTGGTGCTTAGTGACCCTAAGACCACACCCGATCATGGGACTGATGACGATGATGATGATGATGATGATGATGATGATGATGATGATGATGATGATGATGCGTACTTTGATAAAGGTTTTCCTTCTGCATTATAAACGGAAGTGCCAAAAACTTAAAGACAAAAGTACACTACCCTAGATGGTCGCCTACCCCACTTGTAGAAAATGACTAAGCCTGATGACGCATCCGTGGTGTAACAGCCAAAGAGGTGGTGCAGCTGTGCCAACGTGTATATTATACAACTTTCCTTCTCCACGGAATAATTGCAGGGGCTATAAAGTTAGGCGATATATGACTCTTTCACCATGAAAGGGTCGTTGAAGCCGTAATTGTATGTGATACACCAAATCTTTCATCGAGGAAGTGTTGTTATGGTTAAATATATGGGATTCGCTATATCTAAGGTTGCAATATTTCCAGGCTCTTTTTTAGTAACAGTAGCAAGTGCATACCAGGAATGTGTGAATTTTGGACAGATCACAACGGAAAACTGTGTACCCGCAAGTGATAAAAGAGAAACAACTCACAAGGTGTTAATCACCCATCAAAGGTCGGCATTGCACCCGATCACATCAATGCCGGTACAGCTTATTTAATGACCTTCATATGTTGTCTTCAATAGAGTTTTGTTAACGAACAAGCGTTAAACCATTGTGACTATAGCACCGGTTACTGTACTCCATCTGGGCCAGAAAATATACCCGTTAGACCATGGAAGACTGGCACAGTGTTACTGTGTCAAACAAGTCAGGTTTCAAGTTCTTTCAGCTCGACATCTGAGTTCATGTAAGGAGGCTGCTTGTGGATAATATGTTAAGATTCACAATTCACAAGGGACTACAAAACCTATGATAAATATGCTTACAAATAATCAGATTTTGATTTCAATACAAAACATCTGCACCGTTTTTAACTTCTCAGATTGAGTGATTTTTTTCCGAAACTGAAACCCAATCCTAAACAGGAAACAAAGGATAAATCTCTGTTGATTGTCAGAGGCTAGGAATTATTATATAACAAAAATGAAATCAGTCATCACAAGAAGACTTGGTTCAAAAATATTTGTCTTGCAAATGTATGGATTCAAAGATTATTTTCTGGCACTACATTGCCTAGTCAGATAAGTTACGTTTCCAGTTCGATAGATGACTTCATGTATGGAGGAGGCTGCTTGAGGTGTCCATGGATAATATGTTAAGATTCCACAATTTATAAGGAACTACAAAACCAATGACAAATATGCTTACATGATAATCAGATTTTGATTTCAGTACGAAGTTGTTTTTAACTTCTCAGATTAAGTAGGGTTGGTTTTTTTTTGGTTTTTTTGTTGATTTTTTTTTTTTTTTTTTCATACATTAAGCTAAATTGCTGAGAACAGTACACTGGGTGGTTTTGTCCTTTCCCACTTCCAGGAATTCTCCCAAGGTACTGTTTCAAAGATTTTCTGGCACAAAAATATTTATGCATCATTCTCTTCTTTCTTTGACAATAGAGAGATGGATGGGTGTAACCAAAAAGTTATATTTTTCTGGTATGCTCCAGGGATATTTTATCATAATCACTTCAGTTGATAGGTTTAAAACCAGGTGTCCTTGAATTTATATTTTCAGGGAATTGTTAAGAATTCACAATTCATAAAGAACTACAAAGCCAATGACAACTGTGCTAACAAGATAATAAGATCCGTTGTTTTTAAAGGTTCTTGATTGACATTAGATTCGATTAAAACCTCTGGTATTTCCTGGAGTTAATCATACTCTACCCTAGCAATGTTTGTGCCCACAGAGTATTGACACCATTTTGAAATACATCAAACTACCTTTGCCGTGTAAGTTTTTTTTCATTTACATATCTTGAAAAAAACAGATCGTCTATTTTTTCTTTCTTGTCTGTACAAAAATAAACGGGAATGAGTGGAGAGCGATAGGAAAGAAAGACAGACAGAGAGAGAGTAAAGAAAGAGTAAGATAGATAAATAATAAAAATAAAGATTAATAGATAAAATAGAGATAAATATGAAAAAAATTCAACTTATAGTTAGCTCATAAAGCAACAGAAGGATGCTGAGAATACCATGGACTGAACATGTGAGCAACGAAAAGGTTTTAGAGAAAATGGGAAAAAAGGACACATATTTAACATCAGGAAGAGACAGATGAAATTTCCATGACACGTAATGAGGAAAGAGGGCCTGCAAATTTTGATACTCACAGGGAATATCAACGGCAAGAGGGAGATAAGAAATAAAACATAACCTACCGAGCAAGCGTGTGTATATGAATGTCGGAACAGAGTTTAGGGGACATAGCAAAAAGACAAAATTTATTAAGGGCTATAAAGGATAGGTAATTAGATAGCCTTGGTAATCACATAAAATGAATACAACAAAAAGAAAAAAATGATAGATAGATAGATAGATAGATAGATAATGAACAAACTGATAGATAGATAGATAGATAGATAGATAGATAGATAGATAGATAGATAGATAGATAGATAGATATGAACAAACTGATAGATAGATAGATAGATAGATAGATAGATAGATAGATAGATAGATAGATATGAACAAACTGATAGATAGATAGATAGATAGATAGATAGATATGAACAAACTGATAGATAGATAGATAGATAGATAGATAGATATGAACAAACTGATAGATAGATAGATAGATAGATAGATAGATAGATAGATAGATAGATAGATAGATATGAACAAACTGATAGATAGATAGATAGATAGATAGATATGAACAAACTGATAGATAGATAGATAGATAGATAGATAGATAGATAGATAGATAGATAGATAGATAGATAGATATGAACAAACTGATAGATAGATAGATAGATAGATAGATAGATAGATAGATAGATAGATAGTTGTGTAAGTGTAATAGAGAGTGAACTAAAGTTAGAAAGAGAGAGCAGCCAGGGTGGAGAAAATATTTGAGTAGCTAGCTAGCCAGATAGATAGATAGATAGATAGATAGATAGATAGATAGATAGATAGATAGATAGATAGATAGATATGAACAAACTGATAGATAGATAGATAGATAGATAGATATGAACAAACTGATAGATAGATAGATAGATAGATAGATAGATAGATAGATAGATAGATTAGTGAAAGCGTGGTGCAGAACTATATTAGTCACGTTTCCAGTTTTGTCGACCAGACGATCGGGTTCGTGTGCGAAGACCTAGTAAGTATGTTTTTTTCTTATATAAATGACTTATGCATAGAGTAATGATTTTCAGTAGGAAATTCCTACTATGAATTTCTGTGTTCATTTAATATTAATGTCCTTTTGAAATCTAATTCTTCCTACGCTATTTCACATCTAGATATCTTGAGACAAAGAAATGCACGTCTTGTCGGTGGTATGCCAAAATGGTTGATGGATGAACCACACTTGGGTAAACTACTCACGCCCATGCAGTAGTAACATTAAAAGAAAAAGAAATTGCTGTTACACCTATTTTCAATGTTAACAGGGACAGTGAAATACGCCTAACATATAAGGTATGTGTGCGAATGTCCGTACACCTGTGTTGAGGTATATTTCTTTTCTTTCGCGATTACATCTCTTTTGTTCTTTTGTGCGCGTTCAAAAAGGAAAGGAAAGGGGTGGAGAGTGACAAAGGAATGAAAAAGAGAATCAGAGAAAGCAAGAAAGAATTAAAATTGATATGAACAGAGATAAATATGAATAAATCAATAGAAAGCAAGAAAGAAAGAAAGAAAGAAGTGTAAGTGTAATAGAGAGTGAAATAAAGTTAGAAAGAGAAAGAGAGAGCGACCAGGGTGAAGAAAACATTTGAATAGATAGATAGAGAGAGAGAGAGAGAGAGAGATGTGTAAGTGTAATAGAGAGTGAAATAAAGTTAGAAAGTGAAAGAGAGAGGGACCAGGGTGGAGAAGACATTTGAATAGATAGATAGATAGAGAGAGAGAGAGAGAGAGAGAGAGAGATGTGTAAGTGTAATAGAGAGTGAAATAAAGTTAGAAAGTGAAAGAGAGAGGGGCCAGGGTGGAGAAGACATTTGAATAGATAGATAGATAGATAGATAGATAGATAGATAGATAGATAGAGAGAGAGAGAGAGAGATGTGTAAGTGTAATAGAGAGTAAAATAAAGTTAGAAAGTGAAAGAGAGAGGGACCAGGGTGGAGAAGACATTTGAATAGATAGATAGATAGATAGATAGATAGATAGATAGATAGATAGATAGGTAGAGAGAGAGAGAGATGTGTAAGTGTAATAGAGAGTGAAATAAAGTTAGAAAGTGAAAGAGAGAGGGGCCAGGGTGGAGAAGACATTTGAATAGATAGATAGATAGATAGATAGATAGATAGATAGTGAATAGACTGAGATAGATAGATAGATAGATAGATAGATAGATAGATAGATAGATAGATAGATAGATAGATAGTTTAAGTGTAATAGAGAGTGAAAGAAATTAAGAAAGAGAGAGCAGCCAGGGTGGAGAAAATATTTGAATTGCCGATCTTACCTGCCGGCAACACCTGTTCTTATAAGCACATGCATACTAATGCAATTACAGGTGCATTCGCTTCTCTGCATACTAGAAACAAAACTCCGTGAGAAAGTAGATGAGTACTCTCAATATGTTCCCTACCCTTTTAGATCACCCTGACCCCGGCCAAGAATGAGCTCATCCATGCTTAGAGGGCCCTCTGATAACAATAGAAAAGTACACACGCGAGCATTTAGAAACTCGGCCATACCCTCACACGCATGCGCACACACGCATACGCATGCGCGCACACACACAAACAAGCGCGCGTCAAAGCCACTATACGGTGACATTATTTTCTAACGCAAAAAAATCATACATTTCGCTATATAATCTTTCGCAAACATGCAAACTTTTATACAACCATATCCCCACTTACAAGAAACATACCAAAGCCGACATATATATTTAAACATTATTATTAGGTTGGTGCAATCTGGAAGACAAAATATCCAGTATTAAACTATTTTCAAAGTGTGACATTGGAGGTATAGAGACATCCTTAATGCGACAGCAACTTCACTGGGCTGATCAAGTTGTGCGCACGCGTGGTGAAATGATATCAAACATACAACCAACTCTATGATGATTCTCGTAAAGTCGGATGAACTGTGTTGAGGTACAAAATATGAATTCTGTTGATACCCCTCTATCATCCTTGGAAGAAGTGGCTTCTGATCGGATCAAGTGGGGGGGTGCATAAAAGGCATTAAAGATATTAAGAGGTCACGCATGGAACATTTATATATTATTAGACAGAATCTGAACACAAAGGTCTAAGGTTGTTATTCATTTTGCTATAAGTGGAATGTTGTTTGGGTTTCATGATGGCCTTAAGAATCATCGAAGGCGGAAATGCATGTAGGCATCAAAGGCATCATTATGACTAGCATAACAAACGAAAAATGCCTTCTGTATGAGTGTATCGAAGAGGGGGAAGACATAACTATCTGACTGATTCAAATGATACCGATATGGAGTTTAAACCGGCTACAACGTGATTGCGGCAGGAAATTCGACAGCCTGCAAGGTTTATAATGACGTAATAATGTCGTTTTTTGATGTATTTTTTAACGTCAAAAAACGACGTTATTACGTCATTATTTTTGCACCAACCTAATATTAACATTCACGACACTTTTAGTATTAAAAATACGTGGTGAGTTAAAACCAATGAATAAAATAATATTAGGTTGGTGCAAAAATAATGACGTAATAATGTCGTTTTTTGACGTTAAAAAATACGTCAAAAAACGACATTATTACGTCATTATTTTTGCGCCAACCTAATAATAGAAAATTAAAAAAAGAAGAAATCCATTTTCACAAGCCATAAAGAAAACCAGAAAGAGTTTTTTGGTCACATCCGCGATTTCATGATCCCACTTTCGGTAAGAAAAACATGTTTCTTTCCTTTTTTTTTCCACTTTCCAACGACACTGTTAGGACTTGTTTTGGCAGCTCTACTCATGAAGTAAGTGAATTGATCGTTCCAACTCAGCGCAAAGTTAACTTGAGCTCGACCATTTTAAATATTGATACATCTGAATCAACAAAGAAAACGGCCATACTCAAGAGACTTTGTGAAATTTGTTACACTGAAGTCACCATAAAAGAAATAAACGTCCGTAGCAGAAACTCAAGTTTTTGTATTGAACACGTATTAGGTTGGTGCAAAAATAATGACGTTTTTTGACGTTCAAAAATACGTCAAAAACGTCATTATTTTTGCACCAACCTAATAAATTCACCTAAAATACACACAAGCTTTCAACCTGTTAACATTCCATAGGTGACCTTACTGAAACGTTTTAAATTTTAATCGGAGACAATTATGGACAAAGCATTTTTTAGAATATAAAAAAAGAATACATCTAATCTTACAAACCAATAAAGACACGAACATTTTATGGAAACAGTATTGTTTTATTAAAATAAACCGCCCGAATATATGAAAAGTGCAGTAAATGTATATAGTTCTAAAAAAAATCTTGGAAGTTTTCTACGAGTGTGGCTCTAAAAATTTTGGGTGGAATAATAGAGGGACCTGTTTCAAAATAATATGAAACAATAATTGAGTATTATAGTGAATTTCTTTTTAAGATATTAAGGATTTCTTTAAGGAAATTTTAAATTTTTAGAAGGGTAAGTTGGGAATAAACTTTCTTCCATTTTTTTTATCAATTCGCCCCTAGCAAGGCCACTAAGATGTAAGGGGATTACTGGGAGTGTAAGACAATGAAAATACTTTAGAATGAACCAGAAACCCTATCCTAAAAAGAGAGCAAGAGATAAACCTATACTCCTGTTCAAAAGATCGAGAAAGAGTGTGAACCGGACAAGAAGTGAGCATTTCTACTCCTATTGAGGAGAAGTTACTACTTCGCCTGCTGATCGCTTGACGAGTTACTTGTTTACATCAGGTTTTCCTGTTTTTCATATGCCAATGTGTTTAAGTGGTTTTATATTCATCATTTTCCATAACCATGTCGTTTGGGGGAAGAGTAGACATGCAGAAAGTAGAAGTAGTAGCTTCTATCCAGAGTTACCACAACTCTGTCCGTAGCGTGCGAAACTTACAAACTGAGTCGGCTGCTCCAGATTTTGTCCGTTGCTTCCGATATCTAATAAAGGGGGTCCGTAATACCTAAGTATGAGTGTATAGAGAAGAGGATTTGTGTGTGGGCGTTAAATCATTTTTATTAGCAGGTTACCAAAAAGGGTCACGATTACCGACTAATAGTAACACAAAAGCTTGAGTTGATCAGACGGTGTCGGTAACTATGGACTATCTTCATTATCGGAACTATGTTTACCGTTTTCATCCGTTGAAACGAAACATGAGTCTATTAACTGTCGCAATAACAACATATTATTATTACTATAAATATAGTATGATCTTTATACTTGAGACAATAGATATACTTGGTACTTGAGATAATAGATATTCCGACTGAAAAATATCTTTGAAACAAACAACATATTTTAATAGGAGACAGTTTTTTTTTTAATTACTAGTCATATAGTACTACTTTGGTTCCAGTCGCTTCGCTGACAGGAAAATGATAAAATCTAAATCTTTTATCCATTAAAATATACTACATGTATTAGAAAATATATTCAGTTTAAATGCAGGAATTATGAAAATGACTTCAAAGGGGTTATAAATATTTTTTTTTTCTGTTAACCAGTCAGAAAGAGAATATAAGTGGCCATTTCAAGTTCATTCTATGTGTATGTACGTTTGCATGTGTGTTGTATATTTTAATTCAATGAAAGGATGAAAAAAATATTTCTACAAAGTTTTTTAAAAAATTAGAAACAATTTTATTTATTACCGAATAATTTTTGAAAAATTTCATAAAATCTTATAATTATATAATATTTTTTAGAGTTTTAAGAAAAAAATTTTTTCTTTATTCCAACTTTATGATTTTATTGCTCAGCCCATGGTAGGGTTTGTCCAGGCTGTGGGTCAGAAGAATGTAATATTCTCATGTCTTATTTTAGAAGGGACCTACGCATATGCATTAAATACATGCATTCAAAGTTACGCGGAGGCAACGTGCGACGAAAAGCAATTCTTAACTTTTAAAAAATAGACTAGTTTTATTTGGTAGAAGATAATAAGGTTATACTAACAGTTTATTTTCTCTCTTTTCGGGCTTGTGAAACTCTCTTCCCCATCCTGGTTACATCCGCGTCCTGGATGAGACAATAAACTGCATCCGCGTCCTGGGTATGACTATAAACTACATCCGCGTCCTGGTTAAGACAATAAACTCTGTCCAACAGCAAGGCCTCTGATCAGGAGGTTTTGAGGAGCGTGGAACCACCTCTTAATTGCTGGTGTTCCCTGGTCCATCTTGTAGTAGCACCCGTTAGGGTCCAAACTAGGGTCAAAACACTATGAAAGTGTAAAAATAGGTTTTAATACCAGAAATACTTTGTAAAAAAATTACCAGAAATACATTTTTAAAAAAATGTTACTAGCAATACATTTCTGAGAAAAAAATATGACCAGCAATGCAATTTTGAAAAAAAAAATATTACCAGCAATAAAAAAATTTGTCGGCGTTAAATAAACCATTGAGGTTGATATGCCATAGAACAAACGAAACTAAAGTCTCTTCTAGCATATTGCTTTCTGGTCAATTTTGATCTTGAAAAATTTACATGGAATGTCAATCCTTGTCTTCTGTTGTTGTTTGTTTTTGTTTTTTTGTTTTGTTTTGTTTTGTTTTTTTCATTTCTGTTCTTTTATCGTTCTCGCTCTTTAATAATGTTTCTCCCTTTCTTATATTCTTTCACACTCAGTACCTCCACACCTACGTTTTAGTTGCTTTGTTGCCTTACTTGAGTTGAAATTATATTTTTTAAATTAGATGTGAAAAGAAACAAATTTCAAAAAATGAGATAAGTTCCATTATTTAGTTGTGTGGTTGTTTATGTTTAGCGGCATATCAACACTTCTATGGGTTATTTAATGCCAAAATCTAAATTTTTTTGTTAGAATTTTTGGGTAGTTTTTGTACTAGTGAGCTAACCAAAACTCATTTTATAGTTCACCAATAAAAGGGTTAACAATTCAGAATGCTCAAAATATTCAATCCGACGTGTATAAAGGCAGCCATTTTGTTTTTTCTCCCAAAATATCTTCACTGCCAACCTCTGATATCGAAGACTTAAAGAATTAACAGCCGCTACTTTCTCCGAATCTTCACTGCCAACCTCTGATATTGAAGACATTACGGATTTCACTGGATTCCATATTCAGAGACTACGGCAAACATGGTCAACATTTTTAAGCAAACTTTTTTGAGTTGGAGATATTAATGGTTTTAGTGATAAAAGTCTTAAAGTTAACCCATAGCTGGGGGAGAAGACGTGGATTTATACCTTTCGAAAGGGTATTTGCGCGTAAGTGAATATAATGAACCCAGCTGAAATTGGAACTCGGCTCTCCGATTAACAATTCCGAGCCATTATTCATTACACCACCCGTACATCGAAGTTTACAGTACCAGGAACGGAACAGGCTCGACGTTGCTTAACTTCGGTGATCGTACGGGAACCGATGTTTCAACGTGATATGGCCGTAAGCTCCACTCTTTAGGTTCACCAGTTCAGAAATTTACAGATAGGACTTGCAAGTGTTCGTCCACAAAGTCTAATCCCCCTCATCCGTATTCCAAATGTAAGAAGAAAGTTCCACTTAAGTCAAGGCTTAACCGTTATCTATTCTTTTTAACCTCATAATCTTTAATTCATATTACATCGTCTTGCGCGTCCTGGGTATGACGATAAACTACATCCGCGTCCAGGGTAAGACAATAAACAGCAAGGTCTCTGATCAGGAGGCTTTGAGGAGCGTGGAACCACCTCTTAATTGCTGGTGTTCCCAGGTTCACCCTGACCCGGAGTGGTAACACCTGTTAGGGTCCCAGCTATGGTCAAATAGTTAACCCCGAAACTGATTGAAAAAGCATTATAAAAGTGTAAAAATAGGTTTTAATACTAGAAATACGTTTTTGAAAAAATATTACCAGCTATACGTTTTTGAAAAAAATAATATTACCAGCTATACATCTTTGAGGGAAAACATATTAACAGAAATAGATTTTTGACAAAAAAAATATTACCAGAAAAAAAAAGCATTAAATGACCCATTGAGGTTGATATGCCGTAAAACTAAACAAACTAAACTAAACTAAACTAAACATCGTCTTGCATTTATATCACATTCCTCAATCAACTTGCAACTATTTTTCTCTGATTCTAAGAATAATTGTTTTTTTCTTCCTATTTCCCTTAAAACTTCCGCGTTGCTAACATATTCCGCCCATGATATTCTCTTCATTCTTCCATAGAACCACATCGCTATTGGCTCAAGTAGCCTCTTCATCTGTGAGAAAATTGTCCAGCAATCATTGCCATATAGCAAGATTAATATAATATTGTGTTGTTAAACACAAAATAAGCTTCTTTTTTCTGGGTTTTTTTTTTTTTGTTTTTTGATTTTTTTGTTGCTTTTTTTTTCGTGGTCGGCACAAAAATGTCCCAGTAGTATTATTACTTAACAAATAACTGGGATTCTTTACAGAAATTAATAACAGACATTATTTTCTTGGGGCGTATATATCCCATTAGGATTAAAAGGTGTAATCAACCTGCTCGTCTCTCAAATTACCTAGCGTTTCCAATGTGTTGCTGGAAATATTACATATCCCTCGAAATCACTCAATTTCTTTTCCTTCTATGAGGAAGTCATTTCGCGCCTTCATTTCTCTGAAGTTTAAATACTCTTTTCAATGTAATCAGTTTAGCCACTTACAAAATATCCAGTCGTTCACAGTGTTTCATCTCAGCACATTTTATTCTGGAACTGAGGAGTAAACAAAAAGGTTAAATTTGTTCTCTCGTGGAGGCACAGTGGAGTCATGGATAGCTGCTCTGATTGAGGAATTGGAGAACCGAGTTCGAATTCCAGTCAAATCCATTACAATCACTTACGTGTTAATACTCCTCTTCTCACCCCAGTAAATATGGGTAAATAGCAGGACAAACTGGGTTCTGTAGCCTTGGATGGCAACAGATCTACTGCAGAAAAAAAAATGGAAAACTACTGCAGGAAAAAAAATCAGTCATGTATCGAAAGATACATGATCGCCTAACTGTATATCACGTATGGTACTTAACTGATAACAAGGAGACTAAGCTGAGCTGTTTCAATTCTCTGAAATCAGTATTATTAGGTTGGTGCAAAAATAATGACGTAATAATTTCGTTTTTTGACGTATTTTTTAACGTCAAAAAACGACATTATTACGTCATTATTTTTGCACCAACCTAATATCATTAATTTTTAAAATAAATCATAAAAGCCCATTTTCCGTTATTTTCTAAAATTTTATATACCGGATTTGTCAGCTTGTTAGACGCACCGACGTGTTAGATGCATCCCAACTTTGACTTGGAATATTTATGACAAAAAATGTCAAACATCACAATCCAAAAAAATCAAAATTATAACCTTACCTTTATGCGACATTCACACTAACCATTAAAGAACACTTACAGTATTAACACAAATTATACTACAAGTACTTTTTAAGAGAAGTGAGATAGGTTTAATTACCAGGACATTTTTTGGAAAAGAAGAATTTTATTACATTCCAGCATGCATTTATTGAAAAGTGTTTTAATTGTTTTTCAGGAAGCCACATCTGCATATAAAGTAAATTTATAGTTATATAGGAAAAAAGTGTCGCTGCCAACACTTGAGTTTGAACATAGATCGCCAATAAGCAAACACAAGCGATCCCATTATTGAATTAAGTAGACCACGTGACTATAAAAGAAGCGCATATATGTAGAAAGTAGATGACGACTAACGATCGTATTTCTCCTCTATCCTCTATTACTACTATTCAGATCTTCATTTCTATTCTATCCTCTATTACTACTATTCAGATCTTCATTTCTATTCTATCCTCTATTACTACTATTCAGACCTTCATTTCTATTCTATCCTCTATTACTACTATTCAGACCTTCATTTCTATTCTATCCTCTATTACTACTATTCATATTCTTATTTCTATTCTATCCTCTATTACTATACGGACCACTATTCTATATTCTCCATACTATTTCTCTATTCTGTGGTTATTTTTCGAGCGAGTATTATCGAACAAATACTATTAGTACGATTGCTATTCGAAGGCGTCTGACACAAACATTGTTCAACGGCGTTACTATAGTTGTATCTGCGATCACAAAGTCTCTACTACAATGAGCATTACAAAAGTGGCAACGAGTGTTCGTTGAAATCACAAAATTTATAATAGCTACAAAGAAATTTACTGGTATCAGTGAACACTGGTGCAGATGGTAATAGGCAAAAACAGAAATATAGTACTTGTTAAATTCTCATAGCATATATGCAAGAAAGCAAAGCTAAAGAATCAGCACATATGCTGGGCCAAAAAAATCTCCTGAGCCGACCAAGCATAGAAATGAATACAATATGGAAGCCAGTAATAAAGGGTGCTATAGAAAAGCAATGTATAACAAAAAATGCAATATAAGTTAAGGTCAAAAAATATGCAAAAATAATAACAGAAAAAAAATTGCGGTATGAGCACTGGTAAAAAACGATGGCTGAGACATTAGATTTATCAGTCCCAGAAATTTATACGCAGATGTTCTCAAGGACACATGGCCAGTGGATAAAGCCGTTGGTTGGATCCAGTGACTAGACGCAAAGATTTGTGAGTTCCATGCTACAGCAGTGGTAGATCAAAAATTTGAGAGTTGAGTTAAAGGGAAATAACGGGGATATCCGGCACGGGAAACTAGAACAATCTAGCCCGGTCGACGAAATAATGATGGGATCGGTTCGAAATACAAATCACCTGAAGAAGGCCAAATGGTACAACGGTAGAAACGTTATGAATATGGCAATGAAGATGAGGATAAGAGTTCGAATAATGTAAGTAATCATAATACCTCATCTCAGACATATAGAGAGATCCGGAAGACGGCCGGAGCGTACAACAGTAGAAACGTTGTAAATATGGCAATGAAGATGAGCATAACAGTCTGAAAAATGTAAATAATGTAAGTAATCATAATACCTCATCTCAGACATATAGAGATATCCGGAAGACGGCCGGAGCGTACAACAGTAGAAACGTTGTGAATATGGCAATGAAGATGAACATAACAGTCAGAATAATGTAAATAATGTAAGTAATCATAATACCTCATCTCAGACATATAGAGATATCCGGAAGAAGGCCAGAGCGTACAACAGTAGAAACGTTGTGAATATGGCAATGAAGGTGAGCATAACAGTCAGAATAATGTAAATAATGTAAGTAATCATAATACCTCATCTCAGACATATAGAGAGATCCGGAAGACGGCCGGAGCGTACAACAGTAGAAACGTTGTGAATATGGCAATGAAGCTGAGCATAACAGTCTGAATTATGTAAATAATGTAAATAATCATAATACCTCATCTCAGACATATAGAGATATCCGGAAGAAGGCCAGAGCGTACAACAGTAGAAACGTTGTGAATATGGCAATGAAGATGAGCATAACAGTCTGAATAATGTAAATAATGTAAGTAATCATAATACCGCATCTGAGATATATAGATATATCCGGAAGAAGGCCGAAGCGTACAACAGTAGAAACGTTGTGAATATGGCAATGAAGATGAGCATAACAGCCTGAATTATGTAAATAATGTAAGTAATCATAATACCTCGTCTCAGACATATAGAGATATCCGGAAGAAGGCCGGAGCATACAACAGTAGGAACGTTGAGAATATGGCAATGAAGATGAGCATAACAGTCTGAATAATGTAAATAATGTAAGTAATCATAATACCTCATCTCAGACATATAGAGAGATCCGGAAGAGGGCCGGAGCGTACAACAGTAGAAACGTTGTGAATATGGCAATGAAGGTGAGCATAACTGTCTGAATAATGTAAATAATGTAAGTAATCATAATACCTCATCTCAGACATATAGAGATATCCGGAAGACGTCTGGAGCGTACAACAGTGGAAAGGTTGTGAATATGGCAATGAAGGTGAGCATAACAGTCAGAATAATGTAAATAATGTAAGTAATCATAATACCTCGTCTCAGACATATAGAGATATCCGGAAGACGGCCGGAGCGTACAACAGTGGAAAGGTTGTGAATATGGCAATGAAGATGAGCATAACAGTCAGAATAATGTAAATAATGTAAGTAATCATAATACCTCATCTCAGACATATAGAGAGATCCGGAAGACGGCCGGAGCGTACAACAGTAGAAACGTTGTGAATATGGCAATGAAGTTGAGCATAACAGTCTGAATTATGTAAATAATGTAAATAATCATAATACCTCATCTCAGACATATAGAGATATCCGGAAGAAGGCCAGAGCGTACAACAGTAGAAACGTTGTGAATATGGCAATGAAGGTGAGCATAACAGTCTGAATAATGTAAATAATGTAAGTAATCATAATACCTCATCTCAGACATATAGAGATATCCGGAAGACGTCTGGAGCGTACAACAGTAGAAACGTTGTGAATATGGCAATTAAGGTGAGCATAACAGTCTGAATAATGTAAATAATGTAAGTAATCATAATACATCATCGCAGACATATAGAGAGATCCGGAAGACGGCCGGAGCGTACAACAGTAGAAACGTTGTGAATATGGCAATGAAGATGAGCATAACATTCTGAATAATGTAAATAATGTAAGTAATCATAATACCTCATCTCAGACATATAGAGATATCCGGAAGAAGCCCGCAGCGTACAACAGTAGAAACGTTGTGAATATGGCAATGAAGATGAGCATAACAGCCTGAATTATGTAAATAATGTAAGTAATCATAATACCTCGTCTCAGACATATAGAGATATCCGGAAGAAGGCCGGAGCATACAACAGTAGGAACGTTGAGAATATGGCAATGAAGATGAGCATAACAGTCTGAATAATGTAAATAATGTAAGTAATCATAATACCTCATCTCAGACATATAGAGAGATCCGGAAGAGGGCCGGAGCGTACAACAGTAGAAACGTTGTGAATATGGCAATGAAGGTGAGCATAACTGTCTGAATAATGTAAATAATGTAAGTAATCATAATACCTCATCTCAGACATATAGAGATATCCGGAAGAAGGCCGGAGCGTACAACAGTAGAAACGTTGTGAGTATGGCAATGAAGGTGAGAATAACAGTCTGAATGATGTAAATGATGTAAGTAATCATAATACCTCATCTCAGACATATAGGGATATCCGGAAGTAGGCCGGATCGTACAACAGTAGAATCGTTGTGAATATGACAATAAAGATGAGCATAACAGTCTGAATAATGTAAATAATGTAAGTAATCATAATACCTCATCTCAGACATATAGAGAGATCTGGAAGAAGGCCGGAGCGTACAACAGTAGAAACGTTGTGAATATGGCAATGAAGGTGAGCATAACAGTCTGAATAATGTAAATAATGTAAGTAATCATAATACCTCATCTCAGACATATAGAGAGATCCGGAAGACGGCCGTAGCGTACAACAGTAGAAACGTTGTGTATATGGCAGTGAAGGTGAGCATAACAGTCTGAATAATCTAAATAATATAAGTAATCATAATACCTCATCTCAGACATATAGAGATATCCGGAAGAAGGTCGGAGCGTACAACAGTAGAAACGTTGTGAATATGGCAATAAAGATGAGCATAACTGTCTGAATAATGTAAATAATGTAAGTAATCATAATTACTTATCTCAGACATATGGAGAGATCCGGATGAAGGCCGGAGCTTGCAACCGCTGAAACATTGCGAATATGGCAATGAAAATGAGGATAACAGTCCGAATAAAACGTTTTTACCCAATGCACCCTTTTCACCGTACGTCAGAATGTTATCTCCCCTTTCCAAGGTTGTTTGACTCAAATTTTTTATTAGAAATAATATGCATCTATTATTGAATATCTTCATTCTTTTCCATATTAGTACATATACATTTACATGAATCATTTTTATAGTTTTACAAATTTAATAGCAATAGAAAATGTTGGTGGATTTTGAAACTTGAATACATGTACAGTAATTTGTCTTAATTCCTAACATTATGTTAAATAATTAAACTGAAATTTACTTCAATAAACAAAATGTTCTATAGAATGCCGGTGCATTGCAATTCAAAAATCAAGAAGTTCAATAAATGGTCAGGGTATTTGAATCAATTTTGTCCTGATGAAGATTAAAGTCAATGAAAAACTTTTAAAAATTGTAAGAATTTCCCCTCCTCCACTGAAACCCTGAAATACCGCCCTCGCTGTTTGGGGGAATTCGCCTACTGTTTGAGAATCACTATTCTACATGTTGTAAAACTTTCGTTTGGTCCATACGGAACAGGCGTGTTCTTTCAAATTGACTGCAGTAGAGTGGATTCTTGATAAGAATCTGCTTATGACAAATATTCATTTTCCCATTAGCTTCTTAGCTCACACGACCGTTACGTCCTGTCAATAGCTCATAAACAATGGACTATTCCGTTTTGAACGAGTGGAAAGACAAAAGACATATCAGAGACGCTAATTGGTTTCAGTGAAAGAAAGAAAGAAAGAAAGAAAGAAAGAAAGAAAGAAAGAAGTGTTTTATATCTCCTGTTAATACCTTTTAAATAATAAACTATTCCGTTTTTAATTGCGCGAGAAAACAGAAGATACATGTAAAACTGCTTGGTTCTAGTGAGAAAATGAATGAAAGAAGATAAAAGTGTTTAACGTCTTTTTCAGTGAAATGGAAAAAAATAATCAGTTTCAAACTTTTTCATTTGTACTCCCTTACTTCTTAAAATAATGACCAGCATTCATAATGATGATTGTTATTTCAATATTTTGTTAAGCTCAAATATTTAACGAGCGATAGGGGAATTTCTTCGGATAATTCATTGTCGTTAAAACGTCATGGGTTTAATCAATCATTAACTGAAGAATTAAGATTAATCAGTAAATTAAAATAGGAAAACTCTGAATTTTTCATGGGTTAAAATTAGTAACTAATTAATATTAATGTGCAAATTAACTTGGACGAGTTTGACCTGCATTGGGGTTAAATTTTTGTGTATTTTCCGTTGGTGCCTTCCTCATTTGGAATTAGCACAACATAATCTTTCAACTGTTAATTCCTCCCACCACACCCTATTACGCAATAAGAACGCAGTTACAAAGGGTGGGTATTTCTCTTTCTTTTTTTTAAAGAAAATGTAAAACGCAAAACCAAACAAACCAAAAAAAGAAAAAAGGCAAGAAACCCCGAGCTAGCCATCCGCCCTGTTTCGATGTAGTAGGGTGTTAATTTTGACCGGGAAAGAGAGAGAATTTTAAAAATCCCAACTTTACGGTGTCGTCTTCCATATACCACAATTCCGTTACATTTGGTCAACCTCCTCTAGGCGATCTTGAAATGGGTGAATTCAATTACGTTTGAATGTAATGTTTGATTTTTTCTAATGTCTTCCTACCTTTGCTTGAACACACACACATACACACACACGGATATATATATATTAGGTTGGTGCAAAAATAATTTCGTTTTCTCACATAGTAACATATGTTAAAAAACGAAATTATTTTTGCACCAACCTAATATATATATATATATATATATATATATATATATATATATATATATATGAAAATATAAGAATCTATTGATCTCCGCGTATTCCTATAAGAACAGAAAGGATTTCTTAACGAACTGTTTATATGAGAAAATCGTTCAATCGAGCTTATCTAATATTTTTGAAATCATCTTCGAATACGTTTTCACAACATCGCCCACGTGACGACGACGTGATCATATTTAAACGGAACGCTGATCTTATAAAAATTTCAGTTATGTGTTTGGATTAGTCTTACTCTTATGTCCATCGACATTTTCATGTTGAATTGAATATAATCTAATGTTAATTATGTTTTATGAATATGTCCTGATGATGGTCTATTAGACCGAAACGTCCGACGTTGACATTATATTAACATTAAAGCAGCATAATTGCATATTAGGATTTTTGTTTGTTTTTCCGTATATTTTTCTTCATACTGTCGGATCTATATCCATATATTTGTTTATATATATATATATATATATATATATATATATATATATATATATATATATATATATATATATATCGGGTGTAACAGCATGGGATAATTAATTGTCCATCCCTAAAAAATGTTTAATATCTGTAAAGCCACTAAACTAATTCAGTTTCTTTTTTTCCAGGTTTTCCGAAAAGACGTTTAGCTATTTTGACACAATTTGTCTTAAGAATCACTGAAAATCCTTTGTTATTCAACTAGAAAGAGAACAGGTTAAAACTGTTTAGTGTCAGCTGCACTATATCTTCCCAACTGAGCAATGGTGAGAGGAAAAATATCATTCAGGTTTTCAGTAATCGTATCAACGTTCATACACTGGCTTCTATCTTCAAAGTCCGTTCAAGAACCATGAAGAGAACGGTGAATAAATTTGAAAAATCAAGGATCAATAGAGAAGAAAACTGGATTAGGAGGTCACACCGGGAAGAGAGATCATCATTTTAACTTAGAGCTATAGATATCAATTAGAAAAAATCCAATTCAATCTCATAAGGCGCTTGCCACGTGAGAGAGGAATTTCTGCTATGACAGTCGAAAGAGCAGGGTAAAAGAACTTGGACGTAAAACACGCTAGGCATCTTGCTACTCCAGGACATATATATATATATAAACTTTATTTCAATCGTTCATGAGCTTTCGATCCTTAGTTAGTCCATTAATTAATGATGAACATGTCATTTTATGATCGATATCGTCACGATTCTCCTGTTTTACTTAGAGAGTAATTATACATTTAAAGTAGAGTCCAGTAGCGTTATAAAAACCTTGGGGAATTTCAGTAAGATATTTTAATCATTTATAAGATAGAACGGTTCAATTGGACATCTTTGCTATTACACGATTTGTACAATTTTGCTACTACACCCCGTGTGTGTGTGTGTGTATATATATATATATATATATGTGTGTCATTCGCAGACAGTACTGTTTCTCCGTATTGCATGCGACTAGACAACCGAATGCCTCAAGCCCGGATCGAAACCCAACCGATTTAGTGTCAGTCAGAGCTTCTACCAGTGAGCCACCTTGAACAGAACCAGTCAGCCAAATCTGGCGTATTGTTTTTACAAATATAAACAAAAGCAGCCAAAGTCCTTCATTATGTTCGTATTGATGATGTGTTGTATTAACGTAATGTTAATTGATTGGAGTCGCAGCATTTGATGATGGGTTTTTTTTTTTTTTGCTTTGTTTTTTTTTTGTGTGGAGACTGATGGTGTATTATATTAGGTTGGTGCAAAAATAATGACGTAATAATGTCGTTTTTTGACGTTAAAAAATACGTCAAAAACGACATTATTACGTCATTATTTTTGCACCACCCTAATAACAACGCAGTTACAAAGAATGTGTATTTCTTTCTTTTTTTTTCCTTATTAAAAAAGAAAGAAAATATAAATCGTAAAACCGACAAACCCCAAAAAAAAGAAAAAAGGGAAGAAAACCTGAGCACCCCCACCCTCCGAGGTGGTAAGGTGTTGATCTTGACCGGGAGAGAGAGAGAGAGATAGAGAAGTTTTTTTTTTGTTTTTTTTAATGTACCCTACTGAACTCATAAAGTATGTTTGATTGATTGATCGACTAACGGCATATCACCTCTGTCGGTTATTTAATGCCGAAAAGATTTGCTTTAAATATATGGCTTGAAAACAATCCTTTAGGCCGTTGGCGTTATCACTTTCCAGTTATGCCTTTGAAACGGAGTTATTTAGTGCTGTAATCTCCTTCAAGTAGGCTAGGATAGTCTCTGCTTTTAACTTCTTGAAAATGTCCTCTAGACCAGTCATGTCGTAAAATCGTTGACATATATAAGCAAGGTCACTAGAGTCGGTTAGGATGTTTTACGATAAATGCTTCCTGACATGCTGCGCATTCAGGAGAATGTTTATTTTTTATGAGAGATGACTTAGAGATATAGGTGTGTCCTATTCTGATTCTTGATAGGATGGCTTCTTCCTTCCGAGAAAGTCTGAGACAATGATGTCATTCTCCTAGATCAGTGTTTTAAGCAACGGTACACCTAGGAGCAAATGAAAATATCACGGCAACATTTTTGAAGGGTATACATTTAAATGTCATGAAATAAAACTATAGATTTAAAAACATATATGCACAAACAAAAACGCACTTCTATTCTGGTTTGGAAATGACATTTCTTTCTTTCTTTAAGCAATTCTCACGCTTTTAGTTTACGCATGTTTCGCGAACACAATTCGTTCCATTTTTTTTTTTTTTTTGTTAATTTGAATTTATAACGTACACAATGTAGCTTAGTCATTGTTTCATTTATTTCTCAAGACTGATCAAGAATTGCAAAAGCTTTCTGAAATATATCTGTTTTAACAATAAATTATCCATTGGAATTAAAAGGTTTTATTCTTTTTAAAAATGTACTTTATTTCAATGTTCCTATTCACCTATTTGAGCAGCTTATTTAGTGTGAAACCTGCCTGGTGTTTTTTCGCGATTTCTTCAATATTTCGCGGCACAACTAAGAAGATCGCGCGGCACACTAGTGAGCCGTAATATGGTGGTTGAGAATCAATGTCCTTGATTGATGGATTTGTTTTGTTTTTTACGGATTATCAACCATTTGCAGATTATTTAAAACCAGAAAATATTTTTAGATTGTAAAAATCTTTTGGAGATAATAATGATTTTCTCATGCGTGTCTTACTAATTAACCCATAGTTGGGGGAAGAAGAACTCGGTACTCCAATTTTCAATTCCGAGCCATTATCCATGACACCACCTGTACATCCAAGCTTACCGCACTTAATATTCCCAAGCAGTCAACCATCTAGACTCGACATTGCTTGACTTTAGTGATCGTACGAGAATCGGTATTTCAACAGAATATGGCCCTAAGCCTCTATCTTTCTCCTAGAATTCGTTTAATTTTCTAAAGTTTGTTGTTTGAACAGTAGGACTATAATTCTTAATACTTCTTTAGAATGTATGATTATCTACAGAGTGATTGAAAAATAACTCCGCATTTTAAAATACTTATAATTTATTTATTAACTATAATTTTTACGAGAAATGGATATGAGAGGAAAGCGTTAATTTAATATAGGCATCGGATTTTGCTACCAGTTTCTCGAGCCACCTAGGAATCGCGTCAACTGAATTCACCAGGAACTGTTGTGGTTTGGAAGACAACTGCTTGTATTCGCCCTTCAATTTCTTCCAAAGTCTCGGTTTGGTATAGTAGACCAAAGAAACAAGTCAGAACTCCTGGCTGGCCACTCATACATAAAATAGGGAGTTACTTTTCAATCACCCTGTAATTGCTTTGAAGTCTGTAATAGGGGATTTTCAAAGTTGAAATATTCATTTTTGACGGATGTCTTTGCTGTCATGTCAGCTTTTCCATTTTCGTAGATGCCGATATGGTTAAGTAACCAACAGAACACATTTTTCTTTGTTTTTCTTGCAGATGAGATTCTTCCTGTTTAGTTATTTAACTATCATGAAATAAAGGTCATATGTTGAATCTCTCGCCGATATAAAATAAGCAAATGCTATCTGTAAAGTTTACAACTAGTTTAGAATGTAAAAAGTACTCAAAATCAGCGACTAAATATTTCAAGCACATCTTCTTTGGCTATAAATAAACACAGCAACTAATCCAAACAATATACGTCCATAAATATATGAGCCATTTGCAACATGCGTACATTTTTTCCTAAAAGGGCGTAGTTGTTTGGTTACTTTCACGAGTTGAAATTATATATATATATATATATATATATATATATATATATATATATATATATATATGCATGCGTGTGTAGCCATGCATGATCGAACTAGTGTAAATGTACATTTTTTATAAAATATCACTCGTAGACCGGAAGTCTTCTCGGATTACCAATGCTATTGATATTAGCTTCTTCTTTCTTTTTTTTTTTTTTTTTTCATTTCTTCCTTCTCATATCTATAACTGTCTTTTATCAAGGTTGACAGTGTGTGTAACAGCTACCAGTCATTGTTCCATAACAGGTTTACCCGAATGGAAAGGTAATTATGAGAAATTGGTCTAGCCAAGTTCATATTCACTGGCTCCATTCTCCGGCAACTTCCGTGACATGACAGGAAAAGAGATTTATTAAAATATCTGGCGATAAAACGGAATGCTTAGATCAAGCAACGAGAAACTATTCCAGTATCTTATTGATGGTAATTCACTCTTAGTAAAATAAAGATGAATTGTGTAGAGCCATATTTCCCTACGTCCTAAATAGATATGTTATTTTTTAAAACTCAGAATCTTCTCTTTTTAGGTAAGTATTTTCAGTTTTTATTTTATTGCTAGTTTTATTCCATTTTACTGTTAGGTAACTGAATGACAAAGTGGGAAAAGCCATGTAATATGTTTCGCCTTCGAATTATATATATATTAGGTTGGTGCAAAAATAATGACGTAATAATGTCGTTTTTTGACTTTAAAAAATACGTTAAAAAACGACATTATTACGTCATTATTTTTGCACCCACCTTATATATATATGTGTGTGTGTGAAAAGTGTGTGTATATAAATATAAATAAATATATATATGTATAATTATTTATATATTATATGCGCGGTACTTATTAGAAAGCGCTCAATATCAGAGATAGAGCTAACATATATATATATATATATATATATATATATATATATATATATATATATGCATGTATGTATGTATGTATGTATGTATGTAGAAGTGTTATATCCCGCACATCCAAATTTACAGCACCAGGCATTCCTAAGTGGTCACCCATGTGTAGATACTGACCAGGCTCGACGTTGCTTAACTTCGGTGATCGTACGGGAACATGTGTTTCAACGTGATATGGCCGTAATGTCCATTCTTTAGGTTCACCAGTTCAGACATTTAAACACAGGGCACAGAATCTAATCACTCTCATTTCCTCCGCATTGCTAATATAAGGAGAACATCCCACTTAAACCACTTTTTCCTAAAAAAAAAAACAGCTCCCACCTGAATGCTTCCTTGAACTCTACAAGTCTAGTCTTAATCGTTATCTGTTTTCTTCAACTTCATAATCTTCAATTCATACTACATCCACTTGCATTTATATCACATTCCTCAATCAGTAATCCTCTACCTAGAGGAGCTCTCGAACCATGTATTCGATGAACATCAGTAAAAAAGAAATTTGATCTGAGTTTTGCACGTACATTTAAAATTTTTTATATTAACGAGTTCCTAAGTTTGTCAATAAAACTACTCTTTAGATACTTTTTATGCACCGTATCCCTTCAGGCCGTGACTCATCATGGTTCTTTACAACTTCCTATCCTTCGTAGCTCTAAGTAACGTTTTATCTCCTTACTATCCCCCCCAGTCCCTGTGACCCATAGACAAAAGGGTTTTAGGTAGGTTACCCGTTGTTTTCTTGCCCTTGTGCTTTTTTCCAAACCCTCTTTCCAAAAATTGTTTATCTCTGATTCTAAGAATAAGTATGCTTTTTCTTCCCATTTCCTTTAAACCTTCCGCATTTCTCACATGTTCCGTCCATGATATTCTCCTCGCCCTTCCATACAACCACATCGCTGTTGGCTCAAGTCACCTCTACATCTGTGAGAATTGTCCAGCATTTACTGCCATTATCCATTACACCACCCGCACATCCAGGCTTACAGCAACTGGTATTCCCAAACATACATCCGTGTAGATACCAGGCTTCGGTAATCGTACGGGAACCGGTGTTTCAACGCTATATGGCCGTAAGCAGCTCGTTTTAGAGACAGGAAAATTTAACTATTCATGGCCAATCAGGCTCCAGGTGCTGAGTAGAATAATCAACTACCAGGTGATCTGGGAGTCAGTCATGATTCAGAGACCTTGTCAAGCAAAGTGTTTAAACCCTGACTCTGGAACAACCTCGCCCCGGCCCGCCCAGTTTCCACCCTAGGCATGTTAGAAATGAAATTAAGACGGCACCCCGAGGAGAAAAGATAGTGAACACTTTATCGCTTTACTCAAATAACAGTGGCAGCCAATAAAAGTGTCAGGGAACAACAGATTTCTGTCTTTAATCGAATGATTTCAACCATTACGAGGACCGATTCGTTCTTTTCGAAAACAGCGGGGATTTTCACCTGGGCTTGAACACCAACCAGCGGCGCCAGTTTAAAAAAAAATGTTCAACATTTACTTAACTTTTTTCTTTTACTCTTGTTTTTTAATAATGTTCCCCCAATACAAGGCCCAAGGGCCACTCAAGGTAGAGGATTACAGCGTAAGAAAGAGAAAGATAACAGGAAAGTACACAGCTAATTCTAGTCTTGAAAAGGTCAGTATTTAAATAGCGAATAAAATTTCAGAATTCAGGCGGAGACGTTAGTACAGAGTTGAAGAAGTCTTTAGAAAGAACTAGAAACCCAACCCTAAACAGGAAACAACGGATGAACCTCTACTCCTATTCAAGAGACCGGGTAGGAGTTGAATCATAGACAAGCGAAAATGGGACTAAAAGAGAAAAAAGGGTGTTATATCGCGAGATATCCATGTCTAAGCGTAGCTTAAATGTGGCACAAGGCAGAGAGTATAGATAACCCAGTGAGGATCGAACTCACTACCAAGTCGCATAACACCACGTCAAAATAACCTCATAGAGACTTACAAAAAGCAGCTTAGATATTTCACAATGTACGGGGGGGCACTCAGTGAGGATTGAACTTACTATACAGTCGTAATTGCTCTAGCGAGAAAAGCTTGCTAACCACTACGCCACATCTAGAGATAATAAAATTTTTATTATCATTATTCTATGTACCGTGTTCCTTCGGAATGTCGATGATCATTGCTCTTCACAACTTCCTATTTTTCACTGTCCTTAACAATGTTTATCGTTTAACTTTCTATTTAAAAGATTGACAATCTTTCTATCCATACACCCACAAAGTATTTTTCTCTAAGCCCTTCTTTGTAAATACCTATAAATTTAGTTCTACTGAAGACAGACGTTACGCGCATAAATTTCTCACGCGTGGGAGAGCGTCATATGGAGCTCTTTAGCATTGTCTGAAAGCCTCTTTGTCGTGGCGTCATAGAAAATGAAGAATAGAAAACATCAATTCTAGTTTCCTGGGACGACAACAGACATTAGGAAAGGTGTACAATTTAAAAACTTCCGCTCCAAATGCTGTAAATGGTAGCAACAGATTACTAAAGAAATCCGGCATTCGGTTAATGCAAGCATGAAGATGTTACCGTTCATGAAAGAAAAGAAACAAAAAAAAAATCGAGTCCAGATGCGTAAAGAATGGAAGACTTCTGTATTAAATGGCGTTGGAAATATAATCATTGCCTTTCGCTATGAGAAGAGTCATTAACATTCCAAGCTTGTTAGGACAATTACTCTCCTTCCTTGTGTTGATGTTGCTTACATAGTGTTTCGATCCATCCATTCGACGCTCTTCTTCTTCTTTATCTTTTTCTTCTTCTTCTTTTTCTTCTTCTTCTTCTTCTGATGATGATAGGGCAAAACTACATCTTATAAAAACATCAAATGATACCAAACCTACCTATGATAGCAAGTTCGTTTCACAGACCAGTTCACAAGTCTTGTGTAGTCGATCCTCATAGGGACTCCTGTATTGTCGGTTTTGTTTCTAATAAGCGTTCGTTGACGGCATCGCAGTTTTTTTTTTCTTTCATGGTTAGACACCCACAAAGCATCTGATGTGACAGGAGTCCAGTACATGAGAGACGGACACGGCCATAGATGATGTATGTACCGGTCTGTCACGATGATGTCGATAATGTAGCGGTGCTTTACCTCTTTGCTAGCAGCCTTGTTCTCTTGACGTATCTGTTATGAGCAAAGGTGGTCACATATGGCAGTCAACTGCGGATTGACTGCCATCGCTGAAGACATTTTTGAATGCTGTTTTCTGTGGCAGAAATTATATTAAACGACACCGACAGTCAGAGAACTTCAAACGATTACTTGCTTATTTTTCTCATTTTGTTTACAATTATTGCCACGTGACGAAAACAGTAGTCAATTCACTATTGAAAGAAATTATCTGTAAATGATCAACAGTATTTTAATACTTATATTATCGCCAGACTGTTCTTACATTTACATAAGTAAAAAAAAAAATAAGTGTTATGTAATTTGTTAAACTATATTTTTATTACAATAATGTTCACCCTGTACAAGGCCATTCTGTGTAGAGGGTTACAGAGTAAGAAACAGTTAATCAAGATATGTGGGGAAAATAACAAATAAACTTAGACTTGAACGTGTTAAGATTGTAGAAATCGTGGAAGCATCTTCTTGGGAGTCGATTCCACAAAGTACCTGTTCGTGTGGTATTTACATCTCAACTATAGAAGACGATGGAAATCAGGGTTGTTTGCCACAATGTATGTGGAATGGTGGGTCTTAGCTGTGAAGGTCTGAACTGGTGAAACGAAGGAATATAGTTCACCTGAACACTTTCCAGGGAAATAGCGATAGTGTAACGAGGGGCTTGTTAAGTACCGTCTGTGTGAAAGGGGTTGTAGAGTAGAAAATAATTCGTCGCCCACAAGGCCACATAGATGTTTTCGGACTCTATCAAGACTGGAAAGTGTAGACGGGGCAGCTCCTGTCCAGATATAGCAACAGTACTCCATTTTTCAGTATATCGAAATATTGGGCACCCAGTTTCTCCTCTTTCGTTTGGAAGTTCTACATAGAGATTGTCCTTCGGGGTACTTCTGTCGGCCATTCTGAACATGTCACAATAATAATAATAATAATAATAATAATAATAATAATAATATTAATTCTTCGTGATGTCTTCAATATGTCCTCTGTGTGTCAAATATTTTTCCATTAAGAGTCCCAGAAAATTCAACTTGACTAGGCCTATTATAGATCGATGGTTAGCAACATTATCTTCCGGGTGTAATGACTAGGATTGTGAACTCGATTCTCGTGGATGTCTCAGAATTGAGGCCTTGTACCAGACTAAGCTACGATCAGAAAATTACTATTACATTTATTTTCAGTAGCTCTTGCAGTTTCTTTGCTAGAATTATGTCTTTATATCTTTTCAAAAACTATTAAGTCTAAAAAAAAGTATCGTCTATATTTATTTCGTTCAGCCAAATGTGGCACAAGTTGTTCATTTTGTTCGAACGAAGCGAAACGCAGTTATCATGTGTAACCGTTTGCAGTTATCTCATGGAGACGAGATCTGATCCAAATCAATTTTGGAACGAGACCGTGCTTTCTTCGCAGATGTCAACTCACCGTCGACAAACCCTCGAACAAAGAATAAACAATAATGTATACATTTAAAATTAAATGTATAGATTGGCCTTCCTTTTCTTACTGTTTTTCATGCGATGGTGCTTAAACAGAGGTAAAAATCAATGAGCTCCATTAACGTTCTCAAGGCAAGCTCTCCTAATATGGAAGATAGGGACAATACAATCTTCCAATTCTCCTGTTTTCATTGTCTACTCTTCATAAATATTTCAGAGGCTGCGTGATTACTTGAATAGTTTTATATTTTCCACGTCGGTGTTCGAGTCTCAGTGAAGAGTCGGGATTTCAAATACCGGTTTTGCAAGACATGCTTGCAATCTCTGTTAAAAAAGAATATTGGCGCACTGCATTCTTTCTGCTTTTATTATTTTGCAATTCAGCCTTGTGCTGTATATAATGCATAATTTTTAATGACATGTCCCTTCAGGACGTGAGAGATCATGGCTTTTCATGGATATCTTTTCTTTATTATCTGTGAATTTCCATAAATTCTTGGGAATAATTACGGAGTGGTTTCCCGTTACCTTCTACGTGGCTTTAAATGTCATGTCCCTTTAGGGTGTAGGCGATCATGGCTCTTCATAGATTCCTTTCTTTATTATCTGTTAGATGCCAAGAATTCTTGAGAATAGCCGTGGAGTTATTTCCCATTACCTTATCCACGAGTTTAAACAACCTGTCCCTTCAAGGCGTAGGCGATCATGGCTCTATGCAAATTTCTTTTTTTTAATATTCAAACTGACATGACTTCTTGTAAAATATAGTAAAGTGGTTTCTTCACAGGCTGGAATTTAGAGTTGTCCTTTTCCTAGAGTGGCTGACATAGAGAGCCCAGTTTAACCTGTTGGTATGACTCCACTTTTTGATAAAAGAAGAACTAATTCCTGATGTGACAAGAGAAAAATATTTAAAAAAAAATACAGTGTGAGTTCGATTTCTTTCTTTACGGATCTCTGTTGATTGTTTGTTTGCCGTTTGTATTACTGTATACAAGAAGGTAGTAATCAGTGAAAGACATGCTCATCTAACTATTTGAGGTATTAAGGGATTGTACCAAGCATATTTCACCCCAAGCAAGACAATAAAGCCACCAAGACAAAAGGGTTTACTGAGTGCGAAAGAAAATGAAAAAGGACATTATTAAAGAGAGAGAACAATAAAAGAATAGGAACCAAGAAGATCGTAGATAATTATTGACATTACATTTAGATTTTTGAAGGTCAAAGTTGACTGGAAATCAAGAAGCCGGGACAGTGCTCCGCAGGCGAGAAGTGCGAGAGAAAAAACTGTTAGTAAAGAACTAACTGCTACATCTGGCCAATTCAACTGTAAAATGATGAGTCCTGGGGTTAAATCTATAAAATCTCGGTACCATAGAGCAAAGTCCATGAGAATAATTACCCTGAAAGTAGTTATAGAAAAGACACAGGGAAGAAAATTACGACGGTGGGGAAGTAAATGAAGCCAGGATGCCAGGTCAGGACCAATATCATTGCAGATTCTTTTTTGAGATTTTATCAAGAATCTCTAAATATATAACAGGATCGCTAGACTATATGTGGCAGCAATATTCGAAGCATGAACGACTGGTAGACTCATAAATCGGAAAGAATATTAGCCATAGAAGGCACAACAAATCACTCTCTTGAAGGTTAGCATCAGCCATTCTGGTGGAAGACAGAAAGAAATCTCTCAGATGATTTGTAGAAAGCAGTTTTGTTTGGGAGTCGTTAACATTAAAAAGCCATTCCTTGCCCCAAATAACAGCAGATTTTACTCGCAATGTTGAAAGATCCTTCCCTTAGAATGTCCTTAGGAAAGTCCCTTTGTTTTGATTTGTTATTTTTTATACTGTCAGCCATTGGCCATCTGACCAGATAGATTATTGCTTAAGGAAAAGTTTCTTTAAAAAAGAAAGAATTCTTACTCAATATCGTGCCTTATTATTTCAATTCAGGAGCAAACTGTATTCTGTTAATAAACTGAATTTTCAAGAAGGAAATATACGCGAGATTCTTTTTATGAAAGATGTAATTTAAATAAAATTGTGAATTATAGAAGGATTCCTTTGAAAATTCTAATTTCTAAGGTGATGCTGCATGCAAGATATTTCGGACTGTTAAGTGACTAAGCAGATGATCTAGATTGCAATTTTCTAGGGCCCCATGGTTAGTAAGCTGGATTCATAGATCAACTAAAACGAATCACTCAGTTTCTCGCTTGGTTACTACATACTTGTAGCCTAACACAAAATCAAAGCTACGCTTGGTAATGGTAACAGTAATATTAATCGTTTCCATATGAGAAAATTTTCGACATTAATTGACCGAGTGGCACTGTGGGTTGAAATTTATAGAATCATTCTGTAGAGTAATTGGACATGTTAAATGTGGTTGGCAAAATATGCAACAAACAGAATTGACAAAGTTTGCAATAAAGAATAACAAGAACAAACAAGTCAGAAAATAGTATTACACATGCAAACAATATACTCAAAGCAAAGCAACGGTAACATGGCAAAGGAACTGTAATAAGGCAAAGAATGAGTAATAAGGCAAAGTATCAATAATAAAACAAAGCATCAGTAATAAAACAAAGCATCAGTAATAAGACAAAGCAGCGGTAATAAGGCAAAGCAAGAGTAATAAGGCGGAGCATCAGTATTAAGGCAAAGCAACAGTAATAAGAAAGCAACTTCAATACGACAAAGCATCAGTAATAAGGCAAAACAACAGTAATAAGAAAGCAACTGCAATAAGACAAGGCAACAGTAATAAGAAAGCAACTGCAATAAGACAAAGCATCAGTAATACAACAAAGCATCAGTAATAAGGCAAAGCAACAGTAATACGACAAAGCATCTGTAATAAGACAAAGCACCAGTAATAAGGCAAAGCAACTGCAATAAGGCAAAGCAACTGCAATAAAAAAAGCATCAGTAACAGTAATAAGCAAGCAACAGAGATAAGTCAAAGCATCAGTAATAAGGCAAAGCAACAGTAATAAGAAAGCAAATGCAATAAGACAAAGCATCAGTAATAAGGCAAAGCAACTGTAATAAGGCAAAGAATCAGTGATAAAGCAACGTACCAGTAATAAGACAAAGCAACAGTAATAAGGCAAAGCAACAGTAATAAGAAAGCAACTGCAATAAGACAAAGCATCAGTAATAATGCAAAGCAACTGTAATAAGCCAAAGAATCAGTAATAAGGCAACGCATCAGTAATAAGACAAAGCAACAGTAATAAGGCAAAACAACAGTAATAAGAAAGCAACTGCAATAAGACAAGGCATCAGTAATAAGGCAAAGCAAATGTAATAAGACAAAGCATCAGCAATAAGGCAAAACATCAGTAATAAGACAAAGCAATAGTAATAAGGCGGAGCATCAGTATTAAGGCAAGGCAACAGTAATAAGAAAGCCACTGCAATAAGACAAAGCATCAGTAATACGACAAAGCATCACTAATAAGGCAAAGCAACAGTAATACGACAAAGCATCAGTAATAAGGCAAAGCACCAGTAATAAGGCAAAGCAACTGCAATAAAAAAAGCATCAGTAATAAGGCAAAGCATCAGTAATAAGACAAAGCATCAGTAATAAGGCAAAGCATCAGTAATAAGACAAAGCAACTGAGATAAGGCAAAGCATCAGTAATAAGACAAAGCATCAGTAATAAGGCAAAGCATCAGTAATAAGACAAAGCAACTGAGATAAGACAAAGCATCAGTAATAAGGCAAAGCAACTATAATAAGAAAGCAACTGCAATAAGACAAAGCATCAGTAATAAGGCAAAGCAACTGTAATAAGGCAAAGAATCAGTAATAATGCAACGCATCAGTAATAAGACAAAGCAACAGTAACAGTAATATTAATCATTTCCTTATAAGAAAATTTTCGGCATTCATTGACCGAGTATCGAGTGCCACTGTGGGTTGAAATTTATAGAAATATTTCGTAGAGTAAATGGACATGTTAAATGTGGTTGGCAGGAATTTGCAACAAACAGAATTGACAAAGTTTGCAATAAAGAATAAGAAGAAGAGAACAAACAAGTCAAAAACAGTAATACACATGCAAACAATAATAGCAAGGCAAAGTATCAGTAATAAGAGAAAACAACAGTAATAAGACAAAGCAACAGTAATAAGGCAAAGCAACTGTAATAAGGCAAAACAACTGTAATAAGGCAAAAACTAATAATGTTGTTAACACACAAAATTTAATATAGGCAAGCGTTCTGGCTTCAAGATTAGAAAGGACAGAAATGCGAAATGGCCTAATCTTATTGGTTAGGAAAAATCCCAGCATGCATTTTTTTGTTTTGCCTATAAACTGGGTAGGGGAAGGTATTTTGCTGTTATTCCAATACAAATTGAAGCCAGCATAGATAATCTTTTCTAGATCATAGTCATTGAAAAGAATTTAATTTCGGGAGAATAGAATTTAAACAAAAATTAATTAGATTTGTCAAAGAATTGGACATGGTCGAAATAATCAACAAATAGATTTCACAAAGTTTGCTAAAAACCATAACACACCCGAAAGAACATAGTAAAAATAACATTAATCAAGCAATCAATATATATATATATATACATCTCAAAGCAACAGTAGTAAGACAAAGCAGCAATAATAAGGCAAAAAGATTCGCAAATTAAGAACGGTATTAGGTAGCGATGGAGAGTGAGAAGAAGTGACTAAGCATAAACTACAAGAAGACAGAATGCATGACCATCAGTAAAAGGATGAGCCTAAAATGCGATTTGCAGGTCAGCAACACTAAAATGAAGCAGACGCGAAAGTTTAAATATATAGAAAGCGTTCTGACAGAGGACGGTAAATGCGACACTGAGGTCCATAGACATATTGAGATGGCCAAGGACGCATTCCAGATGCTCGGCAGAGTATTGCGAGACAGGAGGATTTCTTTGGTAACAAAGAAAAGAATACTGAACTGTTACGTGACATCTGTCCTTCTTTACGGCAGCGAATGCTGGACGATTTCTTGAAAGATTAAGAGACTCGAGGCGACAGAGATGTGGTTCTACAGAAGGATGCTAAGGATATCATGGACCGAGCGTATGAGCAACGATGAGGTCTTAGAGAGGCTGCAAACAAGGAGGAGTCTTATACGTAACATCAGGAAGAGGCAGCTGAAGCTTCTGGGATACATAATGAGGAAAGAGGGCCTAGAGAATCTGATACTCACAGGTTGAATAGAGGGAAAGAGAAACAAGGGAAACCAACGCGTGACATACCTGGCGACAAGTGGGTGACAGAACGTGGTCTGAGGGAGGAAGCAGAGGGAAGGAACTTGTTGAGAGCTGCAAGGGATAGAAGGAGGTGGCGAGCCATGAACGTCTACGCCATGAAAGAACATGGCACATAAAAAGAAAAGATTAACACATAAAACGGATACAGACAAGCGATCGCGACATTCAAGACTTCAAGACAAAAAAGAACGAAACTAAGTCAGATGGGACCGAGAAGTGGTATATTTTATTGGTTAGGAAAAATCCCAGCATGCATTTGTGTGTTTTGTCCATAAACTGGGGATGGGGGAGTATTTTTCAGACATTTCAAGCATGACTGAAACAATCAAGACAATTAAAAACAAAACAATTTTTCAGGAAAATAAAAACTCCATGTCCGTGAGCTGCTATTGTTCTTTCCAATATTGTTAGCGGTTTCCTTCCTAAACTTTTCTTCGGAGTAATGCAGAACTTCAAAATCATATGTCATTATTTTCTCTTCGAGTTACATTTTATACTAGCAGTAGAGCCCGGCGTTGCCCGGCGATGTAACAGTAAGAGATAGATCAAGTATCGACCATCATAAAGACTGAAAAATAAAATTGACAAAGATTATTGTTTAAGGTTGACGGACACGCGTGTCTTAATTAGTTTTTTGTTTTTTTTTGTTTTTTTTTACGAATTGGTCAAACCCAAACTCAAACCAAAACATTGTTTTCAATCGTTATGAGTCTATCGATTGAATAGAATTTTATTATAAACAATTGTCTGTGTAAATGGAATTTTTAAAGCATTCTGAATGTAAAAATAAAGAAAAAAGTGTGCAAGACAATAAGAAACACTACCTGCCCCCCTCAAAAAAGTGAAGTTTTGTTGAAATCGGTTGAAAAATGTAGGAAATCTGATCCCATATATAAACGAACACACACACACAAACAACCTGGGTTTTATAATAAGTATAACTCGATATGAGTTGTCCCCGTTTCATTCTCGTGATGCCTCTTAATCGTGTTTTCAAATTGATTTCGTGCAAAAACAATTGTGTTTTTCCACATTTTCGGCGCTGTTAGAACCTCCGCAAGGTAATTTTACGTAGTCCTGTGAAGTTTTGTTGAAATCGGTTGAAAAATGTAGGAAATCCGATCCAATATATAAACGTACAGACACACACACACAATCTGCGTTTTATAATAAGTAAGATTAATTTTAGTTGTTGATGCTGTTAAAATTCCTCAAGTGATGTGGTTTCCATTATTTTATACAATGCCTTGTTTGAGATTCTGCAGCGCCAGTGCGCATGTTCGAAGAAAGATGTTGCTCTCTATGACCTACCTGTTTCATTCGCTCAAACCTATTTTAAACCATTGATCTGAAAAACCGGTTACATACAGCTGAAAGTTTTGATATTTCTGAAAGGGTTTGTGCCATGCCTGACATCTATATGAAGTCATGATCTGACGAGGCTATTTAAAAACATGTTGTAACCTAGAAAAAATGTTACTGAATGAGGAATAACCAAAACGGAGATTGGAAATGAAATAGTAATCTTTATAACATCAATAAAATAAAATACTCGCCAGCCGCGTGAAGTAGGTAAACCACTGCTAACTACTTAGACAGCATATGACGATATTTACCTGCCTCCCCACGAGATAGGATGCGGCACAAGGCCAAATTTAATGTGGGGAAATCCGAGCCCATGGCTCAGGCAAAAATTGCCCGTAGACCCCGCATACGCGGGATCAAGTATAAGGAACATGGACAAGACTCTGCTCTTCGGCATAGCCTCGTCAGGGTTCCAAAGGCAAAGTTCGACACGGCAAGAGCTTCCTGCACTGACAGCTCACGCTGTCAGTGTAGACAGCAGATTACCCCCAGTTACAATAGTGTCCAACGTATTTATGAAGATTGGGACATACCCACTAGTGTTCATAGATACGGTATATTACAAAACATGTCTCAAATTTTCAGCTTAATGTTTTGGTTTTGTAACAATTTAACAAATAATTAAGATGTTGAATGCATTTGCACGGATGTCTGTAGCATCTCATCTCTTTTTTTTCTCTTTGATTATGTACGTGTGTAGACACTTCATATTAAATCGACCATCGGTCACAATCTTTCCACTGTATAGTGTAGATAAATACCAAACGCCTTTAACCAGCATTCGAGTTGGGATCATGGTATAATATCTGTTCTCTTCCTCTTAAATCCATAAGGAAAACTAGGTCTGCAGCAACAGCTCCCTCATTGCATTAAAAATTGGTCACGGAAACTAGGCATTTTCTTTATGCTTATTTATGGGCCACCATGAGTCGGGGTGTAAATACCGGAACTAAACTCAGTATCTGATCCACTTCTGCTGTATTACGATACACAGGATCAGCGACATGTCTCTGTCTTCGAACAGTTCGCAGCCAGTAATAAGGTCAGTCTAATCCAGGGGATTCCAATCATGCGGCAGTACCTCGCGCGTTGCACTAACGAGGGAGAGTCGGATTATTCTGACTTCTGACGCCAGCGTATGAGCGGTCACATGGACTGGAGAAATATGTACGAGTGCGGGCAATTCACGTGAAACTGCGATTACCACTGTCGATAGTGGGTGGGTAGGTCGATCTCATTTGTAATTTTCATTATAGTCTGTTTTGTTTTTTTTCTTTGTTTGAGTGTTAGGTTATTTTTGTCATTGGATTTATTTTTTAATTCTGTAAAAAAAAAACGTGATAAAACGATAGTGATTATACACATGAGATTTAATTTGCAATCGATAATCGGTAAAAAAAAGATTTTAAAAAATGGCGTGAAATTTGTTTGAGACAGAACGCAGTTATGAAATAAATGCAACATGGCGGGGTCAGAACTGAGGCGTAGCCACAAAAGAAGACACTTCACTTCTGTGAACGAAGAAAACTCGACACAAATAAATGAAATGAAGTAATAATTAACAAAACTGCACCAATTATTGCTTAATTTGATTATTTTACAATTATTGTTTACTTATCTCTTAATTAATATCTCATTTACATTTCTTACCGGAATTGTGTCCTAAACGAGTTTATATCAGCATTTCTATTCCTATTTCTATTTTATTTATTCGATCATTTTTGCGACTCTTTATTCAAGAGAGAAAATAAAAAAATATGCATGTTTTTTGTTGTAGAGTAGGACGCAGCGTACTTCCTGATCTTCCCTACTAGTGTGACAATGGACTGCCCCTACATATAAATATGGCAAGTAGCCACATTTGAGTAGGATTTGAGGAGTAAGTATTTATATATATATATATATATATATAGTCAAACTTAGAAAGCCAGACAAACCTACCAAGGTAGGTTTGTCTGACTCTCTAGGTTTGACTAGGTCTGCTCTACTTTTGTAGTGAGCACTTTTTTAGTTAGTTGATTACTTGTATCGGGTTTTTTTTTCTTTGGGCTTTGGACCTGCATGCTGTACGATTATTTTCGACAGACGTTCATGTTCCTAGATCTTTCTTTTTTTAAACTTTTTTTTCCTTCGAAATTGATTTGATCATTAGCGAATCAAGAAACCGAAGGTTTTCCGAGACGAGTGTAGTTACCTATATATATATATATATACATATATATATTTGGTTTGGATTGTCTGACGATCGCTAAAGCGTGAAACCCAGGGTCACAAACACATATGTATCCAACCAAATATGTTAGCTCAATCTCTGATATTGAGCGCTTTCTAATTAATAAGTACCGCGCATATAATATATAAATAATTATACATATATATTTATTTATATTTATATACACACACTTTTCACACACACACACACACACACACACACACATATATATATATATATATATATATATATATATATATATATATATATATATATGGATGAATTGTCGTCTAAATTACGCAGAAATGAAAATAACACTGGCATCTCATTTTAACAGATATAATTACCAAAATCACACAAAAATATCTTGAAATACTAATGAGTACATTTGTTCAATAAAATCGTCATTGGCTTCCACCACGGGTTTCAGACGACTTCGGAATCACCTGCATCTGTTCTAGACGGTCTCCTTGTTTACATTTATGAATGCTGCTATAATCCTTGCCTTCAGTTCATCTTTGGTGTTACAAGACGTTTTGTTGGTCTCTCAACAACGCCCCACATATAATAATCAAGAAGGTGGCAGTCTGGGGAGTTAAGTAGCCAGATATTAGAGGAGATGTGGTAGCAGAAATTGTCTGACAGCCATGACTATGTTGACCCAGGGCAGCACTACCTATTCGAGTCATTTGGTGTAGGCCTCCATGTTGAGCCCTCACCAAAAAATTTGGGAGTTCTTTTCTTATCAGAATGATCAGTCAGTTTTCCCAGCTGCCATACCTTTGTAATCACCATTAGACTCATCTAACACTTTTCGAATCGTTTGGATAGTTATCAGATTGTCACACGAACATTTTGGAGCTTCCGGCGTGAATGTCAAGCAGTACGTTTCCAAATTTATGGCGGAGAATTGCGTCACGGTTCTCTTTTTCTCATAGACGGTGCCCAACTGACCCTAATATACTGTGCAGTCGAAAAAATTGAGAAAAAGAACAACGCGCATGCGCGAAATTAAAAATATAAAATTGTCACAATTAACCCATCGCACCCTATAGGAGAACGTTTCATATCGTCTCACGGAAGATAAAATCCCAGAGACAATTAAAAAAGATCATCAGGTCGAGATATTAACATGGTCAAACCGGATTACTGGCATCTTTCTAGAATAAACCAATTAAATGATTATTTTTACATTTAAAGAAGAGGGGCGAGAACCGGAAATTCTTAGCAAAACGGATTTCACTTCTCTGTATCGTTCTCTAAATGTGGTGACACGTTCCGCTTGGAATGAGAAAGAGGGCAAGAGAGAATAGCAAACGAAAGAGATAGATAAACAAGGAAACGAATGAGACATAGAGAACGTGTTCATTTGCGCATATAAAAGAGCCTATTGAATAGGAAGTGATTCGATCTAACGTGAGTCATAACAGGATACACCTGGGCAGAGCAAGAAATACAGTAGAAATTCCCAACCCCAAAATAAAATAAAATTGATCGACCGAGTGCCCAGAACAACAATCGCTATCTGCCACCTTTTTGATTACTCTTTTGTCTTTCTATTTGTTGTAACCAAGGGAAGGTTACTGAATAGTATAATCAAACGAAGGTTTGTAACGAACAATAATACTTTGACACGAACAACACATATAAGATTCGCCCGCGGCGCGTAGAAGTAGTCAACTGCTACAAGTGAGTCAAGTGAATTCCATAATGAATCACTAACTGCAGGATATCTACTCGTAGGCTAAGCCAAAAATTCCCCGTAGACTCCGTGTAAAACGGAGTCGAGCACCTGTTTCCCGAACGAGACTCTGCCCTTCGACATAGCCTCGTATGGGGATCCTCTCTACCCGGAGGGAGAGAGTTTGACCAGCACAGCTGGCGACGAATCTCCAACTGCAGAATATACCAACCGCCCCACGTGTTCAGATGCGGCACCAGGCCGAATTTAATGTGTAGTATCCGAGCCCGTAGGCGCGGCCAAAAATTCCCCGTAGACCTCATATAAAACAGGGTTGGGTATCTGTTTTCCGAGACAATACTATGCCCTTCGACATAGCCTCGTATGGGGATCCTCTCTGCCCGGAGACAGAGAGTTTGACCAGCACAGTTGGAGATGAATTTCCGACTGCAGACCAACATACAGTATTTACTACTGTATTTATATGAATGGGGACATACTCAGTATCGTTCTTAGGTATGCTGCAACACTATTCACTACTAATATTTCTGTTCATAATTACCCCATATCCTGTAACTCCTTGCGTCTTAGTGGCCGTATTGCCTTGCTTGGGTGGTACCGATTAAAAAAAAACAATAGAAAATAATCAACATATGAGTTTTAGTGTGAATATCACGTATTACATAATATACAGTGTCCCTAAAGTCTGAACACATAGACAAAAATAAATATTTTCAATAATTTAAATTTTCAACAATATTTTATTGATATCTGTCTATATTTCTGAGATGAGGTACTATGTACATTATTTACATTATTCGGACTATTGTCCTTATCTTTGTCGCCATTTTTATTACAACGTTTCGGCCGTTGTACGCTCCGGACTTCTTCAGGTGGTTGAAATGTCGAACTGAACCCTTTATTTCACTCACTGGGGTAGACTGTTCTAGTTCCACGTGCCATGGTTAATGGATGTTTAATGATTAAAGCGAAAATCGAGTGTTGCTGCCATATCTGGTCTGGAGCTACATAATCTTCACTTTTCCAGCCTTGATAGAATTCAAAATAGTATACGCTTTCCCACAGACACAACGTCGCATACCTATCACTATTTCCAATGAAAATGTTCGGACGGGCTCCATTATTTGGTTCCACCAGTTCAGACCTTTACAGCTAACATTTGACATACTACCTCACTCATTCCTTCGTATTTCATATGGAAGGAGGAATTTCCATTCAGTTTTTTCTCAAGAAATGCTAGGTTTTGGAGGGGGAATATACACGCGGGGATGTTTCCTGAACGCTACAGCCTTAACCTTTTCAGATCAAAGGTCAATGACCTATCGCCCACATCCTCATAATATTCACTTCTTACTCTTACATTCATATTACACACTTTATTAAGTAACATTCTACTTTGAGTGGCTCTCGAGCCTTACTTTGGGTGAAAAAACATCAGTGTAAGTAGGTGGGGTCTTATAAACTTTGATAATAGTTTGCAAGTCATAAAAAAGCCTTTGTTTTGGTTGTTGTTTTAGTAATGTATTTCTCATCAGCGGTCAGTGTTCCAGCTCAGCCAGCATTTAGAATGCTGATTTTAAAAGACATCTTAACTTTTCCTATTCGGAAAACTAGCATATCTCCAATTTGTTTTTGAACAACGAAAAACGAAATATAAAAAGTGGTAATATACTGGAAGACTATCAAAGTATATCTATTTTCATAGCACTGCATAAGAAGCCAGATGCATGTGAACAAAATCGAGCGATCCGACTAATGAGCCTTATAACAAAACTTATAAGCCAAATTCTGATTAATCGAGAGCACCGGAATCAGGCCGGAAATACGACAAGAAAAGTGCGAGACACTGGAACAAGGAATGTGATATTTATGCTTAGAATGATACCAGAAAGAGCAATACAAATACAGAAGGATATATATATATATATATATATATATATATATATATATATATATATATTAACACATTTTTATGTTTATATGTTCTTTTTATAGATATAAATATTTAAGTAAATGCTCTGTTTATAATAAACAGTATTAACGACATTTACCAGCCTGAGTGTCCGAGAAATTTTCATAGAAAATATGCGTCCTCCGAGAGTAATCGAACCTATATCCTATATGGAAACGTCATATAGCCTGACGTGTTTTACCGATTTAGCCAAGAGGAGCATTTCGGTTAGCAAGGTCGATTTTACTGTTTTTAAACTACAATTCTCCATGATTTTCTCTCGTACATTCATATCTGCTCGATGCGTATCCAAATGTAAACAAATGATGTCACACATTATGAAATGGACAAAGTCCGACAATTATTTCTAAGACATTGATTTATGTTTATACAATCTTTTTGTAGATACAAGTATTTAAGTAAATGCTCTATTTATAATAAACAGTATTAAACAACATTTACCAGCCTGAATGTCCGAGAAATGTCGTTAATACTGTTTATTATAAACACAGCATTTAATTAAATATTTGTATCTATAAAAAGAACGTATAAGCATAAAAGATGCCTTAAAAATAATTGTCGGACTTTGTCCATTTCATATATATATATATATATATATATATATATATATATATATATATATATATATATATATTAGCAAAAGCGTTTGATAAAGAACTGTTGGAACTGCTGGGAAGCCTTAACATATTTGGGAAAGATATTAGAATATTCCAGAACCTATACTGGCAGCAAATGTCTTCAGTAAATGGATTAAAGAAGAAAATGTTTTAAGACAATGGTGTGTCTTCTCACCGGACTTATTCAACCTATATAGTGAGGCGATGCTGAGAGAATTAGAAGTCCTACCAGGATTCATTATTGGCGACCACATTCTTAACAACATAAGATATGCAGATGACACATTGTTAATAGGAGACACAGAAAGGAAACAGCAATAACGCCTACAGAATGTAATCAAGGGAAGAGGGAAGAAAAAATCTAAACATCAATTCCAAGAAGACTGACCAGTTGTTAGGAAAGGGACAACCCAAGGTGCAAATTACGAATTGGTGCAAATAAGTGCAACAATTTAAATATTTGGGAAGTGTTTTAACAGAGATCTGAAAGTGCGATACTGAAATCCGAAGGCGGACTGGAATAGGAAAATATCCCTTCAAAAAGCTAAGCAATGTATTAAGAAACAGAACAATTTTGTTAAAAACGAAAAAGTGTACTGAACAGTTAGACAATATCAGTCCTCCTATGTGGTAATGAAACATGGAAAATCTTCTCACATATGAAAAGGAGACTTGAAACAAAAGGAGTGTGGCTGTAGAGAGGTAAGAATACAGCATCCTTCTGCGGGATAAGCTTCTTGAATGTCACCATTATTCCAGCCTTGATAAAAGTTAAAATTTCAGGTGTTGATTTATAAAGAAAAGCCGCCTTATTTAGAAGATTGGCACTACACGGTATTTACGTCACCATTTCAACCAGTTGGCCTTGTGCCATTCTAGTAGGGAAAGTTGGCGCAAATCCACACGTGAAAATCATGTTAAAAATTTTGGAACAGATTTACTCTTTTAAGCTGCCTCATGCCCGCCTTGCAGCGCCTCAATAAATATTTAAGAAAACCAATTTTGAAATGTAAAAAACTCGAAATGTTTGCAAATTTAAACTAAGTACAGTGCAACCTCGGTTCTCGCACATATCATATGTCAAACAAATCGGTTTTCGAACAGAAAATTCGAGATGAAAATGCCTCGGTTATCGAAAAAATTTCGGTTCTCGAACAACATTACCTAAACGAGTTAATCCTAACGGAATAATTTCTGAGTCGACCGCCATGTTCTATCTTGTGTTGTGCCGTACCTTTTTTTTATTCTACTGTGATTTTTTTTCTCTACATTGATTCCTATCTGAAACATATTTTCGGTTTACGAACATTTCGGGTTATGAACGGCCTTCATGAACGAATTAAATTCGATAACCGAAGTTCCATTGTATAAGGTTTTTGTGTTTAAAATTTTAATCCGTCTTACATTTTTCACTTAAGGTTTTTCCTGTAAAACATTTATTTCGACGTATATATTAAATCAAGAGTTTTAGCCTTAACAAATTTACCCGCGTCACATTTTCACGCTAAAATAAGTTTTTTAGCATTTAAAAATTTACCTTAACTCATAATTTCAAATTAAATCAAGAATGTTAGCGTTCAAAATTTACCTCGCCTCACAGTTTCATAATAAATCATTGGCTAAGACCTACCTCGCTACGCACATTGTATCGAACCATCGTTAATTCCGTTCATATTCCAATGATGAGATGTAAGTTCCAATCAAGCAGCTTCTTCCCATGAACCTCTAATTAATGGAACTGATTCCTACACGGATGTTTCCTTGATCACTGCAATTTTAACCTGTTCAATTTAGGGACAAATTTTATTTTCCACACATATCTCCATAAACTGTCTCTTACTCGGTAAACCTCTACCTCTAGTGGCTCTTGGAACTTATATGCGAAACTGAGGAATGTAACTTATATCCAGACGTCGTTGGCTGCCAGTACTTGTTCCTAACTTCGTTCCTAACTTCATTCCAAACCTCAAGTGGAACTGCCAAACGACTGCCAAAGTTGCCGGAAAAATGGTCGGCTCATATGGTTAATATAGTAAAAGAAAAAATACTCTCCTCAGATTTTATTGTTTAAAAATTTAATTGCCCTTGTACCAGAATAAATATTGAAATAGCACTAAAATTAGAACTAAAGCAAACAGTGGAATCTTTCTTCTTTTATGGCGTTTCCCTTCAGGATGTAAAAGATCATGGTCATCCACATATTTTTTTTCCTTGTAGCTCTTAATAAGTTTTGTATTGTTACTTCTCCCAAACCCTGTTCTATCATCAAGTACGTTACTCGCTGCTTTCCTCTTTCCCTCCACTTGTCCTGTGAGTATCATATTTTCTAAACCCTTCATCCTCATTTTATTCCCCAGAAATTTCAGCTGCCTCATTCTGGTGTTAAGTATGTTTCCTTATCTTTACATTTTCTCGGTTCATGTTATCCTCAGCACTTTCTATAGAAACACGTTTCTGTTACTTCAAGTTTATTCTTCAGCATTCAATTTCATTAATATCAGGAATCCAACATGCGATTCTAGATATAGATGATGATCGGTAAACCTTGTTGCAAACATCACAGGTATTATCAGTAGAACAATGAGCCTGATTGGTATAGTTGGCTTGCTTCTCGATGTTACGCCGAAAGAATGCGTCACCCAATAAGGATCGAACTCACTACTTACTCGTAATTATTCTAGCGAGACAAGCTTGCTATTACCACACACCACTTCTGGTTATTATTAGGTTGGTGCAAAAAAATAATGACGTAATAATGTCGTTTTTTGACGTTAAAAACATACGTCAAAAAACGGCATTATTACGTCATTATTTTTGCACCAACCTAATATGATGAACTTTTAGACGGTTTATATAACTGGCCTCCACAACTGCATGCTTTCACACACACACACACACACACACACACACACACACACACACACACACACACACACACACACACACACACACACACCACATTTCCAAGATTGAATATTAGTTGTCATATCAGGGTGAGTACTTCTTCGAACATCACACTTGATCTGATCATGCCGAAGACATTCACCCTCAAAGGAGTTACATCTCTCTCTAATAATATGCGCCCACGATTATACCTTATAGATTGATATAGTGTTCTAATCATCTCCAATAAGTTTGATATATGGACTAATCCTCGCCTTTTAGTTACATAAAAACATTTCTCTTTTTCAGTAGATTGAAATTAGAGACAAAAGCTGCCCACTGAAAAGCATGTTCACGCCCCATATATTTCATGGAAACAAATATATATATATATATATATATATGTATAAAATTCGTAAAAAAAAAAAAAAAACATAAGAAAGATTAAACTATTAGGTTGGTGCAAAAGTAATGTCGTTTTCTCACATATGTTACTATGTGAGAAAACGACATTATTTTTGCACCAACATAATACATAGTTGTAATAAGATAACTACGGAAGAGAATGTGAAAATTCGCATAGCTGACGCCTAGGCAGCCTTAAATAAAATGTAATCTAGAAATCTGATCTACCAGACAACCTCAAACGGAGCTACTTTTGCGCCACTGCAGAGTTAGTTTTAATGTGTGGTGTCACAGCTTGAACATTAACTAAAATGTTTGAGTCTAAGCTCGACGGAACCTACACGAGGACGCTGAGAGATTATACTTAATATCGCTTATAGAGACAACATCCAGCTAAATCACAGCGGTATAGGCCCATCCTTGATATTTCTACAATCTTACGTGATGCTTCGTCCATGAGAAAGAGATTGTTGAGCGGAAAATAATTCGTCGGCCATAAGGACACGAAGACGTTATCAAAACTGGAAAATGAAAACTGATCAACACCCTATATATACATTAGAATTGCTCCATTTTCGGCCCGATCTACCCTTTCACTAGAGTATAGGAGAATTGATATTACATGACAGTTCAGTTTTTTCTTTGTTTCTAACAAACATTTCCTGTTTCTTAATATTTTGCTTAGATTTTGGAAGACATGTTCCGCTATTCCAATGCAGATTTTCCGTGTCTCTGTTATATTTTCTCTCGTTTCGGATGCTATAGTTAACATCTTGGAAACAACATCCGATTAAATCACAGCTTTATCGGCCCATTCCTGATATTTCTACAATCTTTGGCGAACGTAAAATGCGCTTTGCAGGACACTGCTGACGAGCAAAACAAGAACTCGCGAGCGATCTACTCTTCTGAACAGGTAGCCATGGCACATACTGGTTGGTTGCCCAGTAACCACCTACATTGACCAACTATGACACAGTGTCACCTTAATGATGTAAGACCTTGGTTGGCGTGATAGACGCATGGATGTCCGAGCGAGCTCGACCGAATAAAAAATAATAACTCTTAGGAAACAGATTATATATTAATTGAACCGGTTTAAATAGCCTTTTACATTACCGTAAGTTAGAATATATTGACGGCATGAGTAATGATAAAAACGGCAGATTAGAATATTGGAGTCATTTTATTTGAATTGTGCGCAGTAGAATTAGACAGAAAATCACGAACAGTGTTGGTTCGTTAAAGACACCGGAACTATGATTGCGATATTTATGTTCAGAATGATGTGAAACATAGCAACACAAATGCAGAAGGAAGTGTTCCTGTCTTTTATAGATTAGGAAAAAGCATTTGATAAAGTATGTCACAAAGAACGCTAGGAACCGTGACATATTTGGGAAGGAAATTAGAATATTCCAGAACCTATACTGGCAGCGAACCGCCTACATAGGGACAGTTCAATAAATATGCAAAAATAGAAAGGGCGTGTATGACAAGAACGTGTTTTCTCACAGGTCTTATTCAACCTATACAGTGAGACGAGTCTAAAACTCCTAAAAGGAATCATTAATGGCGAACTCAATTTTAACAACATATGCAGGTGATACAATGTTGATAACAGACATAGAAAGGAAACCACACGAATTCCCACAGAAGGCCGTGAAAGAAAGCGAGAACAAAAGACTAAACATCTATTTCAAAAAGATAGAATGCATGGTTGTCAACCAAAGCAACAACTCAACATGCAAATTATAAATTGGAGATATCCAGATCAAACAAGTACAACAATTTAAATATTTGAGGATAGTTTTAACGGAGGACGGAATGGTGCGAAACTGAAATCCAAAGGCGCATTGTGGTAACGAAAGATGCTTTCCAAAACATAAGTAAAGTATTAAGAAACAGAAACAAAAAAAAAACGAGAAAAAAAACCCCCAAGAAACGAGTACTGAACGGTTACATAATAGCATTCTTCCTATATGACAATGAATGCTGGAAAAAATCTCCTCACAGATGAAGAAACAATCTCCTCAAATCTTAAGAAGAGTCTTTAGGCAACAGAAATATGGTTCTACAGAAGGATACTGAGAATAACATGGATGGAGCATGCAAGCAACAACAACGTTTTAAATAAAAAGGAAACAAAAAGATCACTTGTACTTAACATCAGGAAGAGATAATTAAAATTTCCAGAAAAATTCTGAAGAAAGAGTGCTTGGAAAATTTGATACTCACTGGACAGATTGACGGTAAAAGAGACGGAGAAAAACAACTCATAACCTACCTAGAGAGTTTGAGTAAACAGCTTGCGAATAATGTTTAGGAGAGATAACAAATAGACAGTATTTATTAAGAGCTACAAAGGATAGGATATTGTGGAGGGCCATAACAGCCAGCGTTCTGAAGGGATACAAAAAAAAAAGGTAACTTGACGTGCTAGTGTGGCTTGCGTGCTACTAGGATCCGGAGAGCTATATAAATATAATTAAAGTCCAAATATAGACATCTAAAATTTGTACTTGGATGTATATAAGTGTATATAGTTCGCTCTTTTTCCCCATGAAAGGATTCCTCCATTCTCGACACAATACAGTAAAAATATCAATGTTTAAATTTTACAACGTTCAGATTGCAATCAGCACCTGACGATTGTTTTGTGCATGAAACACAGAGTTGTGCTACTAGTGATGAAACAAATACATATTTATTATTAGTATAGCTCTTTTATAATACACCAATAACTGTTTTATTAACACTAGCACATACTATGCGATACTTTATATATATATATATATATATATATATATATATAAATATATATATATATCCTCAGTACGACTAGACATCCGAATGCTTCAAGACGAAACACGACCGATTTGGTGTCGGTCAGAGTTTCTACCACTGAGCTATCATCATTCGGCAGAGAGAAACAGCTAAATCTAGCGTATTGTTTTTATGAATGTAAGCAAACACCAATCACTCAGAGCGTTCGAATTCATTTTACTGGAGAGCTTTGCATTAGCGCAGGTGGGTGTTGTTTAAAGAATCAGCTTATCTCTGAACAATGCTCAACTGAAATATAGTTTCAAGAGCTTAATTATGACATTCGCAGACCGAATAGACATATGTCTTCTGGCAATATATATATATATATATATATATATATATTGTTCAATACGGACATGGTCTGTCTCTCCAAATATTTATTTAGTTTTTCCAATTTCCGACCAAGTTTTTTTATGTCAAAATTATATATGGTAAACTTTAAAAACTTCTACAACGGTCAAAATGAATTAATGCTTGTTATATATATATATATATATATATATATATATATATATATATATATATATATTATAGATTAATTGACTTAAAATATGTTTTTTTCGCTACACAGTTCTAACCATGTTTCAAAAATGGAAGCTAAAAGCCCCAAATTTAATTTTGTAATTAAATTAAAGACATTAGATCCATTTCATCTTCATTCCATTTTTGAAACATGCTTAGAACTGTGTAGCGAAAAAAAACATATTTTAAGTCAATTAATTTATAATATTAATGCTCTGTAAATTTACATTGAGCACTATTTTGTAAAAATTAAAATATCTATAAAAACACCGGATTATATATCTTACTGTTCTTTCTTTTTATATATATATATATATATATATATATATATATATATATATATATATATATATATATATATATATATAATTATTCATTTAAAAATATGATTCCAACACGCTACATAAGAGTTCTCATGTTTCAAAACAAGAGCCGAAAACTTCAATATAATTATTTGAATTAAATTGAAGTAAGCGATTGTTTAAATAGAAAGGGGTATAACAATCACTCTAGCCGTTACCATGGAAACTTTGATTTCAATAATGAATATGCTATTAAAACACGTAAATTTCAGAAATAAGTTATTCCCCAAAAAAATTCACTTGAAAATGGAACAGAGATTACTTTAATTCAATTTAATTCAAATAATTATATTGAAGTTTTCGGCCCTTGTTTCGAAACATGAGAACTCTTATGTAGCGTGTTGGAATCATATTTTTAAATGAATAATTATATTTATGCTCTACTTTTGTATCGAGCACTATTTTTTAAAGATAATAACAAAAATACTAAAGAACTTTGGATTATTTACCTAACCAGTTTTTTCCTATTTTCTATATATTTTCACACACACACACATATATATATATATATATATATATATATATATATATATATATATATATATATATATATATATATATATATATTATCGAACGTTGCGTGCTGTTATTTATACTAATAATAAACATACATTTTGTATATTTATACAGATAGTTGGTTGGTTGGTTGATTTTGTGTAGCGGTATATCAACCAACCACTGTGGGTTATTTAATACCGAAATCTAAATATTTCCAACACAATTTTATGGCTTCAACTACAGATAAAATGCATTGATGGTCATATATTGTCGGTCTTCTTTTATATAAAAATGTATTTCTGGTATATTTGTTATTAGGATGGTGCAAAAATAATGTCGTTTTCTCACATAGTAACATATGTGAGAAAACGACATTATTTTTGCACCAACCTAATATAAAAATGTATTTTTATACTTTCATAGTGTTTTTTGTTTGAGGGGGGGATCACTATTTGTCCATAAATGGGGCCCTGACAAGTCCTACAAACTCGGGTCAGATTGGACCTGGAACAACAGGAATTAAGAGGTAGTTTCAGGCTACTCAAATGCTCCAATCTCCCGATCAGAGGCCTTGCTGCCGGATATAGTTTATCGTCATACGCAGGACTTACCGAGAAAAAAAAAATTTAATACAGTGTAACCCGGATATAAGAGAGGTGTCGGGACCGGATACGAAGTCTCTTATATTCGGGTTTCTCTTATATCCGGGTTTGGTCTATTTTGTTTAGGTGAGTATGGCTCTAATTTGGGACCAGAGATAATCTCTCTTATATCCGGGTTTCTATTATATCCGGGTCTCTTATATCCGGGTTACACTGTAATAATAAAAATTATATATATATATATATATATAACTTGAAAAAATATTTTATCTTCTTACATAATTTGATTTCTCTTTAATTTTATATATATATATATATATATATGATACACGCTTTGGTGATTATGTATTTTTCGATACACGACTGACGAGGCAGATTTTTTCCAGCAGTAGGTTGCCATTTCTTTCTGCGATAGACCAGTTGCCATCCAGGGCTATAGAACCCGATCTGTCCTGCTATTTATCCATAGCTGGTGGGCGAAGAAGAGTATTCATACCTTTCCCAAATGTATTAGCGCGTCAGACAGTCAGTTATGTGCCACGTGTGAAACACGCGTAGGCAATCATGTATCTTTTGATACATGACTGATGAGGCAAATTTTTTCCCGCAGTAGATCGCCATTTCTTTTTGCGGTTGACCAGTTGACATCCAAGGCTATAGAACCCGGTCTGCCCTGCTATTTACCCATAGCTGGGGGGGGGAGAAGAAGAGGATTCATACCTTTGCCAAGGGTATTAGCATGTCAGATAGTCAGTTATGTGCCATGCGTGAAATACGCTTAGGCGATCATGTATCTTTCGATACATGACTGACGAAGCAGATTTTTTCCTGCATTAGGTTTCCATTTCTTTCTGCAATAGACCATAAGCCATCCAGGGCTATAGAACCCGGTCTGTCCTGCTATTTACCCATAGTTGGGGGAGAAGACTAGGATTCATACCTTTTCCAAGCGTAAGTGAATGTAATGGATTCGACTGGAATTCGAGTCTCTGATTCCTCAGTCCGAGCCGCTAACCATTACTCCACAAGTCTATAATATTTCAAATAAAACAAAAAAAAAGACATTTACTTTATTTTTAGACTGTTTTTATTTATTTTATATTGAATTTTGACTGTATCGTAAATTTAGCTTAGACTGGCACCAGTCAAATGGCAGTTGGAAGAACGCTATCTATCGCGCTACGGCAGCCGCATATGCTGTTCTTATTACTTAGTAAATTGAGCTTACTTTCATACAAGGCCACATTATTGGAATACGTAGAATCGAACTCTTTTTATCTAGCAAATTCTGTAAAAGTCTTGCTATCGTGCTACGGCGAACGCGTTTTGCTGTTCTTAATGCATTCTTGCTACTCTTATAATTACTTTGGAAATTTAGTCTCGCACAAGGCCACGGTATTTAAATATCTAGTGCTGATAATTATACTAGTAAGCTCTTCTTCGAGACGAGTTTGGCAATCTTCGTACTACGGTTGCCACCCCCCCTCCGGTACACAAAGATTATTACTGAACGTACTAGCGCGTGTGTGCAGTGGCGTGTATCATGTGTTTCAACATTGAAACACTTCCATCCCCGTAACTTCCTTCTCCCACAGAAAGCACTTTTTTCAGACATTTTTTTTTTTTTTACCCGACATCCACCCTTACCAGAATTTTTGCTCTTACACAACTTCTAAAAAGAGGATATTTTTTTCCATTCGTTCACAGTTCAGTATTCTCTTCTTTCTTTCTATTCCCGAACACGTTTTCCCCGTACATTTTTTTCTTTCTTTCTTTCTTTTTTTTTTTTTTATTTTCTCTCTTTCTTTTTGTCTTTAACTTTTTTTATTTTATTTTTTTATGGCTGACAGGTTATTTTTTTTTTTTTCTTTGTTCACCAAGTTGGCTCCTGGTGTGGATAAAATATCCATTGTACGCTGACTCTTTCTTTCATTTCCCCAAATCTTTTCGGTGTTTCTCCCTGTTGTGTTAGCCAGATGTTTACAAAATGAATGACCTCCATAGGCAAGTGTATTATAATCAACATTTCGCAATTAAAAGTTTCAATTGTTAACCTTGGATGACATTATGACAGATAAAACTAGGTCAGGCAAATGGCGAACAAAGTTTGTCCTCATTTTCACATTCCTTCGTAAAATATGAAACCGGATTTTGGAAACTTCATTAACTCAAAATTCATTCGAAATAACTAGAAATAAGATACGGTAATTCCTAGAGAATATCTCCAAACACATAGAACTTAAAAGTTGCGATGTGGATTGGACATCACAGATTTTACAATTATGACAAAAAATAGATAATCTATGAATACAAAATGTAATGGGAATTTGAACAGCACATACGAACTGGCTTCTTTTCTTTTTTTTCTTTTTTTTAATCATTTCACACCAAGAAAGGCGATAATGCCACTAAGACGCAAGAGGCTACTGGGAGTGAAAGAGAATGAAAAGACTTTAAAAGGAACCTGAAACACTGAATAGGGAACAAGGGATAAACCTTCTACTCCTGTTCAAAAGACCAGGAAGGTTATGAACGAAGGAGGTTTGTGAACCGGACGATAGGAGTAAATAGGTTCACCTATCACCCGCTTCATACACCGCCCCAGTTTTCTGAACAGGAGTTGAGGTTTATCTCTTTGTTATAGTGGAACACACCTATTCTATAGTTAATAGACTCCCCCACCTATAATAAATAAGAGTAGTAAGAGTAACGAGTCGCTCAGTGGGTCGCTCAGTCAGTCGATGCCGAACGACCGTTAGTCGGATACTAAAGTATCAGCGACCACAACTAGATTACTCTGCGTTATACCTATATCAAGTTCCTAACGTTTTGTACGTCGAACCTATTTTAGGACCGACTTAGTACAAATACAAGTCTCCACTGTGAAACCACTCCATAACACTCTTGTTTCCTATTTAGAAATGTATTTCTGGTGCTTTCAAAAGTTTGTTCCCTCTTCTATATCACTTCCTCTTAAATACATTCAGGACCGTCTCAGCTCTTCTTGGAGTGGATTCGACGATTTTCCGGAAGCACTCTTTGGTTCCACGCTGTTATTATGACACCCCACAATTCATTTGGCTTGGTTGGCTGCACATCCAACATTCGAATCTCCCTTTCCCAAAAGTGCTTTATTCGATTAAGATCCGGTGATTACGGAAGCCAATTTCATACAGAAAGCTCATTGCTGTGTTCCGCGAACCAACCTTTCCTTTCTTACAATCGTTCACCCAGTACAAGGCCTAAGAGACACTCAAGGCAGAGGGTTACTAGATGGGCGTATAGAAAGGGAGTAAGTGTTGCATGTTTTGAGGATATATAGGTTTGATAGGGGTTGACTCTACACTTGAAGAGGTTAAGATTGTAATGATGAGAGAAGCATTCCATTCGGGAGTCTGTTCAAAGGTTCTGAGGAAGAAGCTGTTTGAGTGGAATTTCTTCTTTACTAATGGAATATATGTACGTGGCATGGCGGGTTCCGGGCGTGAAGGTCTCTTGACTGACGGAACCAGGGGGGGGTGTAGTTCGCCCGAACATCCGTCATGAAAATAGCGGTAGAGTAGCTAAAGTCTAGTAACATTTCATCTGTGGGAAGAGACTGGAGAAGAATTCATCACTCAAAAGGCTGCTTCTGAACTCGGAAGAGTCTGGAAACTGTGAGAATTGGACAGTTGTTGCAGAAATACTACAGTTTTAGATTTATCTGGTTCTTCTAGAGAGAGAGAGAGAGAGAGGTGGGGTATAAATAAAATATATAGAAAGAGGGGGAGAATAAATGGAAGAGAGAGAGACAGACGGGGAAGAAATATGAAATCTCAATGGGTGAGAGAGAAAGAGAGAGGGGAATATAAATGAGAGAGATAGATATCGTTCACCAGGTACAAGGCCTAAGAGCCACTCAAGGTAGAGGGTCACTGAGTGAGGATGTTTTAAGGGGGTATAGGAATAGAGTAAGGGTTGCATGTTTTGAGGTTAGATAGGAGTTGACCCTATACTTGAAGAGGTTAAGATTGTAATGAGGAGAGAAGCATTCTCTTCGGGAGTCTTTTCCACATTGCAACAGTTCTGAGGAAGGAGCTGTCTGAGTGGGACATCTTCCTTACTAATGGAATATATGTACGTGGTATGGCGGGTGCCAGGTGTGAACTGGCGGAACCAGGTCATGTAGTTCGTCCGAACAGCCGCCATTAAAATAGCGGTTAAGTAAGGAAGTAAGGGTTGCACGTAAATATGTAGGATCAGGGAGGAGAGTTTCTACCAGACGATGCTTAAATACGGAATTTGCTGCTATTATTTTACCTCAATGAGGTAAAATTAATATTTTTGTTGCATTAACCATTAGATCAGTACCGCATTTAAGTACAGTGTAACCCGGATATAAGAGAGTTGTCGGGACCGGAGAAGAGGTCTTTTATATCCGGTTTTCTCTTATATCCGGATTTGGTCTATTTTGTTTATGTAAGTATGGCTCTAATTTGGGACCATATAAAATCTCTCTTATATGGGGGTTTCTCTTATATCCGGGTTACACTGTATTGTCGTTCTTTATTTATTTATTTATCTTAGCTTTTGGGGTCAGCTGTGATGATCTATCCTGCTACTATTGTTATAAAGGGTTATTGGAACAATAACTTGGACCGATTTTAAATATGAATTAAGTTTAAGCGTCTAATAATTATTTTCTTATAGATTTAACGACTTAAATCTTTGGCAATTTCAATTTTGGAAAGATTAACAATCAAACAACGTGTTAAAGTTTCAAGAGTGCAGTTGGAAAAATTATTCGTAAATTCAAACAAACTGGGTCGGTGTCACATGTAAAAACACCATTGTGTTCTTGTTTACACCGTACAGCTGAAAACATTGCTGCGGTGCACAAGAATATGGCCGAAAATCCAGACACCTCTACTCGTCAGCTAGCAACGACGTTACATCGTTCCCAATTGAACTTTTGGTTGGTCGATTATGTTGACCAAAAAAATCGCGTAGTGTGTGAAATGCATTTCTATTTGAACGTCCATTTTCGTAATAGGCTTCGATAACTTTAACACATTGTTTGATTGATAATCTTTCCATGGTTAAAATTGGCAAAGACTTAAGTTGTTAAAAGAAAAAGGAAAAAAAATCATTAAAATCTTTTATATTGTCGTATGTAAATCATTCTTCATCAATTGTTATAGTTATTAACGATTAGTTAGGATGCTATATTCCTCATTACAATTGGTTCCCTAAAACGGAAATTACTTCTGACTGAGCCTAATACTTTTTTAATTTTCTTTTTGGTCGTATTCTGCACCTTTCGGTAATAACGTGTTTTTAATAAAACTTTTCCTCCTTCAATGTCCGAGGTTCCTAATATTTAGTGTCGCGGAAAATGAAATCGTCAGGTCGAGTTCAAATTCCAGCTGTAACATTTTTTCTTCACTTCAGGAAAAGCATGAATCTATAATAAACTGCACTATAGAAGGCCGATGAGGCTAGTTCGGTTCACAGTCAAGTTCGGGAAGATAGATCTAATGTATGTGACCTTCCGACCTAGGGCCGTGATGGTTGGTGTGATAAACTCATAAAGGTCCGAGCTAGCCCGACCAAATAAATAATAATAAATGAATATTAGGATACTTCACACAAGCCCGAAAATGTACTGTAGGAGGCCGAGGAGGCTAGTTCGGTTCACAGTCAAGTTCGGGAAGATAGATCTAATGTATGTGACCTTCCGACCTAGGGCCGTGATGGTTGGTGTGATAAACTCATAAAGGTCAAAGCTAGCCCGACCAAATAAATAATAATAAATGAATATTAGGATACTTCACACAAGCCCGAAAATGTACTGTCGGAGGCCGAAGAGGCTAGTTCGGTTCACAGTCAAGTTCGGGAAGATAGATCTAATGTATGTGACCTTCCGACCTAGGGCCGTGATGGTTGGTGTGATAAACTCATAAAGGTCCGAGCTAGCCCGACCAAATAAATAATAATAAATGAATATTAGGATACTTCACACAAGCCCGAAAATGTACTGTAGGAGGCCGAGGAGGCTAGTTCAGTTCACAGCCAAGTTCGGGAAGATAGATCTAATGTATGTGACCTTCCGACCTAGGGCCGTGATGGTTGGTGTGATAAACTCATAAAGGTCCGAGCTAGCCCGACCAAATAAATAATAATAAATGAATATTAGGATACTTCACACAAGCCCGAAAATGTACTGTAGGAGGCCGAGGAGGCTAGTTCAGTTCACAGCCAAGTTCGGGAAGATAGATCTAATGTATGTGACCTTCCGACCTAGGGCCGTGATGGTTGGTGTGATAAACTCATAAAGGTCCGAGCTAGCCGGACCAAATAAATAATAATAAATGAATATTAGGATACTTCACACAAGCCCGAAAATGTACTGTAGGAGGCCGAGGAGGCTAGTTCGGTTCACAGTCAAGTTCGGGAAGATAGATCTAATGTATGTGACCTTCCGACCTAGGGCCGTGATGGTTGGTGTGATAAACTCATAAAGGTCCGAGCTAGCCCGACCAAATAAATAATAATAAATGAATATTAGGATACTTCACACAAGCCCGAAAATGTACTGTAGGAGGCCGAGGAGTCTAGTTCGGTTCACAGTCAAGTTCGGGAAGATAGATCTAATGTATGTGACCTTCCGACCTAGGGCCGTGATGGTTGGTGTGATAAACTCATAAAGGTCCGAGCTAGCCCGACCAAATAAATAATAATAAATGAATATTAGGATACTTCACACAAGCCCGAAAATGTACTGTAGGAGGCCGAGGAGGCTAGTTCGGTTCACAGCCAAGTTCGGGAAGATAGATCTAATGTATGTGACCTTCCGACCTAGGGCCGTGATGGTTGGTGTGATAAACTCATAAAGGTCCGAGCTAGCCCGACCAAATAAATAATAATAAATGAATATTAGGATACTTCACACAAGCCCGAAAATGTACTGTAGGAGGCCGAGGAGGCTAGTTCGGTTCACAGCCAAGTTCGGGAAGATAGATCTAATGTATGCGACCTTCCGACCTAGGGCCGTGATGGTTGGTGTGATAAACTTATAAAGGTCCGAGCTAGCCCGACCAAATAAATAATAATAAATGAATATTAGGATACTTCACACAAGCCCGAAAATGTACTGTAGGAGGCCGAGGAGGCTAGTTCAGTTCACAGCCAAGTTCGGGAAGATAGATCTAATGTATGTGACCTTCCGACCTAGGGCCGTGATGGTTGGTGTGATAAACTCATAAAGGTCCGAGCTAGCCGGACCAAATAAATAATAATAAATGAATATTAGGATACTTCACACAAGCCCGAAAATGTACTGTAGGAGGCCGAGGAGGCTAGTTCGGTTCACAGCCAAGTTCGGGAAAATAGATCTGTGTGTGACTGTAATGCGCCAGTTCTCAAACTAAGGATTGTGTGCTTTTCTTGAAAATTAAACATTCTTGACTTTTAGATGAACTCAAACACTAACCAATGAGAAACCTACACTAATCCCATCAAAACATAACCGACTTGCGATGTTTTGTCTGTGAGAAAAGAGTTGTAGGGTGGAAATAAGTCGTCGCCCACAAGGACACAGAGAGACTTTTGAACTCTTTCGAGGCTGGAAAGTGAAGACGTGGGCACCCCCTGCATATAGCATAATTACTCTATATCCGGCCTTGTCTGGCTTTTCACTGGAATATAGGCAAATTGATATTACATAACAGATCAGAAGTATTTTTGGCGGGGATCTAACAAACGTTTCCTGTTTCTTAATACTTTGCTTAGATTTTGGTAGACATGTTCTGCTATTCCAATACGGATTTTCCGTATCTGTTATATTTTCTTTCGTTTCGGATGCTGAGAGCTATACTTAACATCTCTTGGAGACAACATCCAACTAAATCACAACTCAATGAATCCAACCCTGACATTTCTACATTCTTACACGAAAGCAAGTGATCTACTGCTCTGAACACTTAGCCATGGAGCGAAGATGGGTCGGTAGCCCAGCAACCACCTACATTGACCAGCTATGCTATGACAGAGTGTCAATCTAATGACCTTCCGACCTAGGGCCGTGATGGTTGGTGTGATAAACTCATAAAGGCCCGAGCTAGCTCGACCAAATAAATAATAATAAATTAATATTAGGATACTTCACACAGGCCCGAAAATGCATGCAATTCTTGGCGATTGAATGTACAAAGAAATTTCAACAATGCAGAATCTAAACCATATGATCAACCCAAATAGGTTATATCATTCCATCTACGATATTGACCGTAGTCTGGAGCATAGAGTTGAACTTCACAATTCTTTTTTTTTTTTTTGGTGGGGATGCGCTGCATATCATGTACTACAACTGGTTTTAAATTGAGTTGCCCTTCTTGTAAACTGGTTGCCAACCAAAGTTGTAGAGTTTTGTCTGCCCTACTATCTAACCCATCAGATGAATTCATACCTTTTCCTAAGGGTATTCGTGCGAAGTTGCATGTGACAAAACTTGACTGGAATTCGAACACGATCCATCGATTTCTCGTTCTGGGTCGCTTACACTAATTGCGCATCATTAGCGGATCCTAACGCACCTTGATTCCAGCCAATGATCTACTTTAAATGATCAGCGATCGCTGAGATTAACTTCTGGAATTTTATAGAAAGGTTTGAGAAGTCAAATTGTTAATTAGACTAATCCACAAAAAGATATATTTGACAAGTAACAATTAAATGGACATGTCTTTTTACTCTACACCAGCTGTTTACCGCCATTTCTTTCATCCAGGTCTTCGTCAACCTACGGCTATTACATCGTTTCATGCTGACCTACGCATTTACACTCGCTAACATCATTCGTGTCGCTCTCAAATACGCGTGACCTCTATCACGAATTCAAATGAAAATGTTATCACAAAAAAATCCCCAAAAGACTCTATATCCGAATAAAGGCAATAAACATTTTTGACGTCGTCATTGGTGACTTTACGACTCCCACTTGGTAATTTCCTCTCTACTAAAAATAATGTTCGTTCACCCTAATAGAAATTAAAACGAGACACTTCAGATCAAATCTTTAGTTAAGGACAAATTTTCTTTTTATGTAGAGCAAGGGTAAGACAAACTTGGCAGAAAAAAAGATTGCTATTAAAAAAAATTAGTTGCTAAAGAGTACAATTATTTTTTTTAAATTGTCGCATTTCTTGAGTGAATTGATACAAAAGTATAAACAAACTTGACATTTCGGACTAAAAATCTAGTTACATATATATATATATATATGTGTGTGTGTGTGTGTGTATGTGTGTGTGTACGTACACAAGTTTCATTAAAAACGACTGAGAAGTCAAGTTTTTTTATTTAATTATCTGTTTTTCAAATTTTCTTCTTTGCTGGACGTAAATTATGTAAAAATTCTTCAGATGTTTTGTATGTCCGATCGCACGGGCATACAAAACATTTGGAAAAATTTCTACATAATTTACGCTCAGACAAGAAGAAAATTATAAAATCATAAGAAAAATTGTCAGTCGTTTTCCATGAAACTTGTATAAAAGATGGATTGATGCCTAAATACACAACTATATATATATATATATATATATATATATATATATATATATATATATATATAATTACTAAAGTGATGGAAGCGTAAACCAAATGAAAAAGAATCTTAATGAAAATGGCTAGATTAGATGTCGAAAACACATATAAAAATAAATATTTTTAAATTTAAAATTCCCAGCGTCCCTGGTTCGTGCACATGCGCAGTCGCATCAACGTAAGCATAAATTTAATCCGATGAAGTCCTAAAGGATGAGACGCGTCACAAGAAAAACTTTCCACTTTTTCATACATTTTTCCCCAATATAAATATATACATATATACAGGCACGGTGCGATGGCTAAATTATCGTCAAAATGAAGATAACACCGACATCTCATTTTAATATATATATTTACCAAAATTGCACAAAAATATATTGAAATACTAAAGAGAACATTTATTCAATAAAATTGGCATTGGCTTCAATCACGACTTCCAGATGACTTCGGGATCTCCTGGACCTCTTCTATACTGTCTCCTTGTTTAAGATGGTGAAGACTACCATATTTCTTGCCTGCGCCTCACACATAATCAAGGGGTTGCAGTCTGTGGAGTTAGGTGATGTAAGGGGTGATGTGGTCACAGAAATTGTCTGACAGCCACGAATATTTTTCCTGCTTGTGTGATATGGTGCAGAGTTCTGTTGCCAGACATAGGGTCTTCCAGCAACCACCATCTTCACCGAGGACGGTACTACCTCCTCAAGACACTTCGTGAAGTCCTCCGTGTTGAGTCTGAGTTTCTCACCAACAAATTCTTGTGTCCTTTTCTCATCAGAACGATCAGAGAAATTTTTCCGAGGCGCCGTAACCTCGTAATAACTATTACACTCATCCAACTCTTTCTGAATCCTTTGTACCCTTCCTCAGATTGAAGCCCAAACACCCTGAAAAGCTCGTATTGAAACTACCGGCGCGAATGCTAAACAGAATAGTATGCCATTTCTAAATTTCTGACGGAGTGAATTGCGTCATAGCGTTCTTTTTCATACAGATGGTTCCCAACGGACTCTACTATACTGTGCAGTTGACAAAATCAAAAACAAACAACGCTCATGCGCAAAATTAAAAATTTTAAATGGCGACAATTTACTCATCGCACCCTGTGTACGTATATATATATATATATATATATATATATATATATATATATATAATGCAACAGGCTGACAACAATCAGCAAAACATTTTGATAATGGCTAAGGAACGTCGAAAAATACGCAGGCAATTTATAATCAGATTTTACACAGAAACCAGGACACTTATCCGAAATATAGAAATGATAGCTGGCTACATACTGAACAATGTCTACTAAACAGGTCAGAGAAGATGAGGTGATTTTGCAACCTCTGAAAACTCAATGGTAGGTGTACGATTGGGTATTCATGCAAATCTTGCGCAACGCTATATAGACTTTCAGGTGATTAATAATGAGAAGTTTCGGTTTGGAGGCGTTAAAATTAACAACCGACTTGTCGCCCCAGTTAACAACAAAGTGTACGTCATTTTTTAGATCATCTGCCAATTTCGCCTTATCGAACTGATCAGACTTATTGAGACAGTAGTAAATGGTTGTCAACAGCATAGATACCAAGTTGAGAACTAATGTCATCGGGAAGGTCACTGCTGATAATGATGTCTACCAAACAGGCGATGGTAGATGAGGTGCTTTTACAACATCTGAAAACTTCTATGGTATCTTTACGATTATTTAGTCATTCAAAGATTGAGCAACGCTCCATAAACTTTCAGCGTCAGAAAGCATCGATTCAATAACAAAAAAATCAGTCAAGTAAATTGGATACTGTCAGTGCTGAATACGATTCGAGTAGACTGATGCCAATATACAAGTGGGGTTGTCATGTCACAACAATATGACCCCCTGCCATTGCATAAATAAATGGGTATTCTTAAGTGGTACCTCATCTAAGTAGTGACCAGATTCGATGCTGAATAGGTGCCTTCAGTGTAATTTGACTGTGCACACACACACACACACACATATATATATATATATATATATATGTGTGTGTCTGTGTGTATGTGGATATATATATATATATTAGGTTGGTGCAAAAATAATGTCGTTTTCTCACAAATGAGAAAACGACATTATTTTTGCACCAACCTAATATATATATATATATATATATATATATATATATATAAAAGTGAACATAGAAGTCAACACTTAGAGGCGACAGTCTGTTTCATGCTATATGCAATCGTCAGGCCACATATGCGGTTATTTTTCTCGGCTATTTATGTATATACGGGTTAGTGATGCATTGTGGGTATTCTATTATGGCGGTTATTTTACCGGAAGTCGTTTGTTTATTTATTTCGGTCAAATTTTATTGCTTGTTTTTAGTTTTTATTTTTTTGTTTCTTATTTTATTTATTTATTTATTTATTAACGTAGTAAAAATTTGTTTATATCACTTATTTAACAGTTTTGTTTTGGTTTGAGAATTTAATTAAAGCTATTTTTTCAATTTTGGGGTTGATTGTTGTAGTTCATTCTAAGTATTATTTTGGCGGGAACAGTTTTTAATTGATTATCTTTATTTGGGATTGGTTTGTTTATTTATTTACTTGGATGAATTTAGGTCAATTTATTTTACTTGTATATTTTCTCTTTTCGGTTTTCGATTTTTAAGTAACATAGTATTTATTTATGTTTTATTTCTCTTTTTTTATTTTTATTTTGTTTATTAGCATATTTATTTGTTTTTATTTTGTTTTTTCCGTTTTTCATTTTTTAGGTTACGTAGTAAAAATTTATTTTCATGTCTGCATTTTGAGATGAGCTCGGATCTTTTGTTTAATAATTTATTTTGGTCGGGGAAAGTAATGATAGCTATTTTTTCCTCCAAGCAAAGTTTGCAAGTTTTTGATTGGTTATTGTAGGCTGATGATTTTTTCCTTATCTTCCAAGATATTTTTGGTGTGATGTGCGTTTTGTTTTTAATTTCCCAGATATTCTTAGAAAGCATTGTACTGTTCGCATATTTACTATTTGTGAAAGATGTCTTGTGTGTATAATTTCTTTGTTTCCAGGGTCCTTCAGTTACTCCTATGTATACTTTTTCTTCATTATCTGGTGATTTTATCGTGGCTTGGTATATTACGCTGTTTTGTAAACAATTTCCGTTTAAGGGACATTCGTTCTTTATTCTGCAGTTGCACGTGGGTTTAATTTGTTCGTGTGGTTTGTTGATAATTTTCCTATTGTGCTTTTTTATTATTTGCGCCATGAATTCGGTGCAGCTGTAGCTGATTTTTACTGTGTTTTTGTTGAATATCTTGTGTAAGGTGCTTGATTCTGGGAAGTGTTTGTGTAAGAGTTCGAAGAATATTTTTCCTACGTTTGTTTTTACGTTCTTGCTGTACGGTGGGTTGAACCATATGATATTTCTTCTCCTGTTGGCCTTTTTTGTATTCTGTGGTGAGTATGTGAGTATTGTTGGGAATCCGCTATCTTTTAGGGCAGTTTCATAGTCTTTCTTAGCTTTGTTAAATAGGGATTCATCGGAGGAATTGTCAGAGAGCCTGCGGTTAATCGATTTTGGTATCTGTTTGATTATAAAAGGTGGATGGTTGGAAGATGTGTGTATGTAGAGTGGTTTGTCATTAGGTTTTCTATATGGTTTATATGTGCCTTCTCTTAGGTTGAAGGTAACATCTAGAAAATCTACTTCGTTTAGGTTAGTTTTTACATCTATGTCGAATGCGTTATTTTTAAAAATCTTTATTATTGCTTTTCTAGTTTTGTCTGTGTTTTGTTTCTTACAGATTCTTAAGATTATGAGACCGTCGTCTCTGTAGAGTCCTGTGTCATTTCTATCTATTATTTTGCTCAGTTCGTGTAGTAAGTAAATGCCTATGATTTCGCATGCCTCTGCACCGTCAAATCTTCCCATTGTAGTGTCAAATATCCCATCTTTCATTATCCATGCTTCTTCATTGTGGAATAATAATGATTTACGCGAGTGCTTAATGATGTTGATTTCGCTTGGTTTTATTATTATTTGTTCCTGAGCTAAGTTGATGGCCTTATCTAGAATACGTTCTGTTATGGATGGGTAAAATTCTTTTATGTCTAATTGTAGGAATTGGCAGTTTTGTTTGTTATTTATGCTGTGGAACCAGTCAATAGTTGTTTTCGTATTTTTCCACTGGTTTACTCCTAATTTCTTCCTAAGTTCAGAATTAATTCTTTCTAGTATTGTTTTACTTATTTTTCCTAGTTCGCTTTTGGCTGGATTTATGAGTCTGCATGCAGGATTGGTTTTGAAATTTTCTTTATGGTCTTTTAGTGTGATAAAGGCTCGTGCCTTGCTAATACAACTTATTCGGTCATCTATGTCTAATTTTTGGGCGATTGTTTTAGCTTCCATATTGATATCGTGTTCTGTTGTTTGGGGTGCCTTTTTGTATGTTTTGGTTATGTTATCCTTGAGTAATTTATTGTGTACAGGAGGACTTAGTTTGTATAAATTTCTCGTTTTGTCAGCAGCGATAAATACACTTGCTGAATTGTTTATTTTAGTTATATCTGCTTTTAGTTTGTTTGTTTTTTTGGAATGCATCTTGTTTTTTGTGGAATTATATGTTTCTAACTAGGTCAGTTAAGTCTTTCTCGAAATCGTCTAATTCTTTTTGTTGTGGGGGGCATTTTTTTTGTTTTGAAGCCCTATTTTTCCTTAAGTGCGTTGTTATTGTGAAGGTCCCGGTTTAAAAAGTGGACTTTCCATCTCATTCTTTTTAGGAAACTTTCTATTTTTTCAATTAATTTTAGTTTATATATAGGAGGGGATGGGATGGGATGGGTATGTTTTTTAGGGAGTAGTCGAGGTTAAATTTTTCCATGTCCATACTGTGTTATAAATGTAGCGAAATTGCTCTACTGTTTACCAGGAGCGGAATATAAAGAAATATAGTCTTAAGGTGTGCTATATTTATGGAATAAAGTGCTCAATATCAGAGATAGAGCGTGTGTAAATATAAAAGTGAACATAGAAGTCAACACTTAGAGGCGACAGTCTGTTTCATGCTATATGAAATCGTCAGGCCACATATGCTGTTATTTTTCTCGGCTATTTATGCTAAATATAAATATAATAAATATGCTAATAAACAAAATAATAATAAAAAAAGAGAAATAAAACATAAATAAATACTATATTACTTAAAAATCGAAAACAGAAAAGAGAAAATATACAAGTAAAATAAATTGACCTAAATTCATCCAAGTAAATAAATAAACAAACCAATCCCAAATAAAGATAATCAATTAAAAACTGTTCCCGCCAAAATAATACTTAGAATGAACTACAACAATCAACCCCAAAATTGAAAAAATAGCTTTAATTAAATTCTCAAACCAAAACAAAACTGTTAAATAAGTGATATAAATAAATTTTTACTACGTTAATAAATAAATAAATAAAATAAGAAACAAAAAAATAAAAAATAAAAAATAAAAACAAGCAATATAATTTGACCCAAATAAATAAACAAACGACTTCCGGTAAAATAACCGCCATAATAGAATACCCACAATTCACCACTAACCCGTATATACATAAATAGCCGAGAAAAATAACAGCATATTTTGCCTGACGATTGCATATAGCATGAAACAGACTGTCGCCTCTAAGTGTTGACTTCTATGTTCACTTTTATATTTACACACGCTCTATCTCTGATATTGAGCACTTTATTCCATAAATATAGCACACCTTAATACTATATTTCTTTATATATATATATATATATATATATATATATATATATATATATGTATGTATGTATGTATATATATATATATATCCAGGTATAAGATAGGAACAAATGGAGTCCGTAGCCTTTAATTTTAAAAAGATGGCTTAATACAGACTAGTGCCTTATATTATTTAATCTCTTATAAATAAATAATATATATATATAGATATAGATATAGATATATATATATATGTGTGTGTGTGTATACAAATATCTATCTATCTAAAAAAAAAAATATATATATATATATATATATATATATATATATAGCACTTTTCAGGCACCTTTACACACACAAAATTATATATATATATAATTTATTTTGGGATATTAAAACAAAAATGTTAAAAATCGCTACACAATTACAATCATGTTTCAATATTATCAATGTGTTTCCTCAGGCGATCTTAAAGATTAATTTAATTTCAAAAGCATAATACGAACCTATATCATGTGTTATTTTTTCAGTGAATTTGAATTTAGCGTAGGTCATATTCGATTGGTTAAGCCTATATTTTAAAAGAATTTTGCTTTTGAAATTAAATTAATCTTGCACTCCCCAGTAATTTAACATAGACCGAGGAGACGCATTTATAGAATTGAAACATGATTGTAATTGTGTAGCGATTTTTAACATGATTTTGTTTTAATATCCTAAAATAAATAATATTTAGCTCTACTCTGTATTAAGCCCTCTTTTAAATCAAATGGTACGTACGGCAGAATTATACTCCATTTGTTCTCATTTGACCTGAACACACACACAGACACACACACATATATATATATATATATATATATATATATATATATATATATATATATATATATGTATATATATATATATATATATATATGTGTGTGTGTGTGTATATATATACACACACACACACACACACACACACACATATATATATATATATATATATATATATATATATATATATATATATATAAATATATATCATAGCATAAAACAAAACATATTGTGATTCCTAACGTGGTAGAGTGTCATGGCTAATTTGTGTTTGTATTTCAGAGTTATAGGTGTAACCCAGAATGGCACAAAGCCTGATACTGCATGAATGTGCTCAGCTAGCATCCTGTTACGATGTGTGACAGACCCTGGTACAAGTCGAGTGTTCATGGACATCCTGCGTTAGTAGATGCTAAAATGGGATCTGCCGTTGAAACCCACAGAATGGCTTGTCGTTCACCATCCAAATTGGAAGAATTTTAACACTGTACTGTAGTTCAACCATTATGCTATTCAAAATAAAACATGTTTGATGAAAATCGACCAATAATAACCAGTTTAAATTTCATTCCACCCACCATAGTTGATATAAAAAAAAATCTACTCTAATTAGAAGAAAAATTAATTCACTAAGACGAATTTTTTTTTAAATTGCTTTAATCACTAGTTCATCCACATTAAATTTGCGTCCATATTCCTACAATGTTTCACCTTTCTTGGCAGTTCTTCTAATCTCTCAATGTGGGATTATTTAATAACAAAAATGATGGGTAAAAAAAGTAAAAGAAAAAGAATCAAAAATAAATTGGCATGATTACATACTCAAAACACATTATTAAAAAACGGAAACTTAAAATATTATATAAAAAAGATTTAAGTTCCAAAAGTATTTTCAAAATTAAAAATTGTCAGCGTCTCTCGTTTCTGCGCATGTGTGGACGCATCAACATAAACAAACCTAGTCTGATTAAGTCCTAAGGGACGAAATACACACACACACCTATATGTATAATGTCCAATTATTTTTTACATATTCTATACGGTTTTTAATTAAAAAGTAAGTTTCATAGTTTTTTTTTTTATATTTAAAATAACATTCTAAACTCATTCTAAATATAACAAATTTGTTAATCATTTATAGTTAAAATAATTTTCGCCACAATTATATTTTTTCTTCTATTCGTTGCAATAGCCAAAGAGAATGAAAGTTTTGACATATTTATTCATTTAAATCTACTATGGGTTATATAATTAGCTAGTATTTTTAAATAAAATTTTAAAAAGCACTTGAAATAAAATTATTGGTAGTCAAACAATTGAATCACATACGCACATATACATATATATATATATATATATATATATATATATATATATATATATATATATATATATATATATAAGAACTTTAGGTAAATCGGTTCCTATTTTATTTAAACATTTTTTTGGTGTGTGTCGTTAATTTTTATTTGCTAGAAGCTGATTTATTGACAGTATAATTCACGGTGTGATCGGCTAACTTGAGCTGCTGCTGATTAAAAGTGACATGCGCGATTTATGGGAAACATAAACTAAACACATTCCTTTGCTGATTCACACTGAAAATATCTCAATGATGTTTCGACAGAAAAAGATGACCTTTTCAACTGAAAACATCATGAATCATTGCCACCTCCACTTTTGTGCACAGGGCATGATTAAAAAAAATCTATTGACCTGGTCATGAAGGATCTATCTTAGAGAGTATTTCTCCATTGAAAGTGTAAAGTCAGATATGTCTGTAGCAGAGGAAACTGTAATTTTTGGAAACCGACTTTTCAAAATGAGGTGCAAGTATTTAACAGTCGCAAGTGAAGTCGAAGAGGCGAGTTCAAATTCCAGACACTGGAAAAGGCATAAATCCATCTATCCTTTATCGTACCAACAGCTATGGATAAAACAGCTGAAAAGACGGGTTTCTCTGTCCTTGGTTGGCTATCAGTCTAAAAGAAGGAAAAATCTGATTTCAGAACCATGGAAAAGGTAACATGAAAAAAAAAAGTGCACTCTTCCCAGGTGTTTACGAATATTAAAAGAAAAAATAAAAGATATAGTGGGCCAGTATCAGTGATGTTCGGAATAGAATACGGACTCAGTGGCGTGCAGAGGTTTGCTGAGGTTTGCTGGGGTTTGCTGAGGTTTGCTGGGGTTTGCTGGGGTTTGCTGATGCCCAGAGCCAGCACCTTGATTGTATGTCTTCCAAACTCAAGTACTGAGAAATGTGAGAAAGGAAGACATTTTAAATATATAAAAACAGATGTAACATGAAATAAACTCTTTATTTCAAAATTCAAAAACTACTTTTTTTTTATTTCATTCTTTGGGTGCCTTGTCAATATTGATGCACACAGCCATTACATCCTTCTCCCCAACCTCACTTCTGCACGTTACTGTACGACTCCCACACTAAAATCACTGCTATTTTCGGAAATAAAATAGATATAGCCGCTGACGACAAAATAATTAATGTCACTCTATGTTTCACGGTCAAATCACGTCCCATATTTCTTTGGATGTGAAAGTGCCCTGCCAATGAAACTAGAATAGTTAATATTTAGTCGAACAGTTTTCATAGTGCATTTGTATTCCACTCTACACTGTTTGTTTACAACTAGTAATGATAATAATAATAAAGGTGATATTAACTGTTTCCTTATAAGAAAATATTTGGCATTCATTGAACGAACAGCCAGTGCTGCAGTCGGTTGAAATTCATAAAATATTTCTATTAAAATCATTTTTCAGGAAAATAGTTTTTCGTGTTCAGTAGCTCTTTCCAGCATCGGTAGCAGTTTCCTTCCTAACTTTTTGTTTAATATGGTGTTAAACGTCAATATCTTGATTATATCATTTACTTTCTCTTCGAGTTACATGTCCTATCCATTTTAATTGTCACTGTTGATAAAAATTCTCAAGTGATTTTTTTTTTGTTATTTGGTAAAGTTCTTTGTTTGTGATTCTGTAGCGCCAGGTTCGAAGAAGAATGTTACTAGCTAAGACCTACAGGCTTCATTCGTTCGCAGCAATAAAGGCGTAATAGATTTGAGATATCTAAATTTCTAACATGCTATTAGGTTGGTGCAAAAATAATGTCGTTTTCTCACATATGTTACTATGTGAGAAAACGACATTATTTTTGCACCAACCTAATATCATCGATTTTTTTTTTCCTTTTTCCTCATTTTTCTTTTGTTTTTACTCACTTTTTTTTTTTATATTCTACAACATTTAATCGTAGTATGCATAGAAAAATACAGATACCAAAGATAAGGGATGAGGATTTTAATCTCAGAGTATTTAATTTTTTTTGCTTTTTTTTTTTTTTCGATTTTCGGGGCAGAGTGTAAAGATGATCTGAACACTACAATAAAAAACAAAAAACAAATGAACAATTTTTTTAAGCTTTTCACACCAAACAAGGCGGGAGTTCCACTAGCACGCAAGGGGTTACAGAGATTGGGAGCAAGAGTAAAGAGGCGTGATGGAGGAAAGGATGAAGAGAAGGACGGGGAATAGATCAAGGCATCTGCAGATGTCGATTGACTTTGCATTTAAATAATTGAAGATTATAGCTATCAGAGAAGCCAGTAAGAGGAAGGGAGTTCCACAGACGAGAAGTGCGAGACATGAAGCTATTGGAGTAGAAGAAACGGCTACATTTAGCCTTTTCGACAGTGAAGATACCAACCTAGTGACACGTTTAAATTCATGCAGTTTGGCAACTATCGAAAATAGCTCGTCGGAGCAGTTACCGTGAAAATATTTATAGAAAAGACAGAGGGAGGTGACGGCACGTCTGTGAGAGAGCGAGTGTAAACGAGATGTTACACTGCATATCCGTCTCTGGATTTTGTCGAGAACCCTGAGTCGAACAGCGGGGGCTCCAGACCATATATAACAGCAATATTCTATGCAAGGGCGAATGGTTGATTTGAAGTGACATGAATAACAAAATTAAAAGCAAAATGACTTGAATATTGCAATAAAAAGCAAAAGTACCTGAAGAATTAAATACAATCACTTGAATATTACAATAAAATCAAAATGACCTGAATATTACGATAAAAAGCAAAACGACCTAAACATTGCAATTAAAGTAGCATGACCTGAATAATACACTAAAAGCAAAATACCCTGAACATTTCAATTAAAATCAAAATGCCCTGAACATTACAATTGAAAGCAAAATGAACTGAGCGTTGTAATAAAATGCAAAATGACCTGAATAACACAATAAAAAGATAAATAATCTGAAAAATTAAGTAAGAAGCAAAATCGCCTGTGCATAGCAATAATAAGCAAAATGAATAATACAATGAAAGCAAAACGACCTGAATAAAATGCAAAATGATCTGAACATTGCAGTAAAACATAACATGACCTGAACATTGCAATAAAATGCAAAATGATCTGAATAATAAATACGAAATGACCTGAATATTACAATAAAAAGCAAAATGACTTCAACACTGCGATAAAAAGCAACAAAACTAGCAGGAAAAAAAACTAAGGAAAAAAAAATCAATGTCATGAATCATCTAAATAAGCACCACTTAAGATTATCGAGGTGACCAACCCGAGTTTGATAACCGAAAGGAAAATAAAGAAAAACTACTTTATTTGTTTGTTTTATCCACTTGTACCATAAAACTATTCTAAGGGAATTCCTTTTTTGTAATTTTTACTTACGTAATTTCTTTAAACCACTTCCAGTTTTCTATGTCTGTCGATTCTTTATCAAAACCCAGTCGACATTACATTTCTGGAACTGATAAGCATTGGCATCAACTTGTCTAGTGCTTGGTTATATTAATAGGAAGTCAATGTTGACATCCAACCTCAAGTTGTCCTTCTGCTAGACTAGTTGCCAAGCATACTTATAGAAAGTCTTCTCTGCTATTTTACACAGCAAATTCTGCAACTCCTGGATCAATTATTATTAATCCCCTTCTTTCATTCATGTCAAACATCTCATAAATTACAACAATTTTAAGAAACCTGTATTAGGTGAATTTAAATTTAAAAAAAAAAAGTATTTAAGTATTAAAAAAAAAAATTTAAAAAAGCAACTCCGAAAAAACGTAACCAAAAGCCCGGTTAAAATTTACTGACAATCCATCTTTGATAAATTCGCGTAAGGCTAAAATTTGTTTACGTGCCACAACAGTAGAAAACAGCACGGGCCATACAGCTAAATCTTCATTTTTCAATTTTTCACTAGCCCCGATAGGATGCCCAATGCCCATACGCGTACATAAAGGCTTTGGGCAAAAGTTGCGCCGTACCAAGACCCTTGTCACACTGGCGCCCGTCTTTCATTTCTGTTCGATGTTTGATGTGCTACCGTAGAATAGGATTCCCAAAGACAAAGCATTTCTGTGATTTGTCCGAAAGCAAACATATGACAGAAGAATAGATACTACACTTTGATCCCAGCCCGAAAGTCGAGAACAATAGAGATAGCTTTAGCGTTATTTACCTGACCTCCCCACTAAGGCAAGATATGACACAATGTCTTTTTTTACGTGTAGTGCACATAGACAAGATTATGCATACGAGCCAAGGAGAAATATTACCCAGTCCCACTATTTTACTGACCACACCTCTCTTAGTGCAATTAGGAAGTGATGCCGACCATACCCGAAACCGGACGCCCTCTCCCATCTATAATCAATGAGGCCCAGAGACTAACAAATGCCGTTTACAATATAAGCGATAACATTTAATTTACATGAGAATCTTTAAAAGCTTATGTTAATAAATATTTAATCTGCCAGTTATTTTTTTATTCAAATTTTTAAAATAGCCATATATAAACAATGTTTCTGTCGAGAAAATTATATTTTTTAATGTATTGCATTTTTATAGAAAGAACTAGCAGCATGGCCCGGCGTTGTCCGGGCTTGATTCAAAAATCGTACGACTCATATAGCAATCGTTGTCACTTGACTTAAAATATTTTTGCCCTTCCTTGCCTTTAAAGGAGTGACCTTTGCCGTGCTGATGGTACTACATGCCTTACTTCTTGCCTATCTCACACTTACTTCTTGCCTATCTCACACTGTGAATTTTTTCTAAGCTCTATACTAAACATTAAATCTGTTACGAAAAACGAACTAAACAAAATGAACACAAAACGATCAGCTTTAAAAAAGGACTCGTAACTGGAAAAACCGAATGAAAAAAGAATGTTAACAACAAATACTTTTTCACACCCAGACCCAGTTCTGCGGAATGAGAATCAACGTTGAGTTTAAGCAAGCGAATGAGCCAATTGGAGTAAAGTGCCATGCAGATTTAAATTTTTCCCACTTTTGACGAATGCAGCTATCGATATTTTTTTTTTTTTTTTGCATGGTAGCATGCCAGTTAACATTCGTGTCAGTTAGCTGTTGGCTCTCACGCTGGCCAATAGAATCTTCCTGCCTATTCGTGGCAGCCAGCTATTGGCTCTCCCTCTGGCCAGTACAAAAGTACAAACTACATGAAAACTGCCGTAGAAGCATGAAAAAATCGATTATTTCCATTGTCGATGGGTGTTGAGAAATGCAAAGTCGGTCTTGGCCTTCCCGCTAATTTGGAGCATGTGCATGTAAATTTTGGTGCAAATCCGTCGAAAATTGCGGCCGTACATTCGTTACACACACACGCGCACGCACACATCCTGCCTTTTATAGATAGAGATTTATATAAAAAGTCAGTCATTAGTTAGAAAAACTAAAGCTTTCATAATAAGCAATGTTGTTGTCTGATATTTGTGTATTTTTCCACAAATTAGGAAAATGTAGCCGAAAAAAATTATGAAACTATTCCAATAAGTCTAAATGATCTCTGATTAAAACTGTACCGAATTAATGAAACAAATGAAAAATAAGTTTTCTGTATTTTTATTTTTATTATTATGAATAGTAGAAAATGATTCAAGTGTTTCTCTCGTGATTAGCTCTATGCAGTGATGTGCGACAGAGAGTACAGGTTTCGAACGGATCGATCTACTGCTGATATCCTAACTGCTGATATCCTAACTAATTAGTGAGGTACTTGACAGCAAATACAAGGACGATCGCATTAAATATTTTAAAGGTCTTTGACATGGTGGGACATAGAGGGTTAATGCACAAGATTTCTAGCTATGCAATAAAGTGGAAGAGACTTCCTAACGAGTAGATCCCGGAAGATAGTTGTTAATGACCAGTCCTGCGAGGCCCAAGTGAGGTTCGCAAGCTCTATCACTATTTCCATGGAAAGTGTTCAGATGAACTACATTCCTTACTTCTAACAGTCCTGAGCTACACGGCTAAGAATCACTATGTCACGCACATTGCAGCGAACCACTTCCTTGTGGAAACGACTCCCAAGACCATGTTACAATCTTAACCTATAATCTATAAACCAGTCTATACGGTTAACTTCCATACATATCCGCATAAGATGTGCTTCTTACTCTGTAACCATCTACCCCGAGTGGCCCCTGGGCCTTGTAGAGGATGAACACCATTGTAGAAATAAAAAAAATTTTAAAAAATGTCCAGAGTAGGATATTCTTGCTGAAAATGCTGTCTGTAGAGAAGTAAGAGAACTTGTGTGACAATTTTCTGTTTTTAATACAGGTATTCGACAAGAGAAAGAAATTCGAACTTAGCAATAATCACTTATTTGCCCCTTTTTTCACATAAAAAATGATCCAGTTAGAATTTCCCTCGACAATGTCAAAAAACCTATTATAATTGAACTTCTTCCGTTAGTTTGTACGACCGTTATATCCTGTCAATAGCTCATAAATAATGGCTATTCCGTTTTGATCGCATGGAAAGAGGGGAAAAGACGCTACTTGGTTTCAGCAAAAGAAAGAAAGAAAGAAAGAAAGAAGGATATAAGTGTTTAACATCTCCTGTCAAGGCCTCATTAGTAATGGACTATTCCGCTTTGATCGCGTGGAAAGTGGTGAAAAGGCACTACTTGGTTTCAAAGAAAGAAAGAAAGAAGTATTTAACATCTCCTACCAATGCCTCATAAATAATGGACTATTCCGTTTTGACTGCGTGAAAAGAGGTGAAAAGACACTACTTGGTTTCAATGAGAAAATGAATGAAAGAAAGGAAGAGTTTAACATCTCCTCTCAATACCTCATAATTAATGGACTATTCCGTTTTGAAATGGAAAAAATTGTCAATTTCAAATCCTTTCATTTCTTACCACTTCTTAAAATGACGACCAGAAATCCTGTTTATGATTCTTATTGCAATATTTTGTTAAAGTTGTTAAGCTCAAATATTTAACGATGCGATAAGGGAATTTCTACGAATATTTTATTGGCGTAGAACTCGCCACGCATTTATTCAATCATTAACATAAGAATTAAGATTCATCAGAGTATTAAAATAGAAAACCGTGAAATTTTCACGGGTTAAAACTAGTGCATTATTATTATTATTACTTTTATTTTTATCTTTATTATTTAGTGGGATCGGCTGGTTCGTAGGGCTCAAAACTAAAAACAGGGTTCCCAGACCCAATGGAGTCACTGGGTCACGTGTTTTGGCAGAAGTCTCACGTTGTTTGTCCTTAGCAAATGAAACTGGGTGAGTCACAAGGCAAAAGCTAAAGCAGTGTTTCTGAAAGGAAAACACTGACAGCAACAGCACATCCACCCGGATATAGATACAGGTTACGCAGCAGGACGCAGGCAGAGGGTCAGGAGGAACCCACCCATACCTTTATGAGCCGAGCGATATCAGCAGCAGCAGCTTATGGAGAACGGGACAGCAGGAAATCTAGGTGTATACTCTTAGTTTTGAACTTTGATGGCTGAACTTAACAGTATCAAGTTGACACGTAGGGAACTGAGAAAATGAAATTACTGCAGCTACTTAAAAGAAAATAACTCGAGAGAAACGATAATACCTGCCGGGGTATAAGAAATGACTCAGGATGCACTGGAGTCGTGGGCAGGGAGTCTCTAAATCAGCGTTTCTCAACCTTTTTATCCTTCCGTAACCCTTAAAATAAATTACATGTCTCGAGGAACCCCTGCGCAAAAACAAAATTATATACCATATCTTTCTCATTTTATTTTCATCGTAGTTCACGTGGTAAATATCATTGTATATATTTTTGAATAACTGGTTTAAGAAAAAAATTAATACTTCTTTGTCAAATTTTTCGGTAATGCTAAATAAAATTCATACTGTTCGTTTATAATACTTTATCATGGAGTTTTAATTCACACAAAAAAAAATTCTAAACTCAAATGTAAAAAAATAAACATAAGTAAGCACTATCATATACTTATAATATACAGAACGAAAACAGATAATTGCTGCATCATTTTTTATTTTTTTATCCTTTACTGCAATGTTGAAAAGACATAATGTAAATGTCCTACTATAATATTACAATAACCAAGAATATATTGTGTGATTAGTAATATTACGTATATGAAATTAAATAAAAAGTCAAAGGTGCATTAGCTTATCTCACCTGTTCTCGCGGAACCCTTGAGGACCTTTCACGGAACCTTAGGGTTTCGGAGTAACCCCGGTTGAGAAAGGCTACTCTAAATATTCTTCTTCTTCTTCTTCGTCCCGTGTCTGTTCATTGGCGATCATTGCTTTCCACAATTTCCTGGGCTGATGCCCAGGAAATTGTTTAAAAACCGGTTCCCGTAAGATCAATGAAGTTAAGCAACGTTGAGCATCTCCAGTATCTAGATAGGTGACTGCTTGGAAATACCAGGTGTCATAAGCTTGGATGTGCGGGTGGTGTAATGGATATTAGCTCGGAATTGTTCATCGGAGAACCGAGTTCCAATTCCCATTCACTTACGCTCAAATACTCTTGGGAAATCCACCTGACCCCACCCCGCACAGCTATGAGTTAATTAGCAACAATTGTATCACTAAGCCATTATTATCTCCGAAATTCTTACAATCTAAAGATATTTTCCGGCTTTAAATAACCTGCAAAGGGTTGATAAACCATAGGAAATGAATCTATCATCTTGTTCTTTTAGTACTTTTCAGTTATTGCTCGCTCTGTTTCCACTAAGTCGATACTACCCAGCCCTCGGATTGAACTAGAGGATTAAAATTTTGATACGGGAATTTGGTGGCATAGTGATAGAACATACCTAAACTCAGTGGAAACAGCACCAGCGATCACTCGAAAGTACTAATAAGTAAATAAATAAGAAAGTGGGATATTTCTAGACATGGAGAGCGGAACGCGAACTGTCTAACTCCATAGAATAAAATAAAAGTTACAGCTGAAGAAACACGAAGAGAACAACAGTCGAAACATTGTGATAGCAACAAGAAAGACGACTAAATAATGAAAAATTAAAAAAAAAAAAGACCCAAGCAACTCATCAGAAGAAATAAAAGTAATAATTAAGACGTGTTCAAAAATATTATAGGTTAATTCGAATTTTGAATTCTTCGTGACTTTTATTCAAATCTTGAATTCTTCATGACTTTTATTTGAACTTTGTTTACTCCATGATTTTATTCGAATATTGGATTCTTCGCAACTTTTACTTGGATCTTATATTCTTTGTGACTTTTATTTGGATCTTATATTCTTTGTGAATTTTATTTGGATCTTATATTCTTCGTGACTTTTATTTGGATCATATATTCTTTGTGACTTTTATTTGGATCTTATATTCTTCGTGACTTTTATTTGGATCTTATATTCTTTGTGACTTTTATTTGGATCTCATATTCTTCGTGACTTTTATTTCGATCTTATATTCTTTGTGACTTTTATTTCGATCTTATATTCTTTGTGACTTTTATTCAAATCTTGAATTCTTCGTGACTTTTATTCAAATCTTGAATTCTTCGTGATTTTATTTGAACCTTGAATTCTTCTTAACTTTTATTCGAATCGTGAATTCTTCTTGACTTTTTATTTAAATTTTAAATTCTTCGTGACTTTTATTCAGATCTAGAATTCTTCGTGACTTTTATCTAAAACTACCAACCATCGCCAATGTATTTGTTTTACACAGGGATTTCGTGCATTTAATCAGTCGACTGAGGCGCAGCAAAACACTATATGATTTGTGGTTGACGGTAAATTTAATTATTCAAAGAAAAAAAAAATATTCTATGTGCCGTGTCCCTTCAGAATGATGGCGATGATGAGTCTCCACAAATTCCTGTCATTTGTAGCTCTTAATAAATGTTCTTTTTTTGTTCTTCCCTAAACCTTGTTCCGCCATCAATACACTCAAGCTCGCTGGGTAGGTTATGCGTTGCTGCCCCGTGTCCCTCTCGCCTTAAATATGCCTTGCGAGTATCACATTTTCCAAGCCCTCTTTCCCCATTATGTGCACTAGAAATGTCCCTTTCTGATGTTAAGTATAATTGTCTTTTGTTTCCATTTTCTCTAAACCTTCGTCGTTGTTTGGTCTATGGTATTCTCAGCATTCTTCTGTAGAACCACATTTCCGTTACTTCAAGTCTCTTCATCTGTGAGGAGGTTGTCCAGCATTCACTGTCATATAGAAAAACTGATATTACATAACAGTTCAGTACACTTTTCTTTGTTTCTAATGAAATTTTTCTATTTCTTAATACTTTGCTTAGCTTTTGGAAGGCATTTTTGGCTATCCCAATTTTTATCTTCGGATTTCTGTGTGGCATACTCTTGATAAGTGTTGGTAATGTTCGTAAAATTTGATTATTTTCATTCTTACTTGGGCATAATTCCCATTGGTATCGACAACTTTCTGGATAATATTTCTCCAGTAAGATCATCCAAAGTTGTTGAAATCTGTCGTATCTAAACCCTCCCCCGTTTAACCAACTTTGTACAGCTTTACATAGCTGAGTTTTGAATTCAAAGATATCCTTCTCCTAGACTGGTTGCCAACTATGTTTAACTGTGATTTAACCCATAGCTGGGAGGGGAGAAATGAATTTATACTTTTTCTTAGAATATTTGTATGAAAGTGAGTGTAACGAACTCTGTCAGAATTCAAACTTAACTTGTCGATTCATTGTTCTGAGCTGTTAACTATTACGCTATATGCAAATCCATTTTATTATTTAACCACTATTTTTAACCTAAAATCTGTTTTAGAAGTCAGTTATATATTGTACAATGAAAAATCACTAAGAGAGATTATTTAGTGTTCAGAATCTAATGTATGTTACTTACAAATTTGTGCTTTGTCTGGAAAGTATCCAACCATTTAATATTATTGGCAAAAAAGTAAGGCCTTCTTATGGCTATGGTATCTTAGCCCTCTTCAAAGTATTTTGCTCGGGATTTTCTACTTTTCAAAATAGAATGCAAAATCCTCTTTCAGGACTACCATCAGCTGCCTAGTGCTCTTCTTAATCTTGTCCAATGTTTCATTAGTGATTTCTAGCTTTACTTAATTGATTGCTTAATACATGGCTTTACTTTTTGTATGCATCTTTCGCAATCCCAATGCTCTTCCATTTTTTTTTTTTAGTGTCGCACTTTCCGTCATCTGTTAAAACATTTCCTGGATATTTAAATTAAATTTAGATGTTTACTTGAATTCTGATATAAAGTAGTATCATTAGTAATGTTTTTCTATCGACGTATAATGTATAGGAACGAATTTATGATTTAAAAAAAAAAGGATCCAAATAGGATAATTTATGGCGGCTACTGGTATGGATCAATACTTTGGCGGGAATTATTGTTTTTAAGATTAATTTAAGATTGATGAAAACATTCTCTGTTCTTATTATCTATAAATGCTTTTTTGCATCGAGATTGTTACAAAGAATTCAGGTTTACAGCTATATCACGCAGAAAACCCATTTCCCATACGATCACCGAAGTTAAGCAACGTCGAGCCTGGTCAGTAACTAGATGGGCAATCCCATGGTAATGCCAGGTGATGTAAGCTAGGATATGCGTGTGATGTAATGACTAATAGACCGGAATTGTTTATTAGAGAGCCGAGTTCCAATTCTCATTGGTGTAAGTGAATATAACATTCACTTACACGCAAATACCATTTTTTCCTTATCACCTATAGTAAATTCCATTCAAATATCACGACGTATGGATCGGTTATAACAAATTTATATAGTTGATAGGAAAATTTAATACATTATTATTATAATATATATTATAATATATTGTATTTATTAATATTATAATATATTATATCTATTAATATAATCTTATATATAATGTACAGTGTATGTGTGCGTGTGTTTGTACGTGTGTGTGTCCAACCAACCCCTCCGCTCCCACTGGTCCAATTTCAATGATTCATTGCTCATTCAAAAACCCTAGAAAAGTTAGACGCAGAGAACAATTTTCGTTGAGCTCTGATTCAGGGTTGCCAGATTATGCGAGGTTAAAAATATATATCAATATATTATACTAGCCATTATCGTTGCTTTCATGCGTTTTCCTTTTGCATCTAAAATTGCAGCTAGCTTAAAATTTTAAGCTCGCTTAAAATTTTAAGCTAGCTTTTAAGCTAGCTTAAAATTTATCGGGTGGCATTTAAGCTAACTCCTGTGGAGGACTCTTGGTTTGGCCATCATCATAATAGCTAGGGAGGAGTAAATGCAATAGGCATCAATAAACTACAGAAGAACTCAAAATTGATCACTACATTTAAGTATTGAATTAATGTTGAAGCTTGCCTTTTAAATGTTCAAAGATAAGTCTTCTGCTATCTCTTAATTTAAAGATGATTTGATGTACGTAGATCATCATTTTCCGTACAATTATTTTTATTTCATGGGTGATAGAAGAGGGGACATTTTATAAGATAAAATTAAAATATTGTAAAGATAGGAAAATAGAAGTTAGAATTAGTTAAACATTCAGCATTTGAAGAGTTAAAGAGACATAATAGCTAATTAAGTAAAACCTGTATTATGGAATCTGTATACATAAATGCGAAATCAGAGGTCAATTCTCCCACGAATTTTGAGATTAAAAACACCAACTCTACTTTATAAAAAGCGCAATATCTGTATTATATATTATCCACTTCTAAGCAAATCACTCTTAAGGTTTAACTAATTTGCATATTGATTTTTAAAAAAAGTGTATTTCATTAATTAACTGTCCATTACTGTTCTTTTATTCAAGGATTGTCTTGATTTTCATATCAAAAATAGTTCTGTTTAGGAATATCGTCTTATATAGTGCAGAAAAGTGTTTGAAATTTGCATTTTACTTGGCCTTCGACAAGTTAGCATCTATTTGTATAACTCTCCTTAAATATAACAAGCCAATTTATGAATTAAATGTTCACTTAAAATGTTTGTCTCAAAGATTTCAAGTATTGAATATATCTTACTTTGCGAAGCGATAGCGAGCAGGCGAAGCCAGCTAGTATATTATAATATATATTATTTATATAATGTGCTAAATTTCCTTATAATCTCTATATATTTGTTATAACTGATCCATACTACGTGATATTTGAATTGTTTGGTATTTACTAATTCCACATCCTGAATTTTTATGATGGATTCTGGGAAGGTGCTACCATTGCTTTCATTTCAATTCCAGATTATTGTTTCCGTTTCGGAATGGTTTAAATTGAGTCACGTTTCTTGAAACACTTGGTAAATGTTGATTTTTTTTCTTTTTATTATTGAAGATTATTCTGATCCCAACTATGACTATATACACCCCGTCTCATCATCAGTACACATGCCTCGGGAGGGGAAGCACGATCATTGTCTTTTTTTAGTTGATTTATTTGGGATGTTGCCTGGAATGCTGAAATGATCAGTGACCATGTCTTCCGGTCTATGCTTGTAAACGTTGCAGGGAATAGAAGAGATTAAATAGACTTCGGCTATCATTTCCTCTTTGACGTATTCCTGCTGAGGTTTGAAATGTTTCCGTATTGGGATCCTCGTTAGACATAAGAATTTGAGGAGCGATAAAGTTCCTCTAATCGGTCTATGCATTCAGTGGATTCGGTGTTCGGAAATCGGTTTCTAGTTGATGAAAAGAGTAATTCTCAACTGTTGCTGTGATGTCGACATAGCAGGTATGCAATTTCTTTTTAGCAAGGTATACAATTTCCTGTAATTGTTTGATTCCATATATGACGTCACTTAACTTGCCAGAACAAAAAACAAACTGACTTCCGATGAGTTGACTTTCACAAAACGACGAGTGACTAGTTAATATAATAGTCATTAATACTTTAGCCATGATATCTTCAATTGAGATACCTCTGCATGAGTGTGGGCATTTGAGGGCTGACTTTTTGTTTCCATAGTGAATTAATGTGTGATCAATCATACTTTTGCGGGATGCATTTCTGATTCCAGACTTCCTTCATAAAATTGAGGATCTGGGCACTTCGGCGTGGTTAGCAATCAGGTCTCGCTACATCAATTACGACTGAGTAGTGATTTCGATCCTCAGCGGGTGCTCCACACTTTCGGTCTTGTGCCACATCTAATCTAGGCTTAGAAAATGATAATAAAATTGAGAATCTTATTAAATTCAGGGAGAAAGTAAACCATTTTCAAAAGTTCAATCACAATATCATTCCTCAATTGTTTTTTTTTAATAGCTTTCTAAATTTCTTTATCTGTAGGTTAATTATTGCTTACGTTTCTAGATTAACTTTGTAAGGACTGAATGTATATTGATATAAATCTTTTATACTGCAATATTGCATGTAAATTTAGGTTAGGTAACTTGTAGGATAATGCTTAACCAGATATCGTTGACTACTAGTAATTATACCTAGCCAAATTCCATAACACTGTAATATTAAATGTAAATTTAGGTCTGGTAACTAGTAAACCAATGCTTACTAAGATATCGTTGACTTTACTAACGTAATTATACTTAAGCAAACACCATAACATTATAATATTAAATGTAAAAAGTTTTCTCATTTGTAAAGTTATCTAGTTGCCAAGTAGTATTTGTCTCCACCCTCAATCCATCATAATATAATATGAAATGTAAATGAAATGTTTAAAATGAGGTATCTGTTAAGCAAATGCTTACTCCAATCATGTCCGTTACCAGTAGTACAATTTAAATGATGTTTTCTGTTATACGAAGTACATGTGTTGCAACATAGGGAAGGTTACTGAATAGAATAATCAAATAAAGGTTTGTAATGAACGATAATACTTAGGACAAGAACAACACATATAAGATTCGCCAGTGGCGCGTAGAAGAAGTAGTCAACTTCTAGAAGTGAGTCAAATGAATTCTACAATGAATCTCCAACTGCACGATATATACCAACCGCCCCACGCGGTCAGGTGTGGCACAAGGTCGAATTAAAATGTGTGGTATCCGATCCCGTAGGCTTGGCCAAAAATTCCCCGTAGATCCCGTATAAAAAGGGGTCTGGTAGCTGTTTCCTGGGACGAGACTCTGTCCTTCAACATAGCCTCGTCTGAGGATCCTCTCTGCCCGGAGGCAGAGACTTTGACCAGCACAGCTGGAGACGAATCTCCAACTGCCGGACATCTACTAACTACCCCATGCGGTCGGATGTGGCACAAGGCCGAATTTAATGTTGGGTATCCGAGCCCGTAGGCTCGGCCAAAACTTCCCCGTAGACCACGTATAAGAGTAGGTCGGGTAGCTGTTTCTCGAGACGAGACTCTGCCTTTCAACAGAGCCTCGTCTGGGGTTCCTTTCTCCCCGGGGCGAGAGAGTTTGACCAGCACAGCTGGAGACGAATCTCCAACAGAAAACCAACATACAGTATTTACTACTGTATTTATGTGAATGGGGACATACTCATTATCGTCCGTAGGTATGCTACAACATGTTACATCGGAGTTCACGTTATTTTTTTCTGCTGTACTCTATACCTTTAAATACGCTAAATTCTTTTTCTTAATATTCCCTGTTGAAACGGGTGGCACCTTATATGACCCTGGGTCTTATATTATCCGTGTTTTTTTTATGCATCATCAAATACGATCGTCTTTCTCATATCATTGATTTTTGTTTTTTATCACGGCGTTCTCCGTTGATAAATTCTTTAAACGTCGAAGTGTGTCAGTAGAAATCTTTGATAAAGAGACGATAATAAGTTGTCTAAAGTTAATAAGGAAAATGCTTTATCTCAGGACATTCGAAAACAGAACGTACTTTTAAAATGATGACAGCAAAACATTAGAAACCTTATTCTCTTCTCGCCTATTATGCAAACGATTTGTATGAATTCGCAGCTCCGGTGTTAGAAACTTTGAGGACGCAGCTGTTGTGAAGTGCTTTTCTAATGAACAGCATGTATTCCTACTGAAAAAAAACGTGATTGTGTATAAAACGACAGAGTTATAGAAAAGTAATTTATGTTGAATAGTAGAGTTGTTATTCGTTGAACTAAAAAAAAAACAGATGAGTTAATCCTCTTCAGAATGTCAAGTCACTTTCACAGCAGGGAAAAAATGATATCAAAATGAACAATCGACAACAGATTCACGTTCTAAAAAAAGTGGAATAAGTAGAATACTTTTTAACAAAAACAATGCTCAAGAATTGGAATGAAAACAGTGATGGTACCGACCTTGAATTTATCATAAAAATTCAAGATGTGAATTTAATAAATACCAAATACTTCAAATATTTCGATACATGAATTATAGGAGATATAATAAAATTGGAAATAGAATAGACTGCAGTAGTAGTAGTTGCGCCCAACATCTCAAATCGCTACGAAATCAAAGCATTCACCTGGAAACTCGAGTCTTCTTGTTAAACAGTTTCACCAGATCGAGGCTTTTCTGTGGATCTTATGAATGGCGCCAAAACTCTCTAGAAATATCTAAACGCTAAGCTGTATACAGACGCTTTCTAAGATCAATGGTTAAAAATAGCTTTGAGCGAGTGAAAACTGTGGATCTTGTTGAAAACCACATTTCTTCGAACAATGTTGACTGGCGCTACAGGATCACAAACAAATAACTGTATCAGATAACAGAAACCGCGTCACTTGAGTACTTTCAGCAACAGCAACAACTAACATTGATAGCACATGTAACTCAAAGAGAAAATAATCACATAATCAAGATGTTAACATTCCACACTACTTTAAAGAAAAGGTTAGGAAAGAAATCCACACCAGTACTGAAAAGAGCGATAACAGCTACTGGACTTGAGAAACCTATTTTTCTGAAAGATTGTTTTAAGAGAAATATTTTAGAAATTTCAACCGACAGTAGTATAACAATGAATGCCGAATATTTCCTCATAAGGAAACGGCTAATATTACCATAAAATTTAATATGAAATATCAATAAAATAGTAGAAACTGTAAAAGAACCATGATCGTTAAACACGATCTACAAAGATTGTAAAATGAACTAGTAGGGGTACCTGGTGTTTTCCAGGTAAAATAACTTCAAATATAATAACACAGAAAAAATATGTTCTTTAATATATTTCTTATACTCAGAAGATTTCGGATTCTGCGATTAGTCAATATTTCATTGGTAATCCTGTTTGTGTTAAAAAAAAAATTCACACAACTTTTTAAAATCCCAAACTCCTTAAATTTCTCTTCATTTTTAGATGACAACCCTTTTTCCGCTTAATCTATCAGATATTACTTAAATCAGACTACTATCCGACGTTCCCGTTCAATATTGCCTGTTCTGTCGGCTAGGGCTTCAGAATACACCCACTGCACTTCTGCAGAAAGGTAAGCCTCCCTCCACAAAGAGGCATCCTAGGTATGACGACAAACTACACCCACGTCTTGGGTATGATGATAAACTACATCCGGCAGCAAGGCCTCTGGTTAGGAGGTTTTGAGGAGCGTGGAAGCACCTCTTAATTCCTTTTGTTCCCAGGTCCACCCTGACACAGAGTGGTAGAACCTGTTAGGGTCCCAGCTATGAGCAAATAGTTAACCCCAAACTGAGGTAAAAACACTATGAAAGTATAAAAGTAGTTTTTAATACAAAGAAATTTTTTAGAAAAAAATTACCATTTTGGAAAAGAGAAACATTACCAGAAATACATTTTTGGAAAAGAGAAACATTAACAGAAATACATTTTTGGAAAAGAGAAAATACTACCAGCAAATAAAAAATCTTGTCAGCATTAAATAACCCATTGAGGTTGATATGGCCTAAAACAAAAAACAAACCAAACCATCAATATTGTTTTGTTTTCGATTGATCTAGCCGAGTTAAAGTTACCGACATTCGTAAGAGTTTAAATTCGGCAAGATTATATACTGGATATATGCTCTTGGTGACGGACTGAAAATGAACCGTTCAAACATTATAGAAAATGAAGATAGAATAAAAAACAGATATGGCCTATATTTAGAACGTTCTACATCGTTTTTATTGGTCACTTCGCTTTAATATTTGATAAGGATTGATCGAAAAGCTTGGCCGCTTAAGACGATTAACATTAAGATTAACAAAAGGATTAACAGTGTGCTTATTTTTCCCCTTTTCCTATGGGAAATTAAAATGGGAAAAAAAATGTTTTTGAAAATAATATCACTGTGATTTCTCTTTTTTGTGCTCTACTTACGCTTTGTACTCCAAGAAATTGTTCAAATATATTCCTTCTTACGAGAGAAAATGATAGATAATTTTTTTTATACAGTGTAACCCGGATATAAGAGAGTTGTCCGGACCGGAGAATAAGTCTCTTATATCCGGGTTTCTCTTATATCCGGGTTTGGTCTAATTTATTAGGTTGGTGCAAAAATAATGACGTAATAATGTCGTTTTTTGACGTATTATTACGTCATTATTTTTGCACCAACCTAATATATACATTAACACAGGCTCTAATTTCGGACCAGAGAAAATCTCTCTTATATCCGTGTCTCTTATATCCGGGTTACGCTGTATACCAGAACAGTGTTAGAAAAATTAATGACAAAGAAAAAAAAATTTTCGTGTGTTGAATTTCGTCTTTTAAGATTTCATTGAACTTAGTTCAATGAAATCTTTTTTTCGCTGATGTAACTACACATCCGTAGGAAGAGGAGGGGACGCGGAAATTTAAAAAAAATAATAATAATTTTTAAAATTTCAACGTCCGTGCGGATGTGTAGTTACATCAAGGTAAACACTATTTTAGTCCAATAAACTCCTAAAGAACGAAACGCATCACACGAAAAGTAATTTCCACTTTGTTATCAATTATACTAATATTTCTTATACAACACAAAAAGTTATATTTCCACATGAAAAGTAAATGTTATTGAATATATATTTAATCATTTCACCCCAAGCAAGGCAGTAAAGCCACAAGGGGTTACTGAGTGTGAAAGAATAAAAAAAAAGAAAACATTATTAAGAAGAGAGAACGATGAAAAAAGAATGATCAAGAAGACGGTAAATAACGATTAACACTCCATTTAAATAAAGTTTTAATTTGGTTATAAAGCATGGAGCCGAAAGAGAGTTCCATAAGTGAGAAATGCGAAAGAAGAATCTGTTAACATAGAACTTACGGTTGCATCTAACCAGTTTCACTGTAAATTGATGAGACCTTGTTGCCAATCAAGTACTGCGCTTAAATTCCTAAAGTCTAGGGAGAGTAATATTTGTTTTTGAAAATATAAAAATTTGGCACAAGGCCACAAGAGATGATACGGGAAGGTTGGTCTTCAACCTGCCTTATCTTTAACTTAGCTAACTGTAATTACTGACCTAAACATACCACAGTATTCCTGACACCAAAACAACACATTCTTACTATTCTTATTACAGCCACCATAATACCTCAAAGTCTCTTTGTAGTCCTAACTAGTTCCCATATGTACAATTTGTCTGGGCTGGGTATAAAAATAACAACATTTAAAAATGAAACCCCTATGAATATTTACAATTTATATGCTTATTAAGTTTAACCAAATTATATAAGGAACATATACAGATTTAAAACGAGGCACTAGTAAATAACTATAGAACAAATAATCTCCTGATTATCAACCTATTTGCTGCAGATGCTACAGTACTGACGACTATGAAAGTTCCTGGTTCGGGTGTGTCGGCTTGGGTACCTTAACTCACGCTAACAAAAAAAGGAATGAAAAGTCAAACATAACAATGGAGATGAGGCGTTGTTTGGTTCAAAAATGCATTTCTGTGTTATTTTAAACTTAAAGTAAATAATATTTGTTTCGAAACAGATTAATTATACTTTAAATCTGCGAACATTTCTCAAATAAAGTTTAAAGTATATTTTATTTTTGAAAGATTTTTAAAGAGAGAATTACATTGCAATGAAAGACTACTGAAGAAGGGCGCTAATCAGCTATTTTATTAAAAAAAAAATGAAAAATCGATTCCAATGAATATAATGTCTGTTTGAAATACATCAGAGTATTTTGCTTACTGGAAACAGTAAATTCAATCCTTTGGTTTTCAATTAAAGCAAAAATGAAAGCTTCAAGAAAGCTTTTTTCATTTTTAAAATTCATTTTAAACCTTAGGTATCACGAATTAATAAAGGCACCTAGATTACAACATATCCCCGCGCGAACTGATCTTCGATGCGCATATTTAATAAATCCAGATTCACAAGCCGTTGATACCTATTGAAAAATCGAACTCACCACAGTAGTAGTCTGCAAGACTAACTTTCTACCGACTTTTCGGCAATAAAAATTTAACTGATACAAAGACACAAGTCTTGAGCGCCCAGTAAACATGGAAGTCTCTTCACTTCAAGGCTGACAAGCCGTCGCTCTGCGATAGGCGCCCAACTCAGAACTGTTCTTTCCATTTCAAAATCTCATAAGCCGAAATTTGAATTCCCAAAACGGTACTAAGACTTTGGCAGATGGAGTACACCGTTTGCCAAATCAGTTTGTATAAATTGCCAAACAAAAATTCTCGTTCACAGGCTCTACGGTTGGAACTAAAAAAGGTTGATTAAAGATGAAAGTTCCACCCTCACACACAAACACACACATCTTTACGTTCAATCAATGTATACTACGCTTGAGTGATTTCTTAACAGCAACACGTAATTAATACGTTCACGTTTTGATTTCAGACCTTTTAATAGAATGAAGATTCTATATTATAACGCTTTGATAAATGAGATAAGTTTACGTTCATGCTCGATTCTCTTAATCGCTTCTTGGCCTTTTGGCCTGAGAGGCGCACATTAAATCCAGTCTCAGGGACCCCGTCTCACCACGCAATATCTTTGCCTCGGGATTGCGCTAGGATCGTTACCTAGCGCGTCCAGTGTCGCCAAAAGGAGTAAGTACTTAGGATACTGGACTATTTTGAGATTCTGGTCTCACGTTGTATGTCTAATGACCCCGCCATTTTAAATTTGGCCTTGAGTCACATTCTGTTCGAGTGGGCGTGTGGATAAATATTGTTTCTCCACCTTGGAGCCGCGATTAATGTATAGTATTTATTATTCTCTTTTTACAATGGAGAAGACGCCTGGGTCTGGATATTCTAACCCTGTAGCAGCACCTACCTTATTATACTAAGAGATGACAAGGTCGGTGTAATAGTGATTTTCCAAGCGTAGCTTGGATGTGGCACACGGCCGAAAGTAAGGGGCACCCAGTGAGGATCGAACTCACTACTCATTCGTAATTGTTCTAGCGAGACAAGCTTGCTAACCATTACACCACCTGTAATATCTCGATGCCAGAGTAACCTTGGTCGCAGGAACTGAGCAATTTTTCTCCTTTTCTGCATTTAAGTGTATGGTGATCCTCATTAAACCGACCTTGTGTCATATGACATCACGGTTTAGGAGGTGGGTAAATACCCATCGATTGTCGTTGATAACAGAAAGTAACTGCGGGGAAGAAAGAAAATATAATAAAGCATAATTTTTTGTAATTTCTCCTTTTAATTATCATTTCTCTAAATAACTTATTAATTAATTTGATCGCCATTTTAGGGAGGGGGAGACAAAATAAAGGAAATAAAATAAAATGAAAAAATCATTAATAAAAACGAACACGTATTTAATTAATTTTTTTTTTTAAATCTCAAAGAGAATAATTCTAATCTAGTCTAAAATATGAACCGACCATGTAAGCAATGACGAAGAAAATGGAAACAAAAAGAAAACATTAGGAAGAGACAGTTGAGATTACTAGAGAGCATAATGAAAAAAGAGGGCTTGGAGAATCTGATACTCACAGGACAGGTTTAAGGCAAGAGAGACAAAGGAAAACAACGCATAGCATACTTAGTGAGATTGAGTAAATGAAACATTTAACTATAATTTGTGGTTTTGCGCCACATGGTTGTGTGAAATTAAGAAGTCGGTAGGTCCGGGGAAAGAAATCTCCCTCATCGGAGCCAAATTCTTTGTTGTCGTTACTACATTTCAGAGCAGAAACAGAGTGAAAGCATTTATGTCCGCTTTCTTGATGGCGGAACAGGGTTTACGAGAAATAACAGAAAGACAAAATTCATTAAGAGCTACAAAGGACAGGAAGTTGTGAAGAGCCATGATCGCCTACATACTGAGGGGACACGGCACATGAAGAAGAAATCTAAAACAAATTGTATTGTTATCAGCTACGCTTAGCTTAGCACAAGACAAAATGAGAAATATAAGAACGGGAAAATTATGTCGTTTTACTCTTTTTTCACTCTATACAAGGCCCAAGAACAACTCAAGGCAGAAGATTACTAAAAGAGGTTGTTTGTAAGCGGTAAGAAGTAAGAGGCGCAATTTATGGGGATAGGTGTGTAAGATAACAGTATTCCCTAGACTTGAACAGGTTAAAATTTTAATTGTTAGGAAAATGTTATGGAGTCCTCCCCTTTTTCATATAAGTGGACTCGACCAGAGTGTTATTTGGACTGTTGCCGTTAAATACCCAGAGTCAGTCAGACGATAGAGAGATTGAGAGTAAGCAGAGATTGTAATTAAGCTGGAGGTAGAGTAATAGTGTGAGGTAACCGCTTGTCGAAGTCACAGTTACAAGCACGTAGACTCTAAGAAAGTCCTACTTCGAGACTGTATATATATATATATATATATATATATATATATTATTATTATTGCCACTAACCGCGTTCCAGGATTTACTAACAGTATTACCAATTGTATTATTGTGTAAATACATGTATTTGTTATATTTCATTCCTGCGTTTGTCATTTATTGGAGACCAGATTTTCATCTCGGAATCCACAACAGAAAACATCTTGGGAAATGGTTCCACAAAGTTGCACCAAGTGGACACTTTTCTAATATATTCTTTGAGGCCTAAGATAGTTCCACATTTTTCAAGCCCAAATAAAAGTTAGGATTTCGAATGGTTTTCAAGGTAGAGCTTTTGTTTTGAAAGACTGACGCAGTACAATCATACTACTCGCGTAATAATAACACAAAGGCGAGCTTAGGAAATATCGATATTTACTAACCTTAGTTTCGTACGACACAAGGCTAAATAGTAATCAATCGATGTAAGAAGATTGTGTTGCGCCAATCCTACAATCTGGTTTGCTGTCATTAGAAAGATAAATTGCAATAGTGGCTTTTTAACAGTGGCGGAAAGATACTTCAACCTATCAACAACACATTCTTACTATTCTTATTACAGTCACCATAATACCTCAAGTCTCTTTGTAGTCCTAACTAGTTCCCATATGTACAATATGTCTGGGCGGGGTATAAAAATAACAACATTTAAAAATAAAACCCCAATTTTATCAACCTAATAAAATAAGTGTATTCATTGAGTCTATGTACTCACCGCTGGTACCAGTATTCAAGTGCAAGCTAAAATAAAAGCATTGATTTAGAAAGATGAAAGCTGTCTTTATTTAGAAGATTGGTGCAACACAGTCTTCTTCCTATGTGATCCTTTGTTTAACTTTGTAAATATCTATAATACTAAATTCCTTTTGTATTAATAAGGAACCAATTAATCGCAAAACGCTATGCTAAAATCATTTTAGAAATGTGAGTCATATTTATTTTCATCGATTCACTCCAAACAAGGCGATAATGCCACTAAGACGCAATGAGCTACTGAGAGTGAAAGAGAATGAAAATACTTTAGAAGGAAGCCAATCCTAAACAGGGAACATGGGATAAACCTCCTGTTCAAAAGACCTGGAAGAGTATGAACCGGACGATAGGCGAACCTAACTACACCTATTGAAGAGACGGAAAAAAAAGGAATAAAAAATAAATAAATATTGAATAAAATTTCAGAGTTCAGCGGAAACGCTAGAATTATAGCGTTGAAGTATATATTAGAAGGATCCAGAAACTCAATCCTAAACAGAAAACAAGGGATAAACCCCTAAAAGATCGAGGAGGAGCTTAAATTCATATCTTTTAATTGTCCTTCATTTTATCAGGCACACACATACACGCCCCCCACCTATATATATATATATATATATATATATATATATATATATACAGTGTAACACGGATATAAGAGAGCTGTCGGGACCGGAGAAGAAGTCTCTTATATCCGGGTTTCTTTTATATCCGGGTTTCTCTTATATCCGGGTTTGGTCTATTATATATACATTAACACGGGCTCTAATTTGGGACCAGATAAAATCTCTCTTATATCCGGGTTTCTATTATATCCGGATCTCTTATATCCGGGTTACACTGTATATATATATAAAGACAAACGAAAACTATTCTTTACCAACGCGTTTCGTCCGTTACGAAACGTATGTCTTTTTACAGATATACTTTTATTTATATCTGAATTTTTACACATTTTTTCTTTCCCGCTGCATTTCGTAGAAGACGAAACGCGTTCGTAAATTTGATATTATTGGGTGTTGGTTTTTCTTTTTTATTATTAATGCTTACATTATTTTAAAAAATGGGTTAAAATAATGGAAGCTTTAATAATAAAAACAAAAACAACACTCAGTAATATCAATTATGAACACATACTGGCCGTGCTCGGAAAATAAATAATATCCCCATCACTATATATATATATATATATATATATATATATATATATATATATATATATATATATATACCGTGCAATGGTAAATTGTCGCCATTTTTTATTTTTTATTTCGCGCATGCCCGTTTTTGTTTTTGATTTTTTTGTCGACTGCGCGGTATAGTAGAGTCAGTTGGACACTGTCTGTGAGAAAACGAACACCATGACGCAATTCTTCCCACCAGAAGTCTGGAAACGACATATTGTAGTGCTTGTCATTCACACCAGAAGCTCCAATATGAGAATTTCAGTTTGCGTGTCAGAGGATTCGGAGAGAGTTGGATGAGTCTAATGGTGATTACGAAGGTACGGCAGTTCTGATAAGAAAAGAACTCCCGAATTTGTTGATGAGGCCTATATTGTGACTTAAGGAGGTGGTGCTGCCCTGGGTTAATAGGGTGGCTGCTGGAAGACCCTATGTCTGGCAATAGAACTGAACTATGCCACACAAGAAGGAGAACACAGTCATTGCTGTCAAACAATTTCTGCAATCATATTTGACCACCTAACTCCACTGACTGCACCACCTCTTGATTTTTAAGCCTAGGGCGCAGTTGAGCGAGAGACAAACAAAACTCCTTAGAACAGCAAGATGAACTAATGGCAAGGATTATGGCAGCATTCACCAACTAAAACAAGGAGACCGTCCAGAAGAGATATAAAAGATTTCAAAATCGTCTGGAGGCCGTGGCTGAAGCCAATGGTGATTTGATTGAATAAATTTACTCTTTTTAGTATTTCAAAATATTTTTTGTGCAATTTGGGTAAATATATCTGTTACGATGAGATGCTAGAGTTATTTTCATTTTTGCGTCATTTAGACAAAAATTTATTCATCGCATCCTGTATATATATATATATATATATATATATATATATATATATATATATATATATATATATATATAATTATTTATTTAAAAATATGATTCCAACACGCTACATAAGAGTTCTCATGCTTCAAAACAAGATCCGAAAACTTCAATATAATTATTTGAATTAAACTGAATTAAAGTAAGCTCTGTTCCATCTTCAAGCGAAATTTTTTTTGGAATAACTTATTTCTGAAATTTAGTGTTTTAATAGCAGATTCATTATTGAAATCAAAATTTCCATAGTAACGGCCAGCGCAATTGTTCATATAACGAGGGGCGCAGGGTGTTAATAATATGTATCAATATAGAGTTACATTCATAGGTGTCAAGTCAGGGTAAGGTTGGTGTGTCTAAATTTAAAACGGAAGATGATTTCGTCTAGTCTGGTTTACGTGTCTATGGAGATTTATTTATTTTTTTATTTTATTTTTTCTGAAAGGGTTTTGTGGATATAAAAAAAACTGCCGTAACATTTGTTTTTTTGAAACATGAGAACTCTTATGTAGCGTGTTGGAATCATATTTTTAAATAAATAATTATATTTATGCTCTACTTTTGTATCGAGCACTATTTTTTAAAAATAATAATAAAAATACTAAAGAACTATTATTTACCTAACCAGTTCTTTCCTATGTTCTATATATTTTCACACACACGCACACATATATATTAGGTTGGTGCAAAAATAATGTCGTTTTCTCACATATGTTACTATGTGAGAAAACGACATTATCTTTGCATATATATATATATATATATATATATATAATGAAATGTGTGATGAATTGTTGTTTGGTGAAATGTTTGAATGTCGGTCGGTCCAAGAAATTCTCTTCTGTCTTGGATTGTTTAATCCGTTTGCCTTCAAAATGCCAATGAATTTTATGTTTTATTTTCTTGGAAAGATTCCAATTTGTGCATATGCCATTGCATATACCATTGCTTTATATAGTTAAACCCTTGCCATTTGCACAATTCTAAATAGATTAGCTTTCCAACTCAATCATGTCTATTCTGTAATTATTCTGCGATAACTTCACTTCACAATCACTTTACCATGGAATAACAAAAATGAGGCACATTTCCGTTTGTGTAAACGCCAAAGAGAATAAGTGCTTGTTGTGTGTGTGTGTGTGTGTGTGTGTGTGTGTGTGTGTGTGTGTGTGTGTGTGTGTGTGCTATATTTTGTTATTGCTCTTTTTTGTCAATGTCCAAAGTTTCGCTAATTCAATGTCATAGCATTATTCTTTGACGCATGACAAATTGTAAAACTACTCCATCTGCAACTGATGCCCGCCCGAATAAAAACCCAGGTATAAAATATAACCACCTGATATTATCTATAAAAATATTAGGTTGGTGCAAAAATAATGACGTAATAATGTCGTTTTTTGACGTATTTTTTAACGTCAAAAAACGACATTATTACGTCATTATTTTTGCACCAACCTAATAATATCTGTGGATGTTTTTAGCGGATCGGACGTCGTTGCCTACGGGACCATATGGGAATTAACGTACATGAGTCGGCGTTCATGAAGGCCATGGTAACGGTAATATTAGCCGTTTCCTTCCACGGAAACCTTCGGTATTTATTGATCGGGCAGCCAGTAATACCGTCGGTAGAAATTTATAGTAGCTTTTAAAATTGGCATATATTCTTTCTGTCAGGAGGCGAAGATGTATATTTTATGATAACTGATATCTTAATAAAATTGTCACGACAAACATGAAAAAAAACATCGTCTATAGCAATTATATTGAAATTCAAGTTTGGGAAGATCAGATTAATTGCTAAAACCTCTGTTCGAGATTATCCACAAGCCAATTGGGATTATCAAAAAAAAACGGATGATTATTTAAAAATACTCGTATCTACTTGTCGTTGTATCGCTTTTACGTAAATTACATGATTCGTGAAATTACGGGTAGGATACATAGAAACTTTCATAAGCCACTTCGACGTGCTGTAATGATCACTGGATTGTGGTTTCGATACTCACTTGGGGCCCAATACTTTCGACCTTGTGCCACATCTAAGCTATGCTAGGAAAATAAATTTATGGACACTTCGACATGCTGTAATGGTTAACAAGCTTGTCTCACTAGATAAATTATGACTAAATAGCGAGTTCGAACCTCACTGGGTGTCCCATAATTTCGAATTTGTGCCACATCTAAGCTATGCTTAGAAAATCAATTTATGGGCACTTCCACGTGGTGTAATGGTTAACAAGCTTGTCCCGCTAGATCAATTATGACTGAATAGTGAATTCGAACCTCACTAGGTGTACCAAACTTTCGACCTAGTGCCACATATAAGCTATGCTTAGAAAATCAATTCATGGACACTTCGACGTGGTGTAATGGTTAACAAGCTTGTCCCGCTAGATCAATTATGACTGAATAGTGAATTCGAACCTCACTAGGTGTACCAAACTTTCGACCTTGTGCCACATCTAAGCTATGTTTAGAAAATCAATTTATTAGCACTTCGACGTGGTGTAATGGTTAACAAGCTTGTCCCGCTAGATCAATTATGACTGAATAGTGAATTCGAACCTCACTAGGTGTACCAAACTTTCGACTTTGTGCCACATATAAGCTATGCTTAGAAAATCAATTTATGGGCATTTCGACGTGTAATGGTTAACAAGCTTGTCCCGCTAGATCAATTACGACTGAATAATGAGTTCGAACCTCAATAGGTGTCCCAAACTTTCGACCTTGTGCCACATCTAAGCTATGCTTAGAAAATCAATTCATGGACACTTCGACGTGGTGTAATGGTTAACAAGCTTGTCCCGCTAGATCAATTACTACTGAATAATGAGTTCGAACCTCAATAGGTGTCCCAAACTTTCGACCTTGTGCCACATCTAAACTATGCTTAGAAAATCAATTGATGGACACTTCGACGTGTAATGGTTAACAAGCTTGTCCCGCTAGATTAATTACGACTGAATAGTGAGTTCGAACCTCATTGGGTGTCCCATACTTTTAGCATTGTTCTTAACCCAAGCTACGCTTGAGAAAATCACCATAGAACTTTTACCGACTCTAATTTATTAGATACATACGGTCAAAATATATTCTGGCGATAACTGAAAATATAACAAGGATATTTATTTATGATAATACAGATTATAATGAATTGTGCAGCCTTTTCCCAAAAAGTTGCACCATTGTAAGCCTGTCGCTACTCGATCGCTATTTCTATAGTAAATGTTCAGATGAGGTCCATTCATTAATTCAATCAGTTCAGACTTTTACAGCTGGGACACACCATGTTACTTCCCCGGAATCGAATCGCTCTCATTGCCTCCATATTTAAAATTTAAGACGAAAATTCCACTCAGGGAGCTTGTGTAAATAAGGGATATGTTTTTTTTGGGGGGAGGGGGGTCGGTAACACACATGTCTTACTATAGTTGGTTCCTTACGTGTTTAACAAAAGATGGCATTTAGGGCAGCCAAAGCAAATATAGAAAAAAAAATAATGTCAAACTCATGGAACATAGAAAAACTACATCCAAAGAAGAAGCGAGCAGACCAACTAAATACGAAACGTGAAGAGCGTTAAATTACCCTTCTGGCATGAAGTAAAAATAATAAATGGCGAACGCCGCTGGAGAGTGAGAATATTGAAAGACTCTGCAGGCATCAATTTGTCGGTTAGATGCATGTGAGACAAATGTGAATTCTAATGGGATGTGACCTTCATTGCTCATCAGAGACACGGTACTGAATTCCTTGACAAAGAAAGATTTTAGAGCATCACCGCGTATAAATTAATCTTTTTTAACATTTCGAATTTTCCTTACAAAAGGCTGTATAATCGATCGAAAGGTAATAACAGCATACACGGGCCAAGATTTATTATTATCCGAACAACCCTGAATTTTCTCCAGTGAACAGTTGCACTCTCAAGGAGGACCCTTGATTTGAATGTCTCCTTGGATCTTAAGTTCACCCGAGACCTAAAGTGAAACTCTTATATACGACTAGCAGCATGGCCCGGCGTTGCACGGGCTTGATTCAAAAATCGTACGACTCATACAGCAATCGCTATCACTTGACTTAAAATATTTTTGCCCTTCCTTGCCTTTAAAGGAGTGACCTTTGCCGTGCTGATGTTGCTACATGCCTTACTTCTTGCCTATCTCACACTGAGAATTTTTTCTAAGCTCTATACTTAAAATCTTAGCTCTATACTTAAAATCTAAGCTCTATACTTATATACTATATTAAATCTGTTACGAAAAACGAACTAAACAAAATGAACACAAAACGATCACCTTTAAAAAAGGACTCGTAACTGGAAAAACTGAATGAAAAAGAATGTTAACAACAAATACTTTTTCACAACTAACCCAGTTCTGCGGAATCCGAATCAACGTTGAGTTTTAGCAAGCGAATGAGCCATTTGGAGTAAAGTGCCATGCAGATTTAATTTTTTTTCCACTTGTGACGAATGCAGCTATCGTTTTTTTTTTGTTTTTTTTTTGTTTCGTTTTTTTTTTTTTTGCATGCTAGCATGCTAGTTAACATTCGTGTCAGTCAGCTGTTGGCTCTCACGCTGACCAATAGAATCTTCCTGCCTATTCGTAGCAGCCAGCTATTGGCTCTCACTCAGGCCAGAACAAAATGGCCGTAAACTACATGAAAACTGCCGTAGAAGCATGAAAAAATCGATTATTTCCACTATCGATGGGAATTGGAAAATGCAAAGTCAGTCTTGGCCTTCCCGCTAACTTGAAGCATGTGCATGTAAATTTTGGGGCAAATCCGTCGAAAATTGCGGCCGTGCATTCGTTACACACACACACACACGCACACACACATCCTACCTTTTATAGATAGAGATCTATCGCTAAAAGGGATGGGAAAAAAGATCGGCTACTTTATCAATGGCTAGCATTCGTTCATCCTTAGAATATTGCTGCCACATATGATCCGGTGTCTGTGCTACATACCTTGAGCTCTTTGATAAAATTCAAAGAAGAACCAGTAATATTATTGGTCCTGATCTGGTAGCTCGGCTTCATTCACTTTCCCACCGCCGTAAGGTTGCCTCTCTCTTCTTTTTTTATAAATACTTTCATGGTAATTGTTCGGATGAGCTCTTCGTATTGTAAATACTCATTGGTGTTAAGTTTTAGAATTGTTATTTTATCCCCCCCGCCACAGACAACGAATTGTAAATATGGGGACTAGTTAGTATTTTCATAGAGACAAAGAGGTATTATGGTGGTTGTAGTAAGAAAGGTACGTATGAATGTGTTGTTTTGGTGTCAGGAATATTGTTTTGTACGATTGGGTCAGTGTTTGCGGCTAGCTAAGTTATAGTTAAGACAGAAGAAGACCGTCCTTTCCCCAATCCCCTTTTCGGTCTTGTGCCACATTTCTGTAGATAACAGAATAAATATTGCTCTTCGCTATGGCACCTAGACATTTTAATTTAAGCGCAGTACTAAACTGGCGTTGGGATCTCATCAATTTACAGATGAGCTGGCTAGATGTAACCGTAAATTTTATGCTAACAGTTTCTTTTCTCGCACTTCTCGCTTGTGAAACTCCATCCTAGCTTCATGCTTTCCAGTCAACTTAAATCTGGAAAAAATTAAATGCAATGTCAATCGCTGTTTACTGTCTTCCTGATTACTCTTTCCTCTTCCCGTTCATCATTAATGTTCCGCTTCCTAATACTTCCACATCCTGTAACCCAACGTTTCTCAACCGGGGTTCCTCGGAACCCTAAGGTTCCGCAAAAGGTCCCCAAGGGCTCCGCGAGAACAGGTGATATAAACTAATGTACTTTTGATTTACATTATGTCTTTTCAACTTTGCCAGTAAAGGATAAAAAATTTAAAAACTGATGCAGCAATTATCTGTTTTCGTTCTGTTTACATTTATATTATAGGTATATGATATTGGTTACTTATGTTTATTTTTTTACATTTGATTTTAGAATTTTTTTGTGTGTGAATAAAAACTCCCTGATGATTATAAACGAACAGAATGAATTTTACTTAGCATTACCTAAAAAATTGACAAAGAAATATTAATAATTCTTTAAACCAGTTATTCAAAAATACATATGATATTTACCACGTGAACTACGATAAAATAAAATGAAAAAGATATGGTTTATAATTTTGTTTTTGCGCAGGGGTTCCTTGAAACATGTCATTTATTTTAAGGCTTACGCTACTCTAAACTCTTGTATCTCAGTGGCTACCTTGCCGATTTAATAAAAAAAAACTTACACCTCTCTAGAAAGTATCTGACGCCATGCTCTATTTTTACAAGAGTCACATTAGACCAAAAATATCTGCCATATCTGGGATGGAGTTACCCAATCTTAACTTTACAATTTTGATTTCAAAATCGATTACGCGGCCTTGTTGGGAATGACTTATTTTTCGCCCTATTGCCTCTTTCTCTACAGGCGCAACGTCGCAAGCCTATCGCTACTCTGTGGCTATTTCCATGGCAAATGTTCAGAAGAACTCCATTCTTTAGTTCCACCCGTTCAGACCTTTACAACTAAAACTTGCTTTGTTACGTCTACGGGGTTGGCTCACACACGCGCCTTTCGTATTTCATTGGTAAGAAAAGTGTTCACAAGAACTGCTACTTTGAGCAACAGCCTCCTACGCCGGTGTCTCTCCGAATACTACAATCTTAATTTGAAGTCTATGGTCAATCGGTATCTATCCACCCCACATCCTCATAAATGTCACTACCTACTTGAAACCACACACCTCTTTCAGTAGTTCTCTAACTTGAGCCTTGTATTTTGTGAGCGTTAGTAAAAAGAAAGGTCTTTCAGAATAATCGCGGTTGTATTATATCATCAACTGCATTTAAACGTAGACAAATATCCGGCTTTTCTTATCGCTATCCACTGATTTTAACTCTACTACGCCTCTTTCCATTTGGCATCAGTCTACTGATAAGAAGAAAATTTTAATCACTAAAAGACAAATTTTGCAGTTTTTATTTAACACTTATTTTAGCAAGATTAGATATTATGTTAAGCAATGAAACTCAGAAAAAGGGATTTGTCAATGGCCAAGAATTAAGCTGTTACTGACAGATAGGGTAAGATTATATATATATATATATATGTGTGTGTGTGTGTGTGTGTGTGTGTGTGTGTGTGTGTAAAAGTAAAAGACAATAGGAAAACTGTATTAGCCGACGCGTTTCGTCCAATGTGGAATTTTTCAAGGCAAAAAACGAAATGAAATTATTGAAAACAAAGTAACTATTAACAACAAAACAAAATGCCCTTAGCAACTAGAAGAATTTAGAAAACGCTATTGTATTCATATTGTAACTGAAAATTACGTTAAGTACTTCCACGTGTAGAAATATTGTTTTTTATTATTGTATTGATGGATTTAACCATTTACTTTTGATTTCTTGATATAGTTGTGTACGTTGGCTTGGGAGAGTAGTAATTCTGTTAGGGAAAGTGATATTGGGGGAAAAAGCCTAAGTGTAGATTAATGTTTGGATAATATTCAATGGCAGCTAAGGGCATTTTGTTTGTTGTTAATAGTTACTTTGTTTTCAATAAATTCATTTCGTTCTTTTTTGCCTTGAAAAAGTTCACATTGGACGAAACGCGTCGGTAAAAATACGGTTTTCCTATTGTCTTTTACCTTTATACATACTGTCTTTTTCTACAGGTTAACTCTGAGAAAATTCTTCACACACACACACACATACACACATATATATATATATATATATATATATATATATATATATATGTGTGTGTGTGTGTGTGTGTGTGTGTGTGTGTGTGTGTGTGTGTGTGTGTGTGTTATATGTACATATATGCATATGTACTGCTATTGGTTTAATTCTACGCTGTAAATAATTTTATTATAAAAATATAAAAGACGATTGTCAGTAGAGACAGTTGAAATTTCTAGAATGTATAATGAGGAAAGACATCTTGGAGAATTTGATACTCACGGGACATAGTAAAGGTAAGAGAGACAGACAACAACAGCTAATAATTTTCCTAACTTGCTTTTGTAAATGGATGTCAGAACAGTGATTGAAAGAGATAGCGAAAAGACAAATATTACTAAGGACAACAAAGGATAAGAAGTTGTTGAGAGCCATAACAGACCATATCCCGAAGAGACACAATACATAGAAGACGAACCACGGGATTGAACTTATGATCATCACTTTAACAATGTACTAAACATGTGAGCAACGACAGAGTTTGAAAGAAAATGAAAACAAAAAGGACACATTGAAATTTCTATGACGCATAATGAGAAAAGAGGGCCTGGAAAATCTGACACTCACAAGGCATAGTGAAGTCAAAAAGGGCGCAGCAATTTACCTAACAAGCTAGATCAATGTAAATAAATGGCAGAACGGGGATTGGGTAAGATAACGAAACGACAAACCTTACTAAGGAGAGGAAATCGTTAAGATCTATCATCATCAACACCCTGAATGGACACGGCACATAGAAGAAGAAGAAGAAGAAGAAGAAGAAGAAGAAGAAGAAGAAGAAGAAATGTATAATTCAAAAGTGTTACTAATAATTTCACTGTACAATACATTGCAAGCTAGATTTTGCTACACGAATGCATTGGATATTTTTTACTCAAAAAATGAATGATAACCAGACAGTCGGGCATTGTCAGTGATCAGGAATTAATACACATGTTACTGAAAGATGGAATGCATAAGTTTATTGGCAAATACATTTTTCTGTATTTAGAGAAAATTATCCCTTAATGAAAAA
>OZ010579.1:75927626-75940126 GCA_963932145.1 Acanthosepion lycidas | reverse complement strand
AAATCAAACTTACATACGATCCATCGCTAAAGATTGTGCGAAAATATTCGGTTCCCTGTATCGCTCTAGTAAGTACCTGACCTCTCGTGTTATTCTCTGTCTTTACAAGAGTCAAATCAGGCAAAATGGGATTTTTTGCCATATTTGAGCAGGAGCTGCGCAGTCCACACTTTCTAGTCTCGGTAGTATCCAAAAGCGCCTCTGTGTCGTTGTGGGTGACAAATTATTTTCCATTCTACAACCCTTTTCCCACAGACGAAACATCACAAGCCTTTCACTGCTCTATCGTTACTTCCATGGAAAGTGCACAAACTACATTCCTTAGTTTCACCAGTTCTAATCTTCACGGCTAAGACCCGCCATGATCCGCGCATTGTAGCCAACCATCTACATTCCCACTGTATTCCATCGGTGAGAAGTAGGATCTATTCGAGCAACTTCTACACGCGAACCACTGCTTTGGGGAAATGATTCCCAAGAGGATATTTCCCGATCAGTAGCATTATCTGTTTATCTCTAGGTTTAACCGCTCTCTTCCATACCTATCCGCATAATTTGTGGCTCTTACTCGATAACTCTTATGGTACCTACCTACATGAGAATGAACTCTTCCTCCTTTCATAAATACCAACCAGCGAGACTTCCTACGGGAGACAGTCGAGACGCTGTCTTCGATTGTGTGCGACTTCTGTCGAACTCTCTGTTTGGCAGAGAGAAACCCGGACGAAGCTTTGCCGAAGGGCAAAGTTTCGTCAGGGGAGGTAGACAGATCCCGAACCTGCTTGTGGGAATATTTTTGGTCAAGCCTACGGGCTCGGAGAAACCCACGTTAAACTCTGTCTTGTGCCACATAGATTCCTCGTGGTGGGATTGTTAAATATCGAGACGCAGTGTAACCTGACAGTTTGGACTGACACTTCTATCTGCTGACTAATCACGCTATTACTTTGTATATATCTGTTATTTCAATACACTTGTTTAACCTACCTTTTTCTTCCGGTGTCTTTCTTTCTGGCCCCTAAACAGGCCACAACAGTAACCCTCTATCTCGAGTGACTCCCGGGCCTTGTACAGCGTGAACCTCAGTGTAAAAAAAAAAAAAAAAAAAAAAAAAAAATTCCTAAAGATGTCGCATGCCTGGGTTATCTGCCCAGGCTGATATTATCAATAACTCTCCTTGATAAATCGGCCATAGTGACATGGTCGACAAGCTAATTTTCTGATCAGTCGGCCATACGCCCATTAGATAACACTATGAGCATGAATAAAGATATAGCACACTCGTGGATGAGGGTCAAGCACATTAACAAGAAAGAAGAATCTGATAGAGAATTACATGTCAAATCTTAACTAGTGACGAAGCGCTCTTACTTTTCGCTATATTGCTGAATATCTTATTTTTAATATTCGCGTCTTTTTTTTTATCGGCGTAATAAATATAACCTACATAAAATAAAAATTAAAGATTTACTTAACTTAATGTTCCACGCCCTTTATATAGTCGTATAATTTTTATTTTACAGATATAAATAAAAAAAAATATTAATAAAAAAATCTATTTTAAACATTTCGTTCGTAATAAAAAAAAAATGAAAAAAAAAATGAAAAGAAAAACACCCATAAACCCGATCTGTAACGTTTATACCCGGATAGTTTTGATTGTGTTTCAAAATTCAAAATACGCATGCGTATTCTTGTGCGAGCTGTTTAGGAACAAAAGAAAACTTGAATTTTCTACTTCAGAGCCAATATTGGTTTTTCCTAAGAATTTGCACTACCTGTAGAGTGGATCCGAGACACTAGATAAAAAACCTCAAGACCCAATCAATAAAAGCATTGATTAAATCCAATGACTTAACCCAAAAAGTTCAGTACCTGGCTGAGGTGAACAAAAACTTGAATAGTTGTCATAGGGAGATAACTGATACCGGAAGAGGCATGGCACGTGGAACTAGAACAATATACCCCCCACCCCGGTGAACGAAAAAAAAAGAGTTCAGTTCGAAATTCCAATCACCTGAAGAAGGCCGGGACGTACAACGACCGAAACTTCGTGAATATGGCAACAAAGTCCGAACAATGTAAATAGTATAAATACATAAAAACCTTCACAGACTTTTGAAAACAGGGTGATATGTGTCGATAAAAAAGAACGAAGCTTGAGAAATATATACTTCTATCATCTATATAATAAATGCGAATGTCAGTGTGTCACTCTGTCACACTTTTCCAACTTTACTCCTAGAGGCCGTAGCCAAACATACCGTACCATTTTGGAATCAGGGCGACTCCGTGAGCAAATTAACAACATTCCGGACAGGTTCTGGAACCGCAATTCTGAAATTTTGGATTCCCAAGTTTTCATTACTGCAACTCTTTTCGGATTCTACCATTTTGGCTTCTACTGATAAAAGCAATTAAAGAGATACAACTTTCAATGTTCAAATGAATAAATTACTGTTTTCAAATTACAGTGTTTCAAAATAAAATTGTCCGTGTTTTCAAGTTTACTTCTAGAGGTCGTAGCCCAACATTTCATACCATTTTGGAATCAGGCCGACTTCATGAGAAAATAGAAAAAACATTCCAGGCCGGATCCAGACCTACAATCTTGAAATTTTGGATTACCAAGTTTTCATTACTGCGATAGTTTTCGGCTATTTTTTACGTGATTTTTTGCGACAAATTTTTTGTACGATAACAATTTTTATAACTTGGAAATAAATTTGGAAATAATCGAAATTAATTGCGAAATCCACTGAAATAAAAATATCATATATATTTATATCCATAAAATAAAAAAAAATAATAATTGTTTGTACGGAAAGTAAGGACCTACGTACATCAAATTGTTTTGTTTTTTTAAATTTAAATGGCGACAGAAGAATTATCATTGAACTTTTAAAAGGTAAACAGCGATCAATTTTGAGTTCTTCTGTGGTTGTTTTTTTTTTTTTTTTTTTTTTCCTATCTTATCTGCTCGCTACCTATTGTGGTGAAGGCCCAATCAAGAACCTTCCGCAGAAACTAACTTAAACGCCGCCCAATAGGGCGGCTTTTAAACTAGTTTTTTAAATATATCTTAATGCGACTGTGTTCTTAAAAATTGTAAGGTATGTTGGCTGACCACCTATCTCAGTTTATGATTACAGATGCACCCATCACCTGGTGACCACTTGCGGCAGGACAATGTACTATGTAAGAAATTAAAAATAGTTGCGGTGTGTGGTTGCGACACAAACTCCTCGGCTATGGCCTTTCTGTCATGCCTTGTGTCAATCCATGGTATTATTTTCAAGCACGTCTCGAAGATACCACACGCTGGGATTATCTCTCCAGGCTGATATAACAAATGGCCATAGTGGTATGGTCGAGTAGGTCCATAAAGATTCTTCTTACTGCCCACTCCATTAATCAATGCAGGCGTCCTCCAAGTCTCTCTCTATTTCTACTATATATTAACGATCTGCCTGGGAAAATTCTCAGATCACTTGTAAATATATATGTAGACGGTTATGGGTATCACGACGAAAAGTCTAGATGACACGGCAGCTGATCTCGCCTCTGACCTCGCTCGTACAGCTCTATGAGGTGGGTACTGGCATGTAACATTCAATACCTCCAAAACGAAACCAGTAACGTTTCATCTTCATGACAGAGCTGAGTCTGGTTCATGATGTATAGATGCACTCTCAATTCGTCACCTTATCTGGCATTTGTACACATGCTCACCCACACCTCAAGTGGAACTCATATATACCATTCATCTCTAAAGACGCTGGAAAGTACCTGACTACTGCTACCATGCTCTCTCTCTCTCTCTCTCTCTCTCTCTCTCTCTCACCATCCACCACTCTCAGTCTCTAACTTTCTCTCGCTCACTCTCTCTCCATTTTTAGAAGACATCTTTTGTTATTCCAATGTGCGTGAGGATGTCTGCGCCATTTCAAGCATTTGTTAGAACACTTCTGTACTTGCTTAACGTTGACACCTTTAATTCGCCGCTCGCAACTACGACTGTTCCTCTTGTTAATGAAAACAAACCGTGTCTTCTTACAGTGTCTTTACGCTTTCCTTCACTATCTTGTCTTGGAGTTCCTGCTATCTTATTTCTGTGTCTTATATTGTCAACACTGTGCCCACCAAGAATAAATCCAGGTAGGACATCTAGTTCTCTTGGAATCACCTCGCTGTATAGGTTAGATAAATCCGGTGAGAAGACGAATTCTCTGTTATGCCAATCTTCGTCGTGGAGAAGCCATGTATCTTAAAAATAAAATCGGCATGGAAAAACATGGCTTTTACCAAGACTCGGACACCAACCCAATGGCTCTGAAAATAAATATACAATTATCAGCCATCATTCAGAGTTGTGTGTGCGCACGGGCGTGTGTGTGTGTGTGGTATTTTATTTTTTGTCAAAACGATTTCGACTCCCTAATCTCTCAATGTTTCGCTCTCTCATTCATAGATCCTCTTTCTCTTTTTCATTTTCTCTTTTCTTATCACTTTTCTCTTAATTGTCGCCCTGTCTTTCTTTCTATTTTATTTATACTTCTCTCTCTTTCTCATTTATACTCTCTTTTACCTTTTCCCTCTTTCTCCCCAATATACTCCTACTCTCTCCTTCTATCTCTCTCATTTATATTCCCCTCTCTCTTTCTCTCTCTTTCTCTCTCACCCATTGATATTTCATATTTCTCTCCCCCTCTGTCTCTCTCTCTTCCATTTATTCTCCCCCTCTTCCTATATATTTTATTTATACCTCTCTCTCTCTCTTTCTCTCTCTCTCTCTCTCTCTCTCTCTCTCTCTCAGAGCTAGATAAGTTTAAAACTGGAGCATTTCTGCAACAACTGTCCAACTCTCACAGTTTCCAGACTCTTCCAAGTTCAGAAGCAGCCTTTTGAGTGATGAATTCTTCTCCAGTCTCTTCCCACAGAAGAAATGTTACTAGACTTTAGCTACTCTACCGCTATTTTCATGACGGATGTTCGGGCGAACTACACCCCCCACCCTGGTTCCGTCAGTCAAGAGACCTTCACGCCCGGAACCCGCCATGCCACGTACATATATTCCATTAGTAAGGAAGAAACTCCACTCAAACAGCTTCTTCCTCAGAACCTTTGAACAGACTCCCGAATGGAATGATTCTCTCATCATTACAATCTTAACCTCTTCAAGTGTAGGGTCAACCCCTATCAAACCTATATATCCTCAAAACATGCAACACTTACTCCCTTTCTATACGCCCATCTAGTAACCCCCTGCCTTGAGTGGCTCTTAGGCCTTGTACTGGATGAACGATAGCAAGAAAGGAAAGGTTGGTTCGCGGAACACGGCAGTGAGCTTTCTGTATGAAATTGGCTTCCGTAATCACCGGATCTTAATCGAATAAAGCACTTTTGGGAAAGCGAGATTCGAATGTTGGATGTGCAGCCAACGAAGCCGAATGAATTGTGGGGTGTCATAATAACAGCGTGGAACCAAAGAGTGCTTCCGGAAAATCGTCGAAATCGCCAAGAAGAACTGGAGCGGTTCAGAAGGTATTTAATAGTAAGTGATACAAAAGGAGGAAAAGACTTAAGAAGGAACCGGAAACCCAATCCTAAATAGGGGATAAACCTCAACTCCTGTTCAGAAAACCGGGGAGGTGTTTAAAACGGACGGTAGGCAAACCTATCTCATCCTATCGCCCAGTTCACAAACCTACCCCCGTCCACAACCAGCCCGGTCTTTTGAACAGGAGTAGACGTTTATCCCTCGTTCTCTATTCAGGACTGGGTTTCCGGTTCCTTCTAAAGTCTCTTCACTCCCTTTAAGTCCCAGTAATTTCTTGCGTCTTAGTTGCATTATCGATTTCCTTTGGATGAATTGATTAAAAAAAAAGTGGGAGTTCAACCCTGTTCTAAAAGAGTATGCCTAATAGGTTAACCGGTCAGTGTGAACTGTACTGTTCATATTTATACCAGTAAATCTATGATTTCAAATTGAGCGTCTCACTATTTGTTTATTTCATATACCATTACTGTAATGAGTTCAATCCTCACCGGGTGCTCCAACTTTTGTTAACCCTGTACTTAGCCTAAGCTAATCTTAGAAAACACCTATATATAAATATAAATAAATATAGAACTGCGGACTAAAATTAGTAAATATCTATATATATAAGTCCCGTTGGGTTCGTTATATTCAATAAGGCGCGATTTCCCCTGGGGAAAGGTATGAATTCATCTCTTCTCCCCCAGCTAGGGTTAATTAGTATCACTAAACTATTATCTACAAAAAAAATTCTTGCAATCTAAAAATGTGTTCTGACTTTAAATAACCTGCAAAAAGTTGATATGCCGTAAAAAAAAGACGAAACAATGAACAACCTTTATATAAATATAAATAAATATAGATCTATAAATTCTTTGAGAAAACAGTATCTTCGGAAAACTGGAAATTAAATAAATGAAGCCAAACAGCATAAACATCGTGTTAAAATGTAGAGAAAAACGAAAACTGTGATAAAATCATACAAATCTAAACACACACATAAAAAATGTTCTGGTCTCAATAAACACTTTCCAGCCCTGACCAGGATATATGATGTCTACAGAAATAGAACATATAAGAATATTCATCCAACCATTACAAAGCCCGTCTCCAAACGTAAACAATAATGGACCTTGTGATGAAGAAATTAACAAAGCTATTCTTACAAAAATGGAATAATAAATATCATTCAACATTGACGCTGAACTTTTGAAAATAGCTTATTTTCTCACTGAATTCAATAACAAGTTCCTCTATTTTATAAAAGAAGTCTGGAATCAGAAATAACTGTGGTAAATCACGCATTAATATATTATGGGAACAGAAAGCTAGCCCCCAAGACCCTCACACATACGGAAGTATCTCAGATAGATCCATCATGGTGTAAGTACTATGAAAATTATATTAGCTATGCTCTCATCGTTTTATGAAAGTCAACACCTCACGTTCCCGTTGGGTTTTCGTTTTGGAAAGGGATGCAACGATGTCATCAAACAACTCCAAGAAATTGCTTACTTCTTTAAAAGGAAACTGTATACCAATCGACCTTACAGCAGCATATGACATTAATAGAAACTTCCTCTTCCCATTCAATAGAAACCGGCTCCAAATCGACTGAATGCATCGATCTAATACAAGAACTATATCGATCTACAGAATCTTACATGTCTGGCGAGAATCCCAATACAGAAACAGTTTAGACTTCATAAGGATACGACAAGGAGGATTTAATCTTCAGTCTATTTAATCTCTTCCTAGATTATGTCCAGTGCATTTACAAACACAGATCTTATGAGACTAACCATTTAAACTTTCCATACTACATCCCAAACGAGTCTACCAATAAAAGACAACGATCCTGCTTTCCCTCCCGAAGACTTATGATGATGGTGGGGGCTATACTGATATCATAGTTGTTCAAAGTTGGGATAAGAATGATCTTGAACAGAAAATCAGCATCTTCTATCAAATATTTCAAGAAATAGGACTCAAGATAAACCTTTCCAAAAGAGTAACGATAATGTAGAATTGGAATGGAGAGAGCACCTTCTCCGAGCCCATCATAAAAATTCAGGATGTGGAATTAGTAAATACTAAACACTCCAGATATTTCGGCGTATGGATAAGTTATAAGAGATTAAGTATAAAAGAAAAAGTAATTGAATAAGAGTTAGTTTCCCCCAATACCACAAATTGTTACAAAACCAAAACATCAACCTAAAAACTTAAGTCATGTTCTTAAATATTAGGTTGGTGCAAAAATATTGTCGTTTTTAAAAAATACGTCAAAAAAACGACAATATTTTTGCACCAACCTAATAGCCTCGTCAAATCGAGACTTTCATAAGGATGACATGCATGGCGCCAAATCCGTTCAGAAAGATTTAAAATGTCAGCTGTTGACAACCGCTTCCTGAGATCAATGGTGTAAAAAAAAGGCTTTGAGCGATTCAAATCTGCGGGTCTTGGCAAAAACCATTTTCTTTGAACATTGTGGGTTGTTGGCGCTACAAAATCACAAAGAACTGCGCCAGATATGAGAACCCACATCACTTGAGGACTACCAACAGCAAGTAAAATGGATAGCACGTGTAACTCGAAGAGAAAATAATGACATAATCAAGATGTAAACATTCAACACCACTTCAAATAGAAGGTTAGGAAGGAACCCCCGCCCATCGATACTGGAACGAGCGATAAAAACTACTGCACGTGAGAAACTTGTTTTCCTATAAAAAAAAAAAAAAAAAAAAAAAAAAAAAAAAAGAGTTTTAAGAGAAAGGCTGAAAATAGTACTGGCTACTCGGTCAGTGAATGTCAAATATTATCTTATAGAGAAAACGGCTAATATTTCCATTACCTTCACTGGGGACAGTCTCCATTAATGACCTAATTTAGCACGCCATTTGTATCACTGAGTTCTCCTCAATCTTTCTCTTGTACAAGACCAGAAGTGAGATTCCTAAATGTTTTTTTTTTCTTTTATGTTCTGTTTCCCTTCATGGCGCAGACGATCATGGCTACCCATAATTTTCTATATGTCTTCTATGTAGCGTCTCCTCCTTATAACTGCCATATGGAAAGAATCTCTCTGTCTCCTTCTCTTTATATCTTTATAGATCAGTACTCTTTTATATGTTTGGAACGAAATTTTTCTGTTTCTTATTACTTTGCTCAGCTTTTGGAAGGCACCTTTCGTTATTCCAATACGCCTTCGGATGATGTGCCATTTCCGCCATTTGTTAGAACACTTCCTAGATAGTTAAATGCATGTATTTGTTTCATGTTGACATTTCCAATCTGTAGCTCGCAACTTCTGCTGTTCCTTTTGTCTTCTTACATGTTTAGTCCTGTCTTCCCGCTTTCCTTCACTACCTTGTCTTGGAGTTCATCCTGTTTAATTTCTGTGTCTTATATTGTCAAGACTGTATCCACCAAGAATAAATCCTGATAGGACATCTAGTTCTCTTAGGATCACCTCGCTGTATAGGTTAAATCCAGTGAGAAGACGAATTCCTTGTTAGACCATATACCGTAAAAATAAAATCAGCATGGAAAAACATTGGCTTTTACCGAGGGTCGAACACCAAGCCACTGCCTCTAAAGATAAATATACAACTATTAACCATCATTCAGGGTGTATGTATGTGTATATGTGTGTGTGTATATATATATATATATATATATATATATATATATATATATATATATATATATATATATATATATATATATATATATATTCAAATTTATATCATATACATGTTATAAGATGACTTCAAAAATTGCAATTTTGTTTCAAAACTGCTGGTCTTTTATCGTGATATAGATAGATAGATAGATAGATAGATAGATAGATAGATAGATAGATAGATAGATAGATAGATAGATATGAACAGACTGAAATAGATAGATAGATAGATAGATAGATAGATAGATAGATAGATAGATAGATAGATAGATAGATAGATAGATGTGAAAAGACTGAGATAGATAGATAGATAGATAGATAGATAGATAGATAGATAGATAGATAGATAGATAAATAGATATGAACAGACTGAAATAGATAGATAGATAGATAGATAGATAGATAGATAGATAGATAGATAGATAGATAGATGTGAAAAGACTGAGATAGATAGATAGATAGATGTGAAAAGACTGAGATAGATAGATAGATAGATAGATAGATAGATAGATAGATAGATATGAACAGACTGAAATAGATAGATAGATAGATAGATAGATAGATAGATAGATAGATAGATAGATAGATAGATAGATGTGAAAAGACTGAGATAGATAGATAGATAGATAGATAGATAGATAGATAGATAGATAGATAGATAGATAGATAGATGTGTCTGTGTGTGTATGTGCGCGTGTGTGAGTTTAAATGTCTTTGGTATTTTATTTTTTTTCCAAATCATTTCGACTCCTTAATTTCTTAATGTTTTGCTCTTCCTTCACTTTTCTCCCCCCCCCCGTCTCTCTCTCTCTCTCTCCCCCATTTGTACCCCCCCTGTCTTTCTATTTTACTAATACTTTTCACTCTCTATTTCTTTTTCATTTATACTTTGTTTCACTATTCTCTCTCTCTCCCCAATTAATGCCCCCTCTCCTTCTATCTCTCATTTACACTCCCCATTCTCTCTCTTTCTCTCTCACCCATTTATAATTTCTCCCCTTTTTTCTCTCTCTCTTCCATTTATTCTCCCCACTCTTTCTATCTTTCTAATTTACACTCTTTCTCTTTCTCGCATTTATACTCCCACTTTCTCTCTGTCCCATTTATTCTCCCTTACGACTTTTTCTCTCACTCCCTCCTATTTATACTCCGTTTCTCTCTTTCTATCTCTCTTAGAAATATTCCTCTCTCTCTCTCTCTCTCTCTCTCTCTCTCTCTCTCTCTCTCTCTCTCTCTCTCTCTGCCTAGCTGTCTCTCTCTCTCCTTCTCCCTTCCTCCCTCTAAGTACTTTCGTCCGCCTTATCCATGCAATGGGGGCAGCCTTCCTTACAGACGCCTTTCTATTTATAGCACATTTTAACATGTACATGAGTGATCTCAAATATGCGTTGGCCTACATTGTATACACAAATTCCTTAAGTGAAAAAAAAATCAAAATTAACGTCTCCTACGCAAACATAGGAGTTCCCTTGACTTACTTCAGAGTTAAACATTGTCTTATAAACAACGCAATTCACCTCCTTTCACAGCGTTCATAAATTCAAGTCGATAAAAATGTGAATTTTTGAAGACAACAACGTTTTTCAAATGTCAAATAGTCCAAGGGAAATAACTCTTGTAACGATTTAAATTTCTTGGATGACGACCGCGTGTCAAGGAAAACTAAATTTGGATCATGTAAGCGCTACATACAATATTCTTCTTCTTCTATGTGCCGTGTCCCTTCAGGGCTTGGATGATCATGGCTCTCCACAATTTCCTGTCTTTCATAGCCCTTAATTTCTATTTTTGTTATCACTCAAAAACTCTGTCCTAACCATTTTTACACAAACTCCTCCGTCTTCTTTGCTCGTTAAATGGGTTATCCACTGCTTTAACCTGTTCTGTGAGTGTTAAATTTCCTAAGCCTTCTTTCCTCATTATGTGTCCTAGAAATTTCAATCGTCTCTTTCTGATGTTAAAATATAAATTAAATGTCCTTTTTGTTTCCATTTTCCATAAAGCTTCGTCGTTGCTCACTTGTTCAGTATGGTATTCTCAGCATCTTTGTATAGAACCACATCTCTGTCGCCTCTGTGACGGGATTGTCCAGCATTCACTACAATATAGGAGGACTGATATTTCATAACAGTTCAGTACTCCTTTCGTTGTCACATGTTTGATAAACAAAACAAACAAAATTCAAACTCGTTTTTATTGTGAAATATGAATTTTCTTACAAATAATTTTTGTATAAATATTATTAATTAAAGATATATGTACGCAATACTATTTTTTCTTATAGTTTGTTTTTTTAACAAATCGTTAAATTTTTATTGACTTCAATGATCACGAAATACACGCAAATGTTTTCAAAATGTTGACTCATAATTGTTTTAATTTTGTTGTGCGCATTTAATACGATAACTGACAACTGGAACAGCGAAGATAAATATATGAATATGTATTTTAATAATAAAAATGAAAATAATAAATAATATAATCCTATTACTACAAGTACTACATACTATTACTACTACTACTACTAATAATAATAATAGTAATAACAACAATTACAACTACTACTAGTAGTAATAATAATAACAACTACAACTACTACTACTAACAACAATAATAACTACAACTACTAATAATAACAACTACTACTATTAACAATAATAAAAATAATAACTACTAATAACTAATAATAATAATAATAACTACAACTATTACTACAACTAATAATAATAAAAATAGCAACTACTACTACTAATAATAATAATAACTACAACTACTACTACTACTAATGATGATGATGATGGTGATGATGATGGTGATGATTCCGATCAAAACGAAATAGTCCATAATTTTCTTTTCCTTTGTGGCTCTAAGTAGGTTATGCATTGTTCTCCTCTTGTCCTTCTTGCCTTCAATCTGTCCTGTGCGTATCAAATTTTCCAAATCGTCTTTCTTCGTTATGTGCCTTTACAAAAACTATATAAAAATAGTTACAAATAATCGTACACAATATTACTTAGTCATGTAGATTTTATGATTAGTTCCAGTGAAACGAACATATATATATATATGAAATGTTTTCAATATAATGACTCATGATTTTTTAACTTTGTGTGAGTGCATTTAATATGCTAATTAGCTGAGGTAAAAAAAACGAAGAAAAATGTGCGAATTTAGATTTTAATAACAAACAGTTTGAATGCTAGAAATAAAAGAAATGAAAGAAATAAAAATGAAATATATATACAAGTTGGTAGTGAAAAGTTATCCCCC
>OZ010579.1:75730126-75922626 GCA_963932145.1 Acanthosepion lycidas | reverse complement strand
TTGTTCTTTCCTCTTCTCTCATACTTCTCGTTTGTGAAACTCGCTTCTGGTTTCTTTCTTTCCAGTGAACTTTGATTTTCAAAAATTTAATGCAATGTCAATCATTATCTACTCTATTCTTAATTCCTGTTCTTTTATTCTTCTTTTTTCTTTTATTTCATATTCTTTTGCACTCAGTAACCTCTTGCGTCATAATGGCTTTATTGCCTTGTTTAAGGTGAAACGATTTTTTTTAAAATTAAGCTTCGTTTGACGGTGGAGTAATGGATAACGGCTCGGATTGAGGAATCGGAGAGCCGAGTTTGAATTCCTGTCGAGTCCATTACATTCACATACGTGCTAATACCCTTGGGAAAAGTACAAATCCTCTTCTCCCCCCCCACGGCTATCGGTAAATAGCAGGACAGACCAGTGTGGCACCATTTAAAGAGGCAGAAAGGGAAAAGAAAGAAAAGAAGAAAAGGAGAGGTTAAGAACCGAATCGTGAGTGATAAGCAAGAACACACACACAGCTAAGAGACAATGGATAAAAGGATATTTTGATAAGTAACAAATGGCGAAAGAGTGTCATTACAATGACAGGGAAATTCTGAGTAAAAAGAAAGGGAAAGAAGGAAAGAATCAGATATGTTTTGGCATCGGCTGTGTTATATAAGGATATGAAAACAAACTATTGGTACGGGAAGACATCTTATGATCAACTACGGACCGGCTGACCAAAGAAAAAAAAATTCAAATAAAAATGTTATTTCGTTAAGTGACGAAAAACAGGCAACTAAAAGGACTTGGACAGATATGAAAAATTAAAAACCACCCACGAGCGTCCGACGGAACACCCTTGGCCTGCGATAAGAAAATTTTGTTATCAGGAAATTGTACCGAAGGAAAATGAATGTGTTTTTTTTTTCTTTCTTCGAGGCGACAGACTGACTGGAACTTTGGAGATGTTTCTTTTTGAGACCATGTTAAGAAGACCACACATTCTGATAATTAGCGATAAAATACCTGACGTAAACCACGTGTAGAACAAGAGTTATGACCGCCATTGTCATATTGTCCCGTTCGCGGCTGGAGAAATGATAAACCATTAAGGGGAAGAAAAGGGAAAGAGAAGAGATAATTTTTTTTTTTAAGCAAGATATTTTTTTCTTCCTGAAACAAAGCCGCAGATTCGTCCACGCCCGACTAAGACATCATTGGTCGAGTGGTGATCACGTGATGCACGAGGGAGGCTGTTGCCGCCCATCTGGAGGATGAGTAAGAGAGGTTGCCACGAAGATGTGGGGAGGGCAGTTCACGCCCCTCTAAAGTATGATGAGAAGGTGGGAGTGAGGAAAGGTTCCCAAAAATGGAAAAAGGTGGAAATTCCTAACCAGAGAGGTGGATATGTATTTAGAATTATCGAGGAACCCCCCGGCGCCGACAAACTCACCCCGGTTTTGGTCGGCGCCCATATAAACGAAGCCACAACGAGCAGAAATGAGTCGAGTCCCAGCCGTTCCCAGAGTCAGTCTCCGGTTGAGGCAAGCCTCGCAGATAGCTGACCAGGATTCACGCACACTCCGGACCCATCTTCAAACCAAGAACAATTATTTTGAAGAGCGACTTAGATCCAGATCACCGAAATAAGTTTTTCTTTTGACTTTCGTCCAAAGACCCACCGAAACACCAATTTCTTAGAGAGCAGACAACTTGAAGTGTTAAAACTTGCCTAGCGGAAAACGACGTGTCACAATCCATAGACCGGGTCGGGAGATAGATGCAGTCCTATGTATCGAACAACTAGACATAAAGTTTGTTACCTTTTTCTTTGATACTTTGAACTTTTGAGTTTTCATTTTATTGTCTTTTATGCATATTTGTGTGGTATCACCCCCGTTGAACTCGGTTTGCAGTACGGCCCCAACCACTGTTTGATCTCGTCTGCCTAAGATCAATTCACAACGTGGGTAGGCAGACTGGGAATCAAAGTAGTTACTTCGGTAACCAGGCGTTGGAAGCGAGTTGGGAACGACGAGGCTGATATCAAATCTAACCAGATTCCCACCCGAATCAGGAAAAGGTTAGAACGCCACATTTGGAGCAGCGACACCCGAACGGAGCAGCGAGGAGCGAACGGCTGGCGCCGCGGCGAGGACGTCACAGTTGGTGCCGTGGTAGACTGGGATAGAACGACACGGTTGGCGCTGCGACCAGGGGACGACGTCACACCAGGGTCAATAGCCTTCGATAGCCACTGGTCTACCGCAGAAAGAAATGGCAGCGTACTGCAGGAAAAAAATCTGCCTCGTCAATCATATATCGAAAGATACATGATCGCCTAAGAGTGTATCATACATGGCACATAACTGACTGACTTATTTGTACCCCAACGTCACCTTAGCTAATATATTTTCACGATCTGTACATTAAATACCAAAGATTGATAATTTGTCTACCTCGAGTATAAAGCAATAAGATTTAATTCTTAACTGGTTACTCATTCGTTGTGTTTATTAATATTTTTATACCTCTAATTGTTTGAATATGCTTGATAAAAGCGAAAGCATTCTGTATTTCATCATCTTCAGTTCTATAATCTGCATGGTCGTAGGGTCGCTGCGCAGCTGAGCACGTGACAACTCCTTTTACGAATCTGGTTTGGAAACCAGAAAGCTATTAATTCATGCGTAGCGTGTCTTCGGTAAGTAGACCGGAAAGAACCCACCCCTCTGCAAAGTAAACCAGATCCGATGCCCTTGAAGGTCTACTTTAGTCACACACGCGTGGCCGTTAATTCAATCTGCGATGAGATCTTCCGCCCTGGACGTTGACTTCGGTCTAGGAAAGCCCTCCGCCCAGCGATGACGTGCGACCCCCGCACTAACTGTATTCAGAATTTAGGAGTTCAATCTACTCCATGTTGCTAGATGTCCCTTGACGCTACATGAAGTGCCATGGGTCCTTACCTATAACTACAGAATGAACTCTCCCTAAGACTATGTATACTACGCCTCTCAAGAGAGAGGGTCGAATCGAGTCGAGTCGATAGTAGTTCACTCCAAACCAGACTGACAGTCATACTAACACCTTCCACATCTTGTATTATTATTTCGTGTAATATACCTTCGTTATTTCTACTCCTGTTTTCGTGTTGTTCTTCTTTTGTCCTAACCTGGACCATAACAAGAAGTTTCATCACACTTTGACAGGTCTTTTTTTTTATCCTGTCTGGTGTCAAAGCCATTCTCACCAAAAAGTTTGGCGAGGAAACTGGTTTAGCCTCTGATGACACAACCGATGACCCAACTATGTTTACATGGTAGAATTAGCACTCGTACATTGACCTGACAAAAGGTTCTGAACTTTTATTGTTTTAAATTATAAATTTATTATCTATTTTTCTTAAATTTTTAGTGATATCATGAAACAAGCATGACAAAGTAGTTACAAACATGGGTTGGGTTTATTAAATGATTGAGTCACATCTTTTATTCGTTCTAAACATTTCATAGAGTGACACAGCAAATCTTGATGATATGGAAATGTTTCAAACAATAATCATGGCTGTATTATTTTATTGCCAAACATAGACCAACATGTCAGCAATAAGACGCAATATGGAAAGAACGGTTTTTCCCATGACACCGTTTTTTTGACTATGCAATGTTATATTGTTATATTAGGTTGGTGCAAAAATAATGACGTAATAATGTCGTTTCATGACGTATTTTTTAACGTCAAAAAACGACATTATTACGTCAGCGATGGTTAGAATTGGAATAAATCCTAAACACGGGACGAAAGTGATTTTATACATTTTTTTTTTTAAATTTAAAACAAAAACATTAAACTCTATTTATTTATTTATTAGAACCTTTATTTACAAGAATAATTTTATTTTAAAGAAAAAATAACACGTTCATTTTTAGCATAAAAGCTTTTTAGCGCATAAATTCCTCTTTGGAGGGATTTTAACGCAGGCTTATCATCTCTCAGTTGCGTCTCTGTCTTTGGACAGAGTGCGCTCAGGGGCTTCTCTGTCAAAGGACAGAGGGTCAACTGAGAAAATTATACTGATAGGTGCCCAGCCCTGGGGAACAGCTGCCCGAAGCCGCGCCCTCCCATTGCACAAGAGGGAGGGATCGGTGCTCGCACTGAGGCCACCGCAACTGACGGTTGCGGGGGCTGTGGGTAATTTTTTGTCCCTTACCCGAGTGTACGCGCTCGGGTCCCGACTCTTTGTCACATCTCGTCCTCATGGGGAAACGAGTAAACACTGCATAAAAGCTTTTTTTGTTGTGGTCACCATTTTAGTGGCTAGCTTATTCAATAATTAAATGCGTAAGTTTTCATACGGGAACGTTTTATACCACATGGAATACTGGTGGGGAAAAGAAAACATGCACAAAATAACTGACCAATTGTTTTGTAATGCAAAGATAACATTTATTTAAACAAAATTAACAAAAGCAAAGTTTAGAACACGAGTTTCTTTTATTAGAAGTAAATTATATATACAATATATATGTTATAGTGGGAACTTACTGCGTTGATGGGTTTTAGTAGGTGAAGCGTTTCGCAGCCCTTTTAGCTTCAGCGTAGAAAATTCATATCGACAATTTGAAAGAGATAATCCGGAAGAAAGTTACTTTAGGGTTCATGTGGTTTTATATTCGCAAGCTGCTGTTTATTTAGAGGTGCTACCGATAGTTTTATTTTAGGGCTGCTACTGTTACTATCTTTAATGTCACTACAGTACCTCCTTTCAAGCGAGATAGTTGTACAACAATCTTAAGAAAGAGAATTTTTATTATGTTAGGTAATAAAATGGTTTCTTAGGTCATCTAATATGACGACTGCTCTTTAAAGTTCTAGGTTGTATCTGGTTGGTGGTTTCTAGTGAATCATCACCAATATTTTCTATATGTACCGGTTTTAGTCGGTTAATATAAATATGCTATTGTCTATTATTAATCACAACAGTGGAGCGTTTCTCTGAACGTTTTACTACCTTATAAGATCCTCTGTAAGCTGGTTGTAAGGGATGTTTCGTTGCATTGTCTTTTACTAGCACAAAGTTGCATTTTTAATGATTCTAGCACATGTGTTACATGGGTTGATTGTCTAGAAGATGGGAGACATTTTCAATTTCAACATATCTGCAAATGATGTAGGTTCCAAGAGTGGTTGATTTAGTTTGATTATTAACTCTCTTGGTAAACATAAAGTTGTGCCATATATATGTATTTATTTCTGATCTTACAAAAATTGTGGTAAGTTGTACCATATATGTATGTAGAACTCTGTGAATCAGTGTAGAACTGTGAATCGGATGTAGAACTCTGTGAATCAGTGTTCTGCTACTATCTTTAATGTAACTACAATTCTAAAAACCAATACAATTAAAACTAATGCAATGCAATATTTATCAGTTACCAATTTATAAAAAAAATAAATGAGAGAAAAATCTTTTATTCATAAGTTTATAAGTATTTGCTAAATTATTAAAATATAAGGAAAATGCCAATAATTTACTATTTTATGAAGTTTAAATCAATTGACATTTAGCTGATGTTTTACCAACGATTCTAATAAATAATATAATAAATAGTGTAAATAAACAATTTAATAGTGTTTGTTATATTACGTTGGTGCAAAAAATAATGACGTAATAATGTCGTTTTTTGACGTAACGTCAAAAAACGACATTATTACGTCATTATTTTTTGCACCAACCTAATATTTATTGTCAATTCTCTAGAACAAAGAAAATGTATAAATTCACTTTCATGCGTTCAGGTTTTATTGCAATTCTAATCATCGCTTTTTAAAACAACAAACATTGTCAAAGAATGAAGCGGCGTCATAGAAAAAGAAACATCCTTTTTAAACTGAGTCTTATGGCTGACACATTTGTCCAAGTTTGCTTCTATATTTTATTTTATTCATTTCATTTTTTTACGCTGACGGCATTAGAATCCGACAGGAATTGGCAGGAATTTGGTTTATCTGATCGTAGTCTATTTATTTTGCGGATACTTCATCACCCCTTTTGATTCGCTTAATTCTTGTCTTCAATATTTATTCTTGTTTCTATAATAATAATAATAATCATAATAATAATAATAATAATCATAATAATAGAGGCGTAGATGTAGGTCGGCCCTTGTCGAGATTGTAGAGTCATTGTGAGTTCCATGATCTTATCGATGACCGCCTAACATGTGCTACGCCAAGGTTAGTTTCGCATTTACAAGCATAGGTATGAAGAGATGGAAACTGATCATTTAAGCATACCGCATACCGCATCACAGGAGGCAATTTAGCCCAACACTACAAACTGCTATAAAACATTAACCTGAAAACACGAGTCATGTTCTTAAATAACCTCGTCAGATCGAGACTTTCATATGGATGTCATGCTTGGCGCCAAACCTGTTCAGAAATATGTAAATTGCTAGCTGTATACAAGCGCTTTCTTAGTTCAATGGTTATAAATAACTTTAAGCGAGTGAAGTATACATACACACACACACTCGCACAACAACACACACATATATATGTTTGTGTGTGTACGTGTGTGTATATGTTATATAGACGCAGTCGTGATTATGGAGTCATTGTGAACTCCATGATCTTGAGACGTGCGACGCTAGAGCTGCATACGGTTTTGAATTTAGAGCCTTCCTTCTCCAAGACTGGTTACCAACCACGGCTAGAGAATCCAGTCTGGTCTAATATTTAATCCATCGCTGAGAGGAGAAGACATGGATTTATACATTTCCCAGTGGTATTTGTGCGAAAGTGAATGCAACGAATTCGACTAGAATACGAACTCGGCTCGCTAGTTTTCCCTTCTGATCCGCTACCACCTGCACATTTCTTTTCTATAGAAATATATACTACATATTTCTGATAAATGATAATATTATTTCAACTTTAAAAAAGGCCGTAATTTTACATCGGTAATGATTTTACTATATCAATGTACTGTAATTAATTTTTCTAGAGAAATGCAATTAAAAAAAGGAACATATTTTTAGCGGTTCAGATTATTGACAAAATGAGGATACATATATAATTGTGTATTTGGGCAGCAATCCCTCTTTTATACATGTTTCATTAAAGACAACTGAAAAAGTACTATGATTAAGCTTTTTAATTGGTTTTCTTGTGTTCGTATAAGTGTTTTCTTTTGTCAGTATAAAGTGCCTAAAAATTGTCCAAATGTTCTGCATATCCTAGCGCTTTCGGCTATTCTTTTAGCCATTATAAAGGGTGTTTGTTTTTTTTTAAATTGAATGTATGGGTTTTTACGTACGTGTCTAGCGTTATAAGACTGTTTTATTTTTTCATCCTGCCAGAGTCTCTTGCGCAGATGTGACAACGCACGGCGCCTTTTACAGTAGTTGTTACATTTAAATTTTGGTAAACTTTCAATGTGTGGCCTCTTTGAAGATTTATGTGACCCACCCTACTTAGACAGACGCGACCACATCCATTACAAATTCAGTGCCAACATTCTCAAGAGAGATATTCGTACAAGTCTTGGTGTTAATATATCAAAACACTTACGAACATCACTTGAATTTCTCATGCTAAACACGATTCTACTCAAAGTATCTCTTGCCATTGAGCACCGCTTTTCTCCAGGATGTACGAACAAGAGTTATGCATTTGCCATGATGTTATCCTTGTGCTGTGTGTTCTGCTAGTAAGTCAGTGTATCAAAAACAAAGTATCGAATGGCAAAAATGGCGAATGGACAAAATGTCGAACAAAGTGTCAAACGGAAAAAGAATCGAACTAAATGAGCTAAATTTGCTTTTTAACGCCCACGCACTAAATATCTCTTAAAATTTTCCCAAATCGTCATGCAAATGTTCGTGCTGAATACGAATTAACAATTAAATTATGAAGAAACCTACCGTTTTTGGAATTATCGACAAGAAAAAATCGGACTTCTTGGTCATTCTTCCCCCATTACTGCCATAATGTTCATTAATTCAGTGCCGAGTGCATCCGGTGGCGCAAGCTTAAATTTTGGCCTATTTACTTCCTTTACATAAGTTCGTTTCCGAAATCAATACGCACTACCGTAAAGCAATGTAATTTTTTTTTTTTCTTTTTGGATAAGTGTAGTTTTACTTAAAATTAAAACAAGCAAAAATTACAATGTAAAGAAAAAGAAAATAAAACAAGTTAACTTTCAAATATATGAAAATATTGACAAATCAAAAATAAAAAGAATAAATTAAGTAGTAAAGTAAAGCATTTTTTATTTTTTTTAAATTGAAAATAAAACAAAATTTGTAAAGTGATCATGGTAAAAGTTTCAAATATATGAAATAATGACAAATTAAAAAATGCAAAAACTTTGTGAAAAGACAGTTAATTTTGGAAATAAAATTACTATTTAAAAAAATGCTAGAAACTAGATACTTGCGCATTTTTTAATGCTTGCGCAGTTTTAATTTTAAGTTAAACTACACTAATATTCGTACACTTGAAAAATTCTATTTTTATAAATGTAAAAGCCTTAAATAAAACAAATCTCGGCACATTTTATATATATATAGACACATACTATTAAAAAATAATAAAAAAATTAATTAATTCTTATTCTAACAGAAATGCATTTTTTTAATTCTAACTGGTGAAAAAAGTATTCGTACAAATTAATTATTAGAATAAAATAATCAATTATGGAAAAAAGTATATTCTAGAATGTTCTAGTAATGTTATCAGTAATTATAGTTAACGCTATCAGCCATTATCAGAGCATTCTGCAATTTCTAGTCTTACGAGAAGGTTCTGATAATGCCTAAAGGTAAAGAATTGACTATTTCACAAAAACAACACATTTTGTCTCTTTGGAAAGATGGGAACAGTTACAGAACGATTTCTAACAACCTGAATATTTCTTTTACTACAATTGCTTCGTTCATTGCAAGGTTTAAAACTCCTAACAGCGTCGAAAACCAAAGACGAACAGGTGCTCTGAGGAAGATTTCTCTAAGATCAGCAAGGATATTAGGACGCCAGATCCAACAAAATCCACAGGTTACCTGAGAAGAGCTGCAGGAACGTCTGCGTGCATTAGGGATTAAAGTAACCAAGCGTACAATAAGTAATGAACTACACAAAAACAGTTTGAAATCACGCATCCCAAGGAAGACTCCACTCATCTTGAAACGACGCAGAGATGCTAGGCTAAAATTCGTTAGAGAGCATAAGGATAAAGAATATTCGTTTTGGGGAAAAGTACTATGGACAGATGAAACTAAAATAGAGTTGTTTGGTCATAATTATCGAAATCATGTATGGAGGAAGGACGGTGAAGCCTACTTACCAATGAACACGTTGCCAACTGTAAAGTTTGGTGATGGCAGTATCATGATCTGGGGTTGTTTTTCTGCAAAAGGTGTTGGCAGAATATCAATAATAGATGGCAAGATGAATGCCGAAAGATACCAGAAAATCCTGCAAGACAATTTAATGCGTTCTGTTGAGAGACTTCAGCTACCTCCTGATTGGGTTTACCAACTGGATAATGATCCTAAGCATACCGCTAGATCTACAAGGAAATGGTTAGCTGAAAGTAACGTTGATGTCTTGCAATGGCCAAGTCAGTCCCCAGACTTGAACCCAATCGAGAATTTATAGCGATATTTGAAAATTCAAATTGGGAAAAGACCACCAACAAATATCAAGAATTTGAAGACAATATGCCAAGAAGAATGGGACAAAATACCACTCAATTTGTGCAAATCATTAGTCGAGACGTACAGGAATAGACTGGTAGCTGTTGAACTCAATAAAGGATATTCCACAAAGTATTAAATTAGGTTAATATGCTTTTTGTTTTGTACGAATACTTTTTACATCGGTTAAAATTTTTAAAAATACATTAATTTCTGTTAGAATAAGAATTAATTAAGTTTATTACTATTTTTTAATAAAATGTATCTTTACACATAAAATGTATCAAAATTTGTTTTAGTTAATGTTTTTACATTTATAAAAATACAATTTTTCATGTGTACGAATATTTATTTTCCCCCACTGTATATATATATATCAGGTCCTCCCATAAGTTCCGTCCGAATTTTGAATAAAGAAAACAAGTGACCAAATGTTACATTTAATTACAGATTCAATCAACAATGTATTTTCCCTGATTATCTATGACTTCCTTCCAACAAGCTTACTAATTCCATTACTGTAAAATTCTTTTGGATTTGATTCGAAGAACTCACAAATGTCAGTTTTAACCTCTTCCTGTGTTACAAAAGCTGTTTCTTCCAAATGATTCTGTAAGCTACGAAATAAATGGTAGTCTGAAGGAGCATGATCGGGAGAATAAGGTGGATGAGGAATTTTCTCCCAAGCAATTTCTTCGATCTTTTGTGACGTAATTCTTGCTGTGTGGGGTCGCTCATTGTCCTGATGAAACATCACCCCTTTTCGATTCACTAGAGCAAGTCTTTTTTCTCAAAGCTTGGTTCAAACGCTCTAATTACTGACAGTATATTTGAGAATTAATTGTTGCATTAGGTGGTAAGAATTCAAAGTCGATTATTCCTTGGCGATTCCACCAAATTGAAAGAAGAACCTTTTGCCCATGAAGTTCCCTTCTCGGCTGTGACTGGGGTCCTTCCCCTTTACCAAGCCACGGTCTACGACGCTTAACATTTCGATAAAAGATCCATTTTTCGTCGCCAGTCACAAGTCTATCCAAAAAAAGGTGAAACAAGTCGGCGAGAATGGAAAGAAGAGCAGATGTCAACTCGGGATTTGAGGTTCTTTTCAGACAATTCATGAGGCACCCATTTTCCAAGTTTAGGAACTTTTCCAAGTTGTTGAAGATGACGATGAACAGTTGTATGGTTTGAACTGAGAACTACTGCCAATTCCTCAACTGATAAAGCAGGATTTTCTTCAAGGGCTGCTTCAAGAAGCTTTTCATCAAACTCAACTGGACGTCCGGTTCGATCTTCATCTTCAAGGGTGAAATCTCCACCTCTGAATTTTGCAAACCATCTTCTGCAAGTTCTTTCATTCACACATTCCTCTCCATAAACTAAGTGAATGTTTCTAGCCGCTTCGGCTGCCGAGTTTCCTTTCTTGAACTCATAAAGCATTATGTGCCTTAAATGATTCTTGTGTACTTCCATGTTAGCAGGGTTTTAATCAAACAAAATTTAATTTTATTGTTCTCTGGAATCAAATTTGATCAGTTTAAATGCATCTAAACATAAAAATAATGTTCAGCTCCATTAGACATTATAAAATACTCTTTAAATTTCGTTCATTTTAACAAAAAGTTAAAATTCGAACAGAACTTATGGGATGATATATATATATATATATATATATATATATATATATATATATATATATATATATATATATCCATATATATATATATATATATATATATATATATATATATATATATATATATATTCATTAGGAACTATAAATAGGCACCTACCGCATAATTCAGTTTATTTACTAAAGTCAATTTTTCCTTCAATTTTGAAACGGTATGATTAGGATCTATATTTTGCCATACCCTTCATAATGGAAATTATCAAGGCGCAAATGGTAGGTAAGGAATTCTTACGTGAGGCTACGCATACGTTGTTGACAAAAACATAGATTAACGAATGTATTGGAAATGTCCGTTCGACACTTTGTCCGTTCGACTCTTTGTTCGTTCGACATTTTGTCCATTTGTCATTTTATCTTTGACAATTTGTCCTTCAACACTGTCTGCATACGGTGTGTTCTTGATTCAATCTTTATACCACAATTTCGGCTTAAGCATTGGTCTTTTTCTTTCGGCCAACTCCCCGTACAGAAACTGCTATCCTTTTTCATCTTGATCCACATAATCGTTTCATCATAACCGGTGTTGAAGTACCGGTGTCATACTCAGGACGAGATATTGGATTGAATGTGTCAACATTTTCAAAATAAATAAATTTAGCACATAAGTTTATTTATATGCAGAAAACATATCTTAGAAAAGAAGAGAAATTATATTTATGTGATTAGCTGTGATGTGTGTAATGGACTGCATGATCCAGTTAAATGCGAAGTCGGTTTTGTTGGGGAATAAGACGCCTGTTCGCCTCTCCGGAAGAGAAACGAGAACGTCCTGATCGCTGCTGTATCCTATAGTGGAAAGAGTAAAACCAGGAAGAAAGTTTATGTCCTTTCGTTTTTTGCAGCTGTTTTTTCAATGCCAACTATCGAAATAAAAGAAGTCTTCTTACCAGTGATTGGTTGTATAATACGACACAGGATATATCAAATAATTCTTGTCAATGGCTCTAAATCAAATTGAAATTTAAAAGTCAACATTTTACACTAAACACACACTAACGATTGATTCTTATACCAAATATACAATACATAATTAGATCATTTTTTGCTTCTAGTGATTTTGATATTTACAATATGCCTGGTCATGTTTCAAAATAAATGAATTCAACACGGATGTTTATATATATATATATATATCAATATACAGAACGACATATCTAAGAAAAGAAGAAAAACTGTGTTTAAGTGGTTAGCTTTAATGTGTGGAATGCACCGTTTGGTTCAGTTAAATGAAAAGTTGGTTTGCTTGATGGCTAAGAATCCTGTTCACCTGGGGACCGAGAAACCTCCACAGAAGTGGAAATGAAACAGGTCTTGTCACTACCATATCATAGTTGAAAGATCAAAAACAAGGCTAAAGTTAATGTAGCGTCTTTGACAATAATTATCAATATCAAGGACACTACGTCAACATTTTACACTAAACACACTAACGATTGATTTCTATATCAAGTATATAATCGATTATTAGTTCAATTTTGTTTTGCATCTAGTGATATGGTTGACCGCAATAAGCCCGGTCAGATTTGCAAATGTTTACCCAACAATGAAAAATGATAGGTAACCACCCAGAAAGGATCACTAGAGAGCAAAGATGGAGTATTCGAATATTTCAATCAGAAGACATTTCATATAAATTATCAAAGTGAAGGAAATTTAAAAATAGTTGCCTCTATGATTTGACTGATTCTATCAGAAGCATTCATGGTTTGTCACTTGCTACAATTTGCAGATTCAAAACTGACGCTTTTCTTGATTGCTTGCTCAAAAATATGTAACAGATGAGAGTTACCGATTGTAATGAGATTCGCTTGAACGTGTCAACGTTTTCAAAATAAAGGCATTTAACACATACGTTCTTTTATATATCTATATACAGAATGACATATCTCAGAAAAGAAAAGAAATTTGTGATTAGCTGTAATGTGTGGGATGCACCATATGGTTCAGTTGAATGAAAACATGTATGAATGAAGGATTGCTACCTAAATACATATCTATCGAATATATCAAATAATATTGGTAATTACATCTGTAATTTTTAGATGAGACGTTATCATTCCTAAAATTGTCCAAGTTACCGAAGTATATTCTTTTTTATTAACAGTGTTCTGCCCATTGTTTTACTTCACACGAACAAGAGAAAGAAATTTCCTTCTTTTTTTATCCGTGTAGGAGGCTACAGAAATAATGTTACGGTAACAACAAAAAGATTTGGTTCAATAATCAAATACAATCTCTTGCAATTTGATGTATCCTTGACAATAATTATCAATACAAGCATTAACATTACATCAAATTACAATTTAAAAGCCAACATTTTACACTAAACACACTAACGATTGATTCCTATATCAAATATATAATCGATTATTAGTTTAATTTTGTTTCGCGTCTAGTGATATGGTTATCTGCAATAAGACCGGTCATGTTTGCAAATGTTTACCCAACAATAAAAAAAACTATAGGTAACCATCCAGAAAGAAGCACTAGCGAGTTGGGAGTAAAGATGGAGTATCCGAATATTTCAGTCGGAAGACATTTCATATAAATCATCAAAGTGAAGGAAATGTAAAAGTGGGTGTCTCCATGATTTGATTGATTATATCAAAAGCATTCATGGTTTGTCACTGGCTTCAATTTGCAGATTCAAAACTGACGCTTTTCTTGGTTGTTTGCTCAAAAATGTGTAACAGATGAGAGTTACCCATTGTAATGAGATTCGGATGAACGTGTCAACGTTTTCAAAATAAATGAATTCAACACGTACATTTTTATTTATTTGTATACAGAACAGCATAAACTCTAGTCATTAAAAAAAAACAACATTGAAACTTTAACAAGAATGTGATTCATGGCGCCAAACCCGTTCAGATATATCTAGCTGTATATAACCGCTTCCTAAGATCAATGGTGAAAATAGCAAGTAAAGCCTGAAGGTCTTGCCAAAGGTCATTCCTTCTTTGAACATTGTGGACTGGTGATACAGAATCACAAACGAAGAAATGTACCAAATAAAAATCCCATTACTTGAGAACTTTCAACAGTAGCAACAACTAAAATGGATAGCACATGTGACTAGAAGAGAAAATAATGACATAATCATGATATTGACATTCCACACCACATTCAAATAAAAGGTTAGGAAGGTAACCCCCATCACAGCTACTAGACTTGAGAAACATGCTTTCCTAAAAAAATAAGTATTTTAAGAGAAAGATTTTATAAATTTCAACCGAAACCATTACTGGATGCTTGGTCAATAAACTCCAAATGTTTATATTATTGGAGAACAGCTAATATTACCATTACAATTACCATATCTCAGAAAAGAAGAGAAATTATATTCATGCGATTAGCTGTATTGTGTGTGTGAGAGAGAGAGAGAGAGAGAGAGAGAGAGAGAGAGTGTGTGTGTGTGTGTGTGTGTGTGTGTGTGTGTGTGTGTGTGTGTGTGTGTTTTGGGGGTGATATGACACGTAGTTCGGTTGAGACTAAAAAGTACGTTCATCTGTTGACTAAGTCAACCCGAAAGGGGAAACGAGACACGTCTTGTCACTATGGCATCCTGTGTGGTTGAAGAAAACGAGAAAAACAGTTTTCCCTATTATACTGTTTTGCATAACGCCACCTAACGGACGTTAAAAGAAGTTTCCTGTCAGACAAGATGGAGTAATCCCGTAACTTTCTTGGCTGAAGAAAATTAAATATTTTTCCAGGACAAGATTATAATGTTTGCCTTCTGAATGATGACAGAAATTATTTTTCTATTCTTTAATCGGAATTAGAGATTGCTTCTTCTCCATTCCTCTGTTCAAAGTTCTGAAGCTGTTTTCTATGTGATGTTCCCGTGTGTGTTTTACATGAATCATTCTTGGGTTTTACTTCCTGTTTTTTCCATGCTCCCGTTGGCAGAAAGCGAATCTTGATACACGGTTTTTTGTTGCACTTAACCATTTCCCTAAGGCTCGTAGTACCCGCGCATAAAGGTTTTCGGTTGACCCTTCGCAGGATATTCTCGTTTCTGATGCTTTTTTAATTCGCTTTTACGGGTTATTTAAAACCAAAAAATCTCTTTAAATCGTAAGAATTTTCTTAGAGATTATAATGATTTAGTGATACAAGTCTTACTAATTAACCCATAGTTGGGGAAAAGAGTATGTGGATTAATACTTTTCTCAGGGTTATTTTCACGTAAGGGAATGTAACCAACCCGACTGGAATTGGAACTCGGCTCTCTGATTAAAAGTTCCGAGCCGTTATCTATTACACCACCAGTACATCCAGTCTCACAGCACCTGGTAAAATAATCGTTTATAAGGCGGATCCTGATAGCAGTCGGGAGAAAGTCCATTTCGGTTTGGTATTCCCAAGCGATCACCCATTTTTGTACTGACCAGTCTCGACATTGCTTAACTTCAGTGAGCGTAGTTTCTGATGGCTTAAGTTATGTTTTTAAATGGCAAATCTTTCAATCTTAATTTAAAAAAAATATAATTTACTTTTATGAGACTTTATAAACGAAACTTATGTTGACTAAAAATATCGATAACTTTTTTCTTATGCTTGTTCCAGCTCACTTATTACAGTGACAGTGGTAAGAAGGGCGTTCCACTTCGAATGTTTCTTACAACGAATTGCTATTTCGTCCAGCAGACTCCTTACAATCTAAGATCAATTATTTACATTATACATACTATTGTCCTCATCTTTGTCGCCATATTTATCCCAACGTTTCGGCCGTTGTATGCTCCGGCCTTCGTCACTGGAGTAGACTGTTCTATATGCTTAATCAGCTATCAGTTATCTCCTGTTAATCCCCCTCTTCAAGTTCTCCACTGCCTTAACTAGGTATTGAACTCACACTCTTTGGGTCCTGTCACTGGATCTAACCAACGCCTTTCTCCACTGTGCCATGTGTCCTTGAGTGTATGAATTTCTGGGTATTATAAACCTAATGTCATCAGCAATCATTTTTTACCAGTGCTCATATTGCAATTTTTTCTGTTATCATTTCATATTTTTACCAGAGCTCATATTGCAATTTTTGTTGTTATTATCGCTTTTCTCTGGTACTCCTTATTACTGGTTCCCATTATGTATTCATTTCTATGCTTGGTCGGCTCAGGAGATTTTTGTGCTGATTCCTTAAGTTTATGAATTTCCAAATGGTGTTCTTTGTCTATGATCTCATCCTGATCCCACAGAGGGCGGTGATCTCCCTTTTCTCTCCATATGTGTTCAGCCACGCCTGATTTTTCCACTTTCCCACGTGTTACAGCTTTCTGGTGTTCTTGAAGCCTTAACTTAAGGGGGCGGCCTGTCTCCCCTTTATATTTCTTTCCGTAGCTGCACCGGATGGCGTACACACAGTCTTTAGTCATGTTCTCCTCTAGGGGGGGGGGTCTTACTCAGGAGAGGTATCTGCGAAGTGTCGTCAAGCTTTTGAAAGTTGTCCTGATGTTATATGGACCGCGGATCCTTTGTATTTTCTCTGATAACAGATACTGAAGGATCGGTACTGACCCGATACACCGAAAATATGGAGACAATATTGAAAAATCCCACCAGAAACTGGCACGAATTGGTTCAGTTCGACATTCCAACCACCTGAAGAAGGCCGGAGCGTACAAACGTTGCGATAAATATGGCGACAAAGATGAGGATAATAGTCCGAATAATGTAAATAGTGTACATAATACCTCATCTCAGAAATATAGACAGATACTGAAAGGCCGAAACGTTGTAATAAATATGGCGACAAAGATGAGGACAATAGTCCGAATAATGTAAATAATGTACATAATACCTCATCTCAGAAATATAGACAACTGAAAGGTCGAAACGTTGTAACAAATATGGCGACAAAGATGAGGACAATAGTTCGAATAATGTAAATAGTGTACATAATACCTCATCTCAGAAATATAGACAGATAATAAGATCAATTTTTATCAATCAGTCATATATCTTCACTTCCTATTTCCTGCTACGTTCATTTCACACAAATCACACAGTAACCTTCTATTTTGAACTATTTAAAAATAAATTATCAGATAGACAAGGATGGATGAAAAAGTCCGTATTATGATAAATAATTATTACTTGAATTTTGATCTGAATTTTTCACTAATGTTCGTTCCATGTGATTAATATTTACCACTGAATTAACTACATTGTCAAGGAAATATAGGATATTCAAAATAAATATTTGTTATGAAAAACGTGCTTTTTTCGTCATTAAGCTGCAGACTTATTGATATAACGAAGTACAACCAAATAGATATTACTAGTGAATAAAACACAGGAAATATGCCTTGTGTCAGGTTTAGCTATTTACTAATATCCAAAATGTGAAATATCACTGAGAAACGAACTGACTGCACGAGCGAACTGGCGATATAGGGTAGTGAATAATTAGGGTGTGTTATGCTAATTTAGACAGGCGAGGGTCTCACAACCGAGGAAATCAGCGCTTAAATTCTACGTTTTTGCACTTACATCGGAAATTCTGGATATGTGAATTCAATTTAATTTAGAGTGAGTCCTTTGATATTCAGTGTAGCAAAACGATCGTTTATAAGGCGGATCTTGATAGCAGTCGGGAGAAAGTCCATTTCGGTTTTGTATTTAACATTTTAGAATGCCGAGCTTGGTAGTAGCAGTAATCTTAGAAATAGGTCAGCGTCAATTTGCTTAAGAAGGTCAGAAAATATCATTAACAGATGACCTCTGAACTACTTCACGCATCACGCATCGCGCATCGCTGATTTATCTAGAGGTCTTCTCTTGTTCCGATGTTTCTCTTGCCGTCCCTTCTCATCGTCTAGCTTTGAGCTTATATCCTTTGACCAGACTTCCAGACTACAGGCATGAACCTTAGTTTCAGCTAACATCAAGTCTCTTTGTGGTAATTTTATTTTCTAACGTTCATTTTTTTATAGCGGAAGTTATGCGGGGAGCTTCTGATTTTTGGTAGTTTTTAGATACAAGTGGCTAGGCTCTGGTCAAAGCAAACTTTCGCCGTTTTTCAACCATGTTCAGTCTTTTCTTCCTCCTCTTTTTATTTTTTGAAGGTTAGTTTCTTCTTAGTTGAGATAGAAGTATATAGAGATAAGTATATATATATATATAGAGAGAGAGAAAGAAATAAAGAAAGGAAGAAAGAGACAAGGAAAGCGCAAATGCCTTATTTTCATTTGAATTCTTCCTTTCTTATATATATAATATTTTTATATTTTATTTTATTTTTATCGGGGTTCACTACAAGCCTATAGAATTTATGGATATTTTAGTTTGTGTTAACAAAAGTTTTGTGAAAATGGATTCTGGTGACTGTGCAATGAGATTACAGAGTATGGTCACCAATTCACGGACATAAAAAAAACTGAAAAATCACATGATTTCAGAGGTGGGCGTAATAGCGAAAACAACATGTGTTTAATAAACATTTTTAACCAATCAGAAGCTAGATAATATATATACAGTGTAACCCGGATATAAGAGAGTTGTCGGGACCGGAGAAGAAGTCTCTTATATCCGGTTTTCTCTTTTATCCGGGTTTGGTCTATTTTGTTTAGGTGAGTATGGCTCTAATTTGGGACCAGAGAAAATCTCTCTTATATCTGGGTTTCTCTTATATCCGGGTTACACTATATATATATATATATATATATATATATATATATATACGTAAAGCCGTTGAGATTTCTTAAAATGCTATAAAACTGTCGATATTTACTCACTGGCGCCACACGTTCAACCTGCAACAGCCTACACACGTCGGAGTGAGCAAGAATTTTTCACAGCCTTATTTCAAAGCTGCTGAAATTTTGGCAACTGAATTCGACAACGATCTTCAATCTGCTGTTAAATATGAGTTTATATCCCTTATATAAGGCCACGTGTTAACAGTCATACTGCTATCAGAATCTTGTTAACCACCATACTCCTGGAGCCACTCATTTAAGCATACAGTGTAACCCGGATATAAGAGAGTTGTCGGAGCCATGGAAGTCTCTTATATCCGGGTTTGGTCTATTTTGTTTGTGTAAGTATGGCTCTAATTTGGGACCAGAGAAAATATCTCTTATATCCGGGTTTCTCTTATATCCGGGTCTCTTATATCCGGGTTACACTGTAATAAATAATGAGAAGTACTACTAAGAAAGATAACCCTGTTTTCTTAATCTATTCAAATGTACTAACCTTAATTTATTGAGGCACAAGACCAAATTGAAGGAAAATAGATTATTTTTCATCAGTCTTTTGAGTCAGTAACGCTTGACTTGCTATTGACCAATTTTAGCTTAGCCTGTCAGAAGAACACAATCGTGAGCATCCAATGAGGGTCCAGCTCTCGATACCAAAATATTCGGCTTTAAAATGACCTTACTGATATTTGAGCCAACAAAGACACACAGATTTGCCAGTTTAGTTACTTTGAGAGCTAATTTTAGCTTCCAAAGTAGGTATGTCGGCAACTCTAGAAATGCCACAGCTCGGCTTCGGAAATAACTGCCAGAACTAGCAAGAAAGATAAACTGTTTAAGTCTTTCGCAATTCAGCCTACGATGCAAAAACTTTTCTTCAGAAGAAGCTAACAGATGAAAGTAAAAGTTGTAGACAGGCTCGATTATTGAAGTCCTTTCGAGAAAACGCTTCCTACAAGCAAAAGACAGAGTGACTTTACATTTTCTTTTGATATTTCGAGTCGGAAATCTATTTCTAAAGAACCGATTCTTGATTCGCAATCTTATCGCTGTCCCCAGCTGTTGTCAAGTAGATTATCACTAAAGTCTCGCAATTCCTTCGTAAATAAATTCCGTTTTTCTTGATGCAATTAACCGAGATTAATGGAGGCTATGGACGCTATCGTTGTTTATTTTACCAGGATTTCCTTTAGAGTCGATTGCATGCTTAACTCGAAAGCTGCTGGATCTTCTGTTCAAAAAGTAACAAACTGATAAGAATGGGAATTTTGATAATTAACTTTTATGAGATTAATTTTTGGCTAATTTCCTTCAGTTTTCTTTCGCCATTTTATCAAAATGTCTAGGTCGACATACTATTCAGTTTTTACGCAAATAGTGTGAATAAGAATAAAGAAATAGTTTCATACAAAACTCGAAACCCATATCTCGGAAGCTTGTCTTACATGGACAATGTTTTGATCAATTCAGTCACGGAAGTCTCGTATTTTACTAGGATTCAAATATTTACTTTTTTTTCTTTCTGATCAATATCAACAGTTTTTTTTTCTTTCTGATTTTTTATGCTATGCTGTTTTCTACCTACTAGTAGTAATACATGTAGTAGCAATAGTCTGAAGGTGTTTAAATTCTTAGATCAAGTTGTTACGGAATTATTCATTTCTTACTTTTTTTACCACGACAATGAGTATTCCTTTAATAATATTCTTCGCCTGTTGCGTAGTAGCTTACTAGGATTAAACAGATATGGAAATCGTCAAGAAACAGATACACACTCCTTTAGTACTGAAAATACCTGGAGCAAGAATAATCTTCTACAGCATCAACATCCACTGACACATCTTATTTTCTTTGTTTACGATGAAAAATCCAGTCTCCTGGTCTGGACTGGAGGAGCCATGTGAACTTATCTTCCTGTCGAATTTCTAAATCTTTATATCAGCTTCTGTTTTCTGCTTATCCCACTGGATAGCATAGTAGTTGCAATTTTTTTTCCCTGAGCCGCATTTTCGGAATGAAAATTTGCTCGTACCACACCAAATTTTATATGATAAAAAGTACATTCAAAATTTAAATAAAAAAACAGAGATTGTTAAAGGGAGATAACCGCGGGTTCGAAATCAGAACATAGTCATTGATAACGCTCACCTCCAATTTGCAGACCCTAGTTACTAAACCCTTATACTTAATATATTTTATCTAAGCGTTTCACCTCAAGCAAAGCGGGAAGCTACTAGCATGCAAAGGGTTACAGAGAGTTGAAGCGAGAGCAAATAGAAGTGATAGAGGAAAGGATGAAGAGAAAGATAGGAGATAGATCAAGGCATCTGGAAACGTCGATTGACATTACATTTAAATAGTTGGAGATTATAGCTATCAGGGAAACAGGAAAGGAGAGCGAGTTCCACAGGCGAGAAGTGCGAGACGTGAAGCTATTGGAGTAGAAGAGACGGTTACATTTAATAGTTTCGACAGTGAAAGGGTGAGAGCGAGATGCCAGCCAAGTAGAACGCTTAAATTCATTAAGTCTGGGAACTAACGAAAGCAGCTCATCGGAGCAGTTATCATGAAAGTATTTGTAAAAAAAAGACAGAGGGAGGCGACGGCACATCTGTGAGAGACCAACTGCAGACGAGATGCCAGATCAGGGCTTAACTACATTGCATATCCGTCTCTGGATTTTATCAAGAACCTTGAGACAAACAAAAGGGACTCCAAACCATATATAGCAGCAATACTCCATCATGCAAAAATATCATAATGATAAAATCAGTCAATAATTATTTATAACTATTTATACTGGGACTCATGCATGCAATTACAAGTGATCCATAATAAGATTTTAAAACTGTTTCTAAATCTTTGATTGTCTTTTAGTCATTCTACCCGACTTGCTATTCTCTTCCTCCGCACCTCTGAGGTGTGCCAGACGTTTGGGAATCACTGGATTAGCATAATCCCAATCCCATCATTTGCACAGTTTTCAGTTTATCTTTGTTCTTACCAAAGCTTGATTCTCTGGCAAGATTCGAACCTAAGTTCACCTAGATTAAACTGTCAGCAAAGTTGAAAAGTGCCTTTAAACACAGATTTTCTTGTGTCTTTTGACATAGACATATCTGCTCATGGCGTATCCAAATGTAAACAAATGACGTCACACATTATGAAATGGACAAAGTCCAACAAAAAATAAAAGAATATATAAACATAAAAATGTCTTAAAATAATTGTCGGACATTGTCCATTTCATAATGTGCGACGTCATTTGTTTAAATTTGGATATGCCATGAGCATATGAATGTACATGAGAGAATCATGGAAGATTGTAGTTTAAATACAGTAAAATCGACTTTGCTAACCGTACGCTCCTCTGTGACCAAATCGGTTAAAGGCACGTCAGGCTATATGACGGTTCCGGATAGGATACAGGTTCGATTCCTGTCGGAGGACGAATATTTTCTATGAAAATTTCTCGGACATTCAGGCCGGTAAATGTTGTTTCATACTGTTTATTATAAACAGAGCATTTACTTAAATATTTGTATCTATAAAAAGAATGTATAAACATAAAAATGTCTTAAAATAATTATCGGACTTTGTCCATTCCATAATGTATAATACCTTATTTCAGAATATATATATATATATATATATATATATATATATACTCGGGTTGAGTATGAAGCCATTTCGAAAAAAAACACACCCTCACCTGAAATTCAAAATGTGTGGTGGCGTGAGATTTGGAGAAAGAATACTGAAGTGATAGATGTGTGATTTAATCTGCCGCCATGACTCAAATTGTCCAACTGCAGAATTTCTTATCACTGATTAATCAATTTTAAGCATTAAAAACAACTTGATTCGGAGATTAATTTTGATTTTGTTGAAATTAACTGACTAGTAACCCCTCCCCCCTTGCTGGGATATTTACACACTAGGTTAGTGTAATCATTCAACAAATCCGATGTTGAAAAACAGAGTGCGTCCAGATATTAGTTTTCAAACAAAAACGTCGAAGAAGAAGAGACCAAAAGAGATTGAAGCCATAGATTATTCAATTTGATGGATGGCGAGCCACTCATATTCGAGGATGTCTACAAGGACGGCTACTCAATCCCTACTGCAGACGTCTGCTCAGGCACATTTATGTTTTTTCAACATGAACAGAGCTCACCTGTTGTTATTACTGCAACTATGCTGAGCGGACCTTAGTTACAGTTTCTGGGAGAGAGAGCGTTATCTAGCGTGATCAGTTTGAACAAGACCAGCACGCTCAAATTTTCGGTGATGAGGACTCGTGACTTCGTGATAGCACAGCTATCAACGACCTCCAAGGGTATTGTGTACCCAATTTCACTCACAATGCTTAGGTCAACCTGTGGTTTAGTTTTCAAGTATTTTCTAAGGGTGCCGCACGCTGAGATCGCCTCCTCCAGATCGATAACATCAAAAAGTCATCTTCCTGACAAATCGACCATGAAACCTGAAAGAAGCAAGTAAAATAAACCAAGATGGACGAGGGTTTTTTTTTTGGTGGGGGGCATATAATTTCCTGGGATTTTATTCATTTTGTTCATGTTGTTACTGAACTGCCCTTTATAATTCACGAATTCAGTTGTAAAAAAACGATTTCGTTCAAAACTGAACATTATAATTATTATACTGATTTATCCAATATGTTGTCCTTAATTTTTTTATTACTATAACCACAATATTTTAGCCGTCGTACTCTCCAACCTTCTTCAGGTGTCTGTTGTATTTACCAATATTCTAAGAATTCGGTTCCACAGAACATCGGTTCGCGGAAAGAATCTGCTCTAGAGGAACTTATATCTCACCATTGGAATACGAAGGGAATGAAGTTGGTTCGGTACAATGTGCGTGGTATGGCAGGTCATAGCCGTGAAGATTAGAACTGGTGAAACTAAGGAATGTAGTTTGAGCACTTTCCATGGAAGTAACGATAGAGCAGTGAAAGGCTTGTGAGATTTCGTCTGTGAGAAAAGGGTTGCAGGGTGGAAGATAATTTGTCACCCACAACGACACGGAGGCGCTTTTGGACACTATCGAAATATGGCAGCAGTACTCCATTTTCGGCCGGATTTGACTCTTGTAAAGGTAGATTATAGCAGTAGGAGTCGGGTACTTACTGGAACAGTACAGGCAACCGATCATTTTTCCTTCATCTTTAGCGATGGATCGCGGGTACGAGTTCCACTTGAGGTCTAGGCTAATTATGAGGCCCAATAGTCGCTCAAGGTACGGGGCCTCACGGGGGGACATCCAATCATCGTGACTGGTGATAGTTCAGGGTCTGATTAGCGATGATGGACTAGTTTGGTTTCCAAGGCATTGAATGTAACCAGCCAGTGTTTTCCCACTGAGATGTTAGACGTATGTAGGCGTCCTGAAAGCAAAGGAAATATTTGTCGCAGATTACTTCACAACGCAGAGAACAAATCACTGTAAGTTCAGAATCGAATATCGGGGACAGAAAGAAATGCCAAAAACTCGATTCGCAGGTACTATCTCACAAATCACGTAACCAGTCAGAAAAATAACTCACTCTCCGACGAACGCGATACCCAAAATACACGAATCTCACCACCCAACACCCCCGATTCGGGAACACCAATTGCTTTTATCAGCCGAGCATTTTGTCCATTCGTCGACAGCTGGGAGAGGACGCCCAATTTTGGCATATCAGAATACTTTTACAGCAACTCCTGCGACGGACTTGTTTTTGATTTACAGATTCCGTCTTCAGCATGTCATGCGAAATATGTGCCCATTTTATTTTTATTTTTTTTTAGTAAGTAATTTTCTTTTTCACCACATTTTCCGTCGTAGGAAACACGCTACGCGCTGTCGCTTGGTTTGACGAGGTAAGTCGCCGTTTTTTTTCATCGCTATAACCTAAGTCAAAGGAAGGATCAGCTGCCAAGCTCTGGTCATCTAGTGTTTTGGAGTTGCTCACATATACTGTTGTATCATCAGCATGAAAATTATGGGTCCGATTGGAGATGTTGGAATGTCCCTAGTTTGGTTTTCAAGGCATTGAATGTAACCAACCAATTTTTCACCTACTGAACTGTTAGGGCAAGTTCAGAAGACAGATCAGCTTCCAAGCTCTGGTCATCTAAGTGTTTGTAGGTGCACCTATCTACCTTTGTATCATCAGCATAGATATTCACAAGTGATCGGAGTATACTCTTAGGCAGATAATTTATGTAAAGTAAAAAGATGGGTGAACACTGGAGAACGCTTACGTTGAGTGCTAGGACTCCGGAGGATTGGCCGTTAAGAACTACCTTCGAGGTGCTACCTGTTAGGAAAGACTGAAAGAATTAATATATATTCTAGGCTGTGATAATAACTTACTCAGAACTGAAAACCCTTTCGGGTGGTGTTTTGATCAGGTAAGGCCATAAAATTGCTACACACGCTTGTCTGACAGGACAATAGCTTAGTGAGTATAAACATTGGTTAAGCGTTCTAGTTTTCCTGGTTGTCATGGCCTCAATCCCGGGGCCAAGCAACCGAATCCATATAACTTTGGTTTAATAGAAGCAACATCACAGGGACAAATTAGCAGAGAAAGAAATCACAAATGAATTACTACAAGCTAACTCTCCCTGCATGGACAGATTGATAAAGGGTTCGGTTCGGAATTCCAAGAAGGTAATACAACACCTGAAGATGGCTGGAAGATGCAACGGTCGAATCATTGTGATTATAACGACTAAGATTAATTCAGCAGTCTGAATAGATTAGTGTTTTATCTTGAAGTGGCAATTCGTTCATCTTCAATTCAGTTCAGAGTTCGCCGGGAAATCCGTAGACAGTAGTGTAAGAACGGTTGTCTATGTTTCAGCAATTTTATTTGAACTCTCTACAAAATTTATCAAGAGCTACAAAGAACAGGGAATTGTGGAGAGTCAAAATCACCAAGAGACACGGCATATAGAAGAAGATATAACAACAGCAACAAACGGGGTACATAGAGGGAGTGATATACATTTTATCATCAGCCTTTATCATAGTTTATTATTATAACCGGATTATAACCTTTATCGCTGTCTTAAACTAAGGAAATTATGGGGCCTCTTCAGACAAATCCACCCGCTAACACGCCAGCATACGTTTTGAATATTTTTTACTCATGATATATTATAGAGACATTTACACTTGCTAAAATAAGTCTGTCTATATTTCTGAGATGAGGTATTATGTACAGTATTTACATTAGTCGGACTATTGTCCTCATCTTTGTCGCCATATCTGTCACAACGTTTCGACCGTTGTACGCTCCGGCCTTCTTCAGGTGGTTGGAATTTCGAACTGAACCCTTTATTTCGATCACTGGGGTAGACTGTTCTAGTTCCACGTGCCATGTTTGATGGATGTCAGTTATCAGTTATTATATAATACCTTATCAGATAAGTTATTATATCAGTTGGTTAGATCCAGTGACAGATCCAAAGAGTGTGAGTTCAATACCCGGTTAAGGCAGTGGAGAACTTTCAGAGGGAAAATTAGCAGGAGATAACTGATAACTGACATCCATTGCTCATTTTTACTACAGTGTAACCCGGATATAAGAGAAACTCGGATATAAGAGAAATCTTCTCTGGTCCCAAATTAGAGCGTGTGTTAATGTATATACAGTGTAACCCGGATGTAAGAGACCCGGATATAAGAGAAACTCGGATATAAGAGAGATTTTCTCTGGTCCCAAATTAGAGCCTGTGTTAATGTATATATAATAGACCAAACCCGGATATGAGAGAAACCCGGATATAAGAGACTCCTTCTCCGGTCCCGACATCTCTCTTATATCCGGGTTACACTGTATAACATTTTGCTTTAAATATAATAATACCTATGCGGTCTTAAACATATTTTGCCAGCAAATTTGGATAATTTAAATTAATCCAGCTTTAAAATTTTTCAAGTTGTAGAAAAATATACACTTTTTATATCATTCAAAAGAGTAATAATTTCTGCATAAAGCACACACAATAAAACTAATTTATATTGTTTTATTAGAAAAATACTCTGAAATGAATAAAACTTTAATCATCGGTCTTAAACTCCTTTTCGCCAGTAAAAAGTAAACTTATTGCATATTCTTGAAATAAACTAGAAGAGCAATCTTCAAAAATATTCTTTAAGAAATACCACTCTTTTATTATTTATTGCAAACCAAATTAGGACATATTTCAACATAACCGTAGTAAAAAGAAAACAGATTTTTTATAACCAGCATTATAACAATAAAGCAATTAAAATAAATGAGTTTGTCAAAATTGATTTCATTTCAATTTATGAAACTATTTAGAAGTTATAACATCTAGAAAATTAAAATCACTACTTTATAAAAACTTGAGTAGCTTTAAGCTACAACCTTTAATAACCTAAAGGATAATCTGCCCCTGATTATAACAATAATGATGGACTTCATCACGGAAATTCAGAAATAAATTCAAGTCAGATTTTGTGTCTCTTTGGAAAAAACAGCGACTTTTTTTCTTTTCTTTTTTTTTAAGCATTTCACCCCAAGCAAGGCGGGAAGCCACTAGGACGCAAGGAGTTACAGAAAATATAGAGCGAGATCAGATAGGAGGGAGTATGAAGAGAACGGTAGTGGATAGATCAAGGCAACTGGAGATGTTGATTGACATTACACTTGAATAGCTGGAGATTATAGCTCTCAGGGAAACTGGAATAGGGAAGGGAATTCCACAGGCGAGAGGTGCGAGACATGAAGCTATTAGTGTAGAAGAGACGGCTACATTTAGGAGTTTCGATAGTGAAGGGGTGAGAGCGGGATGTCAGCCTCGTAGGGCGCTTGAATTCATGAAGTCTGGGAACCAGCGAATGCAGCTCCTCGGAGCAATTACCAAGAAAGTATTTGTAGAACAGACAGAGAGAACCAGTCACAACAGCAAGTATTAATTATTTCTCGCTCATGATAAGCAAAAAACCGCGACCTGTTCTTTTCCTTAATGTTATAATCGGATTGAGGTATTAAGAGGCCAAAGAATTCTTGCTCATTTTAATTGCTTGGCAACTGCTTTCAGCTACTAGCAATATTTAACAAGAGAATTGAACGCTAAAATTTGAGAATCGAACCTCTTGACATTCAATATGGAAAATATCTATGGCTCAGATAAAATATTTATATAAAAAATATCCTTCCTATATTAATTTCGAATTAATGATTTTAAAAATGTTTTACAGTGTTTCATACAATTATTCACATACTTAACATACACTAATTCATACACTTATTCACACTTTTGACATAAAAGATGACTTTTTAAATAATAGTTCAACCATTATAATTTTTTTTTACTCATTTTTCTTTCATCTTAATTTAACTTTTTTATTTATACTATTCGCATTATAATAATTATAGGTACCTCCAAAAACAAACAGAAAACAAAACGATAGCTAAGCTTTCAAAGGAATTTTTGTAAATGAAAAATCTTAGTTTTAAACTAATAAATTAAGTTTAATATTTCCAATAAGCAAAATACTTTGCTGTTTTTTAAAAACTAATTTGAATTGACTGGAAGAAGTTTTTTTTTTTTTTTTTGCTAAAATAACTAATTAGTGCCTTTGTTAATCGTCTTTCATTGGAATGTAATTCTCTTTATTAAAAAATCTACCAAAACTTTAATTTAATGAATATTAGCTGATTTAAAGTATAATAAATCAGATTTGAAACAAATATTATTTACTTTAAGTTTAAAATATCACAGAAATGCATTTTTTCGTCTGACAGTAGCTGCGTTTTTAACCCGAGAGTAGCTGTTTTGACGTGTTGACAACTTGATGATAGATATATTGTTCTACGGAGACTTTATCTGTAAAACCTAATTTAAGGAAAAGACGTGAGCGTATTTTTTTAATAATGTTAAGTACTCAGTAATCTTAATGATTTAGGAAAATATTCTCCGTAATCTAATGTTTTATTGAATTTTAGAAATGTTAACTCTAAATTTACTATAGTCATCGTTTTTATTTTCTGAAAATGCTTGTAATATTATCTTGAAATTTTATTAGCTGATGCATTGCCAATTAGTATAAATTCATAGTAGATTTTCTTTCAAATTAACTCCCAATTGTTTTATTTACAGGAAATATTGTATCTGTATGTATTGCAACATTTTAATCAAAACACGACAACGTTGATAGAGACGGATTGCTCACCAAATTTACCTACTCACACCCAGTGATGTCATCAATGATGTACCCTCTCCCTCCAGTTTCTCACACCTGATGTAGAAGTAGTGTTTGATGTTGCATTTATATATTTTTTATAAGTAGTGAACATGTTTTTTGTACACATACAGAAAGTAGAAAACATTATTTTTACGTGAAATCTTTCACAACTTAAAAGCGCGTGTGACCATTACATGACTAGCGACAATACCTGTATCTGTATGTACACAAAAATTATTACATTTTATATAAAACTGCTTTCAGGGTACATGTTATTTATATAAAACAACCTTCAGGCTATATATATATATATATATATATATATATATATATATATATATATATATATATATATATATATATATATATATATATATATATATCTAAGCTGTGTTATGATATGTAAAGGGATATCGTGTTTATGTTTGGGTCCCATTCCCAATCTGCTTCATTTTATAGATGCTATATACAAATTAAATAGCCCGTATTCCAAAATGCGAAAATTTTTAAAGCTGAAGCACTTCCGGTCCAAAGAATTTAAGATAAAGGTTTCTCAACCTGGTATTACAACGGAGATGAGGTAGAAAGTTACCTTTTAAATAGAAAGGGCATGGAAAACCTGGATGTGGGGTATAGACGGAACAAAGAAGAATGTCTCCCTATGATCGGTGTTGACAGACGAGCATTTTATGCCAATTCCGGAAATTTGTTGATTTTATTGTCATTTGCCTCTGTTCCAATATGGTTGGCGTCAGAAAATTCATTCGGCTTTGTTACCTATTTTTCCTGACGTTTTTTTATACGCTCAGCTTATTTACATTAACACTTTCCTATATCTACAGAAACTTCCGAACAATTTCTTCAAAAGACCCTTTATTTCAATCTGGCGAACATTTCAACTGATTCAAATTAATCTAGTCACATAAAGGCAAGGAGAATTGCCATCAAAGAAACAGTGTCGCGTATATTTCTATACTACGTCCTTGATGTCTTCTCACACCACTGAAAATTGTAAATGTTTATTTCTATCATATCTTTGCCTTTTGAAGACTTACCGCTAAACCAACACTTTCAAATCATACAAATCGACTGTGAAGTGTATTTTCTAAGCAGAGTAATATTTAATGGTGAAATTATTTTGCCTTGACCTGATGTTTTTGTTTAAATGATAAAATTACTTACCTTAAAAACAAATACGTTTCTGGCTAACGTTCTCCGGATATAATTTTGTACTTGACACGAGTTTGTTTTGTTTTGTTTTTTGTTTTGTTTTTTTGTTTGTTTGTTTTTTTAACTAACTGTCTTTTTTTTTTTAATCATTTCACTCCATGCAAGGCAATAAATCCACTCAGACGCAGGGGTTTACTGAGTGTTAGAGAATATGAGAAAAAGAAAACATTAAGGAGAGAAGACAATAAACGAACAGGAATTAAGACGGCAGAAGATAACGACTGACATCGCATTTAAATTTTTGAAGATCAAATTTGACTGGAAAGTAAGAAACCGGAAGAGAATTCAGAAGTGCGATATAAGAAACTGATAGAATCGGGTTTTATAAATATATGCGACACTATTTTTTTCGGTAGCAATTGTATTTCTTTTGATGTGGAAAGTTGACTGTTTTACATTAAGACAAAATGAGGAGGATACGCAAATAACGAAATAGATACAAAACACAGACAATATATATATATATATATATATATATATATATATATATAAGGAACTTGGTAAACCGAATTGGTAAATCCAAAGAGGATGAAATCCTGAGAGCTCAATGCGAGGACAGAGCTAATATGTAATGAAAAACAAACCACTTTAAGGTACCATTACGATAATTTATTTCACCCAAAATCCTTTTTTAAGGATTCAGGATCATCAGGTAAAACTTCCAACAACGAATTGAGAGGAAAAATTTATATATATATATATATATATATATATATATATATATATAGCGGCAACCGGAGGTCTAGCCACTCTGATGAGCTGTGATACAGCGAAACAGTCTGTCTGTGGATGACAATATATATATATATATATATATATATATATATATATATATAAATGGATGTTCATGAATTTGCCGAAAAATGGCATATTAGGATGAAAAAAAAATGCCCAAAATTCACGAAAACTACGTTTTATCATCACAATCTTTACGATATTATTAAGGAGAAAGGCCAAAGTGATTTTTTGTTATTTTCATAAATGTTTTCATCATTTTGTAGAACATGCGAAATTTTGATTAAAAATCTTATTTTTCCTGCGTTTTTTATGGACTATATAATAATACAATAAATTTTGTGTGTCTTCTTTGCAGCGTAAGTTACATTGATTTTGAAATTCTTGCAAAAATCAAATAATTTTCAGATTTTAGTGATACTTCCAGAACCTATTCACAAATGAATGAGATTATTTTATAAATGTTTTAATGCTATATATATATATATATATATATATATATATATATATATATATATATATATATATACTCAAACAGGTTTAGTTTTCGTTGTGATCCTTTCAAGTTCACGGAGTAATTTTTTGGTAGACTTAGAACATTGAGTAAGAAAAATACCAAAATTTTCTTTCGAAATTTTTTATTTTCCCAATTACTTTCAATCTCACCTGAAACCATCTTCATCGGTTAAGTTGTCTGTGAGTATGTATATATGTATTTCAGTGAATTTAAAACATTTCAATTGTTCGTTTTTTGTTTTTTTACTGCTTATGCAGCGTTCTAGATCTCAAAGTTCAAAGTTAATGAATTTAGCTCAAGAATTCGTGATTTTAGGTGAAAAGAAAAAAAATCATAATCCATTTTCAGAAATACCTATTGTTCCATAGAAATGAGATATGGACAAAAAAGATAAGGCCTTTGACGTCGGAATTGGGAGTTATGACAGTGCAAAAGTGTCTAAACTAGTAGGATTATTTATTTATTGCGCAAACTATCTTATAAATACAATAAAGAAACAGTAGGCCTATACAGAGATGATGGACTGATGATAATAGAAAGCAAAAGTAATAGGGTGAAGGATAGGCACCGAAAAGACTTAGAAGCGTTTTTTTTAACATTACGGACTCGGAACAGAAGTAGAGACAAACAGTATAGAATTCAACTACCTAGATGTGAATTTAAATATATATTAAATATAAACCATACAGTAAGCCAAGAAATGTTCCATAATGCATAAGCACCGAGTCCACACACCCTACTATAGTCACAAAACGTCCATAGTATCGAAACTATCCACCAATTAAAAAAAAAATGAAGGAATCTTTCAAAAAACTAAGAGTCTATATCAAGAAGCCTTGGAAAAAAAACGGACAAAATTGAGCTAAAATATTAAACAACATGAAACAGTAATAATAAAAAGAAATAGAAGTAGAAAAATAATATGCTTTAATCCACCATAGAGTAATTCAGTAAAGACCAATATAGGAAGAATATATCTAAAATGAATAAAAAACACTTTGCTATTTCTGAAAAAAAATGAATAAATTATTCAATAAAAATAATTTAAAGTGAGTTACAGTTGTGATAAAAATATCAGAAAAATAACTGGAAATCATAAAAATTTTCTCAATAACAAAACAAAGCTAGCTGAAACTGTAGAGTAAAAAGTGCCTGACCCATGGAAGGTAACTGATCAATGGAAAATTTTGTCTATTTGGCTAAAACAAAGGTAGAAAAATAATAACCAAGCTAAAGACGAGAAAATATAGATAGAGGCTACTGAAAATGTGTAGAAAAAATTACAATAATCATAAACTGAGTTTTAAACACAGTAAATACGAAAACGATCGTACACTCAGAGTATTATTGGAAGAGAAGTAGGTAAGTCCTCTAAAATTACTTTAAGAATTTATAAAAAAAAAACGGAGTACATGTAAAAACACTAGGGATAGATGTAAGCTTTGCCTGGAAGAAAAATTTGCCATAGTAAGTTTGAGCAACGATAACAAAGTGCTTAATAAAAAGAATTAATAAAAGAAATTATGTGAGCGTCACAGATAAAGATGTGGAGCTTCCATCGATGAGTTTAGTTTGCATCCTCTCTCTTGTCGTCGGCATGCAGCAATAAACGACATCATCCAAAGAGCTTTGGATGCAGCTGGGTTCCCTTCCCAAATCGAACCCGTAGGCCTCGACCGTGGTGATGGAAAGCAGCCGGATGGCATTACCATTTTCCCTTTTAAAATGAATAAGTCGTTGATTTGGGATGCGACCTGTGCGGATACATTTTCGGCCGGTAATTTGATCAGTTCCGCGGTTGAGCCGGGATCCGTCGCCAGGGACCCGTCGCCAGGGACCCGTCGCCAGGGACCCGTCGCCCGGGACGCAGAGATGAAAAAAATAGTTAAATATTCTTCTCTTGCTGATAGATGTTTTTTTTTACTCCTGTGGCAGTGGAGACTTCAGGGGCTATTGGCCCTCGTTCGATGGCGTTCCTTCAGAGGATTGGCGCGATTGCGTCTCGATTAAGGGACGAGCCTCGTGAAACGGAGTGGCTCTTGCAGCGTGTCTCACTGGCGATGGTTCAAGGTAATGCTTTCTCCATCATTGCGGCTGGCAAAGGATAGCAAAAAAAAATTGTTTATAGTTTCTGGAATTGTCATCAATGGTCAATTGAAAAAAATATAGTTAATTAGCAAATGTAAACATAACATAAAACACCTATTATGTCAGCTACCACAGGACTGGCATATTGATTTATTGACGATTTTTTTTTATTTTGTCGACTGCACGGTATAATAGGGTCAGTTGGACACTGTGAGAAAAAGAGCACTATGACGCAATTCACTCTGCCAGAAATTTGGAAACGGCATGCTGTACTGCTTGTCATTCGCGTCGGAAACTCCAATACGAACATTTCAGAGTGTTCGGGGTGTCAATCTGAGGACGGTGCAGGGAACTCGGTAAGAGTTGGATGAGTCTAATGATGTTTACAAAGGTGTTTGGAGTAATCACTAGTGATGGCGATGTTATGCCTCCATTCATCTTCCCACAGAGCATCAGACTCAACACGGAGGCCTAAATCAAGTACCTTGAGGAGGTAGTGCTGCCCTGGGTCAAGGAGGTGGCTTCTGGGAGACCCTTGTATCTGACAACAGAACTCTACACCATGCCACACAAGCAGGAAAACCCAGTCCTGTGAGTCAAACAATTTCTGCGATCACATCACCCCTTATATCTGGCTACCTAACTCCCCAGACTGCGACCCCTTGATTTTTATGCGTGTGGCGCAGTCGTGCGACAGACCATCAATACTCCTTATAACACCAAAGATGAACTGAAGGCAAGGATTATAGCAGCATTAACCAACTTAAACAAGGAGACTGTTCAGAAAGGTTGCAGGAGATTCTGATGTCGTCTGGTAGCCGTGGTTGAAGCCAATCGCGATTTTATTGAATAAATTTACTCTTTAGTAATTCAAGAGAAACAAATATGACTGACAACGTATGGCTCGTCTAGATATAAAACCACTTTACACTAATATCCCGGTTGAAAAATGCTTAAATCTCTTTAAAAAAGCATCTAACACAATCAAAGAGAAACCTCTCCCTACCAATCACTAAAATAATAAAAATCTGCCGTCACATCTGTTGGAAATTTAACAACCTCCCATATAAGGTCGTAGCTTGATGAACAAAATTTGAAACAATATAAGAGTTTAAAACATACTTTATACAAAAAATACATAACACAACGAAAAAAGAAAAAAAAATGGTTGCTAAAGGCGTATTCTTTAAAGTTGTTAAAAGTCAATACATTTGGGGACGAGATCTAAATACATGTGTGTGTTAAATACATTGTACATTTATCTTTAAGGTGTTCATTCTTCCGATAGTTGCTTTCCATTCATTATTCAGATTCGGTTTTGAGCCTTAATTTTCTATTCTTGGGAATCGGCGAAAAGCACGTGTGGTCCGTTCGAGGTCTCTCCGCTTCTGTCCTTGGAACTGAAAATCCTATTTCGCGCCCAATCTGGGCCATGTCCATTATCATCAATTTAGATTCTTCCCATTATCAGCAGGCAAGGGAGATAACATATATATTTTTATACGTCACCAATCAATGCTATTTCATATTTAATAACAGTTTTTACAATCAAAAATTTGGATTATCAATGGGATCGCCTCTCAATTGCAACAATTAACCCTTCCCCTCGGAACATTAAGTCCATGATATATAAAAAAAAAATCAGGCAACCTTGTTGAAAAACTAAGGGAAATAAATATGACTGGCAAACGTATGGCCCGTCTAGATATAAAATCACTTTACACTGATATTCCGGTTGAAAAATGCTTAAATATCTTTAAAAAAGCATCTAACACAATCAAAGAGAAACCCCTCCCTACCAATCGCTATTAGAATTACCAATGGGATCGCTCCTCATTGGACTGATGGCATGTATCTTCTTAGAATTTCTCGAATCTGGCTCTTTCCAAAATATAACTAAACAATTAACTTACTTCCGATATATTGATGATGATCTATTAATATATCACCGTGATACTGATTTGCCGGATCTTGTTGATAAACTAAACAAAGTCAAACATACAATAGAATTTACATACGAAATGGAAGAAAACAATTCATTACCTTTCTTAGATATCATCTTACACCGAGTTGAGAGCAGTGTCCACTGAAAATCAACTAATAAAAATGGCCTAATAAACTTCTATTCCCATCATAACAACAAAATAAAATCCGGAATGATCACTGGATTCAATCTAAGAGCACTCAGAATTTGCATCCCTTAATATTTACACAAAGTGGGGAAATATATTGAAAATACATTCAAGACCCTTCAATATCCAAACTATTTCACATTCAATGCGAAACAAAAGGCTTATAAAATATTCCAAAATGGAAAAGCTGTTTTTTCCTTTAAAATTTTTTTTTAATTGCCACACACAATCACACACACACACACACACACACACACACACACATATATATATATATATTTAATTTCAATTAAAAGGTGCAATTATGATTTATAAATTCATGAATCATTCATACAAAAAACAAATATAGAGGTTAATGATTTAAATGGCAAGAATACATCGTCGCAAACTATATAAATAAGATACATCAACCCGAAGCTGTATATGAATGATATGTTTTTTGTATGACTGATTCATGAATTTATAAATTATAATTGCACCTTTTAATTGAAATTAAAATAACTGATCCAACGTGCAACTCTCGGATAATAAGTGTGACATTACTGTAATTATTGAACAATATAGTTCATGCCATATTCACGGAAAATCTACCAGTAAAAAAGAATTCTCTTATTGCTATATTTGTACAAAAACGCACAAGCTTAAAATTTAAATTCAAACTCAGCGTTGCGACCGCACGTTCCAAAACAATAACACATTTCTCATAGCATTTTTTTCGGATTACATCTCTATTTTCGTTGTAAAAACAAGAACAAAATCTACTTCCATACCTGATGATGTCTGTAGGAACAGACGAAAGCTTGTAAAAATTAGAAAAACCTTATGCAACTGCAATTTATAAACGGGGATCATATCATTGATATAAAGGTTCGGGGTTGCTGTATCTTATTTATATAGTTTGCGACGATGTATTCTCGCCATTTAAATCATTAACCTCTATATATGTTTTTTGTATGAATGATTCATGAATTTATACACACATATATATATATTCAATTCCAACCACCTCGGAAGGCTGCAGGAGCAGCCGAAAATTTTGTAATCCCCAAAAATTTGCCATTTTCCGACATGGCAACAAAATAAAATTTCAAAAATTATACAAAGAATATCTTAGCCATCGCTTTTTCATTTCGGTTGTTCCACTCTTAAAATTCCTCGCCAGTAAGATTAGTTGACCAGGTTCTCGCTAAAATTCTACATCAGTTCACTCTAGCATTCAACAGACTGAAAATAGGACAAGAATAGTGCGTGTTCGCTAAAGACAATGGAATAAAGAATGCGATGTAGAAATACAGAAGGTGATTATCTCTCTTTAGTCGAGATGAAGTCACGTAGGTTACGTGGTTGCCGCTTAGTGACGTAACTGCATAGTGACGAAAGTGGCAGTCAGTCAGTCAGCTTCCAGGACTCAAAGCGAGCAGTTACAGTGCTGAGTCTAAATCTGCCTTCCCTAGACGCGTGGTGTAGCTTTAAGTCCGTTTTCCTATGAAAATATATCTTCACCAGATATAGAAAACATCCCTGGTTCACAGTTCTGATGTTAAGAAAAACCTAGGACTTGCCGTTTCCCGTTTGCGGAAGATGTTCTCGATATCGATAGAGCAGATGAATCCGGCCCACTCGAATTGGGAATCCTAAATATGGCTTCTCCAGAAACACAGAAGAATCTCCGACAGCCCTAGTTTCCGTTGAGAAGTATTATACGTAAGCTCTTTTTATTCTGCTTGTTGTTGCATACATGCTATAATTTTTTGCGTGGGACACGTGTGAATATGTATATATAATTTTTCGTATGACTTAGCGGTATAAAACGCTTTCTGAGAACAAAACATGTTTGTCATTCCTTTTCCTTTCACCTATTCCGTTCCGTCCGTGGAATAAGGTGTTATTATATCAAGGATATAATAATGTTCATAATGGGGAAATTCAAACTGGGAGGATATTCATTTTTCCGATAACTCACACATTATCTAGTATCGTACCAGGCATGTGATATTATTATCATCCATTAGCGATATTCATGCTCAGAATGATAGAAAGAGCAATGCAAATTCAGAAGGATGCGTACCTATGTTTTATTGATTATGCAAAAGCATTTGATAAAGTACGTCACAAAGAACTATTGGAATTGCTAGGAAACCTTGACATATGCGGGAAGGATATTAGAATAATCAAGATCCTATACTTGCAGCAAAACGCCTGCATTCGGACAGAAAATGATTTCAGTAAATATATAAAATAAGTTTTTGACACTAACGGAAGAGGAATACCACTCGATGTTTCCGTCTGTCCTTTTCCCTTCGATGGAAGTCCAACCAGGATTCATTATTGGTGGATATGGTATTAACAACAGAAGATATGCAGATGGCATAGTGTTAATAGCAGACACAGGAAGGAAACTACAGGAACTCTGACAGAAGGCAGTGAAGGAAAGTGTGGATAAAAGACTAAACATAAATTGCAAGGAGACGGAATATACGGTTGTCAGCAAATGGAACATCCCAACATGAGACCAACGAATTGGACACCCCCAAAATCAAGAAAGTACGAAAATTTAAATATCTGGGAAGTGTTTTAACAGAAGACGGGATACGTGACACCGAAATCTGAAGGCTCATTGGAATACTGAAAGATGCCTTCTAAAAGCTAAAGTATTAAGAAACTGGAAAGTTTCGTTAGAAACAAAGAAAAGAGTGCTGAACTGTTATGTAATATCCCTCCAAAAGCTAAGAAAAGTTTTAATAAACAGCAAAATTTCGTTAGAAACAAAGAAAAGAGTGCTGAACTGTTATGTAATATCCCTCCAAAAGCTAAGAAAAGTTTTAATAAACAGCAAAATTTCGTTAGAAACAAAGAAAAGAGTGATGAACTGTTATGTAATATCCCTCCAAAAGCTAAGAAAAATTTTAATAAACAGCAAAATTTCGTTAGAAACAAAGAAAAGAGTGCTGAACTGTTATGTAATATCCCTCCAAAAGCTAAGAAAAGTTTTAATAAACAGCAAAATTTCGTTAGAAACAAAGAAAAGAGTGCTGAACTGTTATATAATATCCCACCAAAAGCTAAGAAAAGTTTTAAGAAGCACCAAAATTTCCTTAGAAACAAAGAAAAGTGTACTGAAAAATAAATACCGGACAATCTCCTCACGGAAGAAGAGACTTGAGGCAATAGAAATCTGGTTCAACAGAAGGATGCTGAGAATAACATTGATTGAATGTGTGAGTATCAAGAAAGTTTTAAGGAAAATGGAAACAAAACCTGATACTTATATAGAGAAAGTTGAAATTTCAAGTGTGCATATTAAGAAAAGAGGGCTTGGAGAATTTGAAACGCACAGCAAGTGGGACAGGTGAAAGAAGCAAATAACCCACATAATAAGCTTGTATAAACGGACGGTAGAACATAGAGGGGTGAAAAATCAAAACTTACTAAAAGCTACGAATGAGAGGAAGTTGCGGAGAGTCATGACCGCTCACGTCCTGAAGGAACACGGCACATAGAAGAGGTTCTCTGAGTGTCAATTTATCCGTGTCCTCTTTCCTCATTATGCGGCCCAGAATACTTTACCTGTTGAGTATGCATATTCAGATAATTCATTCAATGATATCAAATGCTTTATTAACCACCGGGAAGCCGACCGATCGTGATGGAAATAAATCCTATAGGGATTCTTGATTCTGCATGCTATTTTTAATATCGGGTAACACTGGGTGACCATGCTTGATTATCTTTAGTCGCAATCAAAATGCAAATATAAAAAAAAAAGTGGCCAGGCAAATCTATGGCTGAAAAAAGAAATAAATAGGTCAGACTATTTGTATTTCCAGCAGTTCGATTTTTCAACTATTTTGACCTCCAGTTGACCTTTGTCGATTATTTCATGCCGGCCAGATTTACTGATTACTCGTCTTAAACGACTCACCAAAAAACAATCAATTGTTTCATTCTTAAATTAAAACCCGGCACTCGATTCGTTCTGCCTTTCGTTTTTCCAACGGAAACACAAAATGAACTTATTTCATAATTTCATGCGCATGTAATAAGAAAACTCCTACAGAAGTAATTTTATATCGATTCTATTAAACAATGCATTGGTCTCTTAAGAACAATTATTAGATGGGCTATCATTACTTCTTTATAGATTATTTACATATTTATTCATTCTCCAAGCGACCCCACTTCTCTTCTGGGGGTTCATTTGGTGCACATTTGATGGAATCAAAGGAATCAACAACCTGATTCAAATTAAAACGAAAAACTGTCTAAAAAAATAATGAATCCAGTCTATAAATAATACACCTCAAAAAAAGATGGATACAAAAAATTTCTTTTAACTTGAAATATCCTTGAAATTTTCAGTTTTCCTATTTGAATTTCCTGATGAATCTTAATTCTTAGGTTAATGATTAAATAAAGCTAATGCCGAGTAAATAAAATATTTGTAGAAATTCTCCTATAAATAATAGACCTCAAAAAAGTTGGACACCTAGAAATTTCTTTTAACTAGAAATACCCGTGAAATTTTCACAGATTTTCTATTTAAATTTTCTGAAGAATATTACTTTTTACGTTAAGAATTGAATAAGCTCATGGCGAGTTCTATGACAATAAAATATGTGTAAAAATCCACCCCCCTCAAGAGCATCGTTAAATATTTGAGCTTAACAACATTAACAAATTATTGCAATAGTTAATATTAGCCGTTTCCCTAGAAGGAATAATTTGGCTTTAATTAATTACTACTTTCTGTTGAAATTAAAAAAATCTTTCTACTAAAACAATTATTCGGAAACACAATCAAGTAAAGGTTATAAATGAACAGATTTGAATTTGACAACTTTTCCATTTCAATGAAGCAGACGTTAAAATATTTCTATCTTCCTTTCTTTCTTTCATTCATTCATTTTCTCACTGAAACCAAGAGGCCTCTCTGATATGTCTTTTCCGTCTTTCCACGCGATCAAAACGGGACAGTCCATTATTTATTAAATATTGGTAGGGCGTAACGGTCATGCTAAGGGAGAGACAAGTAGAATTATTTATTTTAATTCTTTCCCTCTTTTGTAAAGATATTATAAATCATTTGTAATATCCGAACAAAATCTGTAAGATAGAATATTCGAAAACCAGTTGGATATTTCTCCTTGTCAAATTACAATAGTTACATTTTATTTCAACATATTTCTTATGTATAAATCTCATTCAGTTGTTCGCGGATATATTTTTTATTATTTTTAGCTGTTAAAGGTTTCCAAATTCACCATAGCGTTTTTAAGTAGCAGGGTGTTGAGTCTACAGGGATACAGAGGGCGATTATCTTCTTTTTGGTAGGATGAATTCACTAGTGTTCCGGGACACCCGGGCAGTAAGGTCATTTCGTGGGGCGATGAACCCCACTTGCTATGTAGACAGCGAGGAACATAGAATTCATAAGCCCGCAACGGTAGAGCCAACAGCGGAAACCACATGGCCCCAACAAAGAACATAAGAAAACCACAGGCTTTTCCGTATTCCCTTCGGAGAATAATACAAGTAAGACCCTCTCAATTTTCGCCCCTTCACACTGCTTGTTTTATCCATCTATGTCATAGTTTCTATATGTAGGACAAATACTGTCAGGTATATACATATTTGTATATAAATTTTTTCTATGCAATAGTGGTATAGAAATTCTCTTTGCTAACAACGCGTATTTGGCAATAATTCGTTTCCAGAAATAAAAAATTAAAAACAAAGTTTGCGAGGTCGTTTTCGATTGGCTGTACGCAGTAAATTCTTTGTCATTTAAATTGTTCTGTAGAGATCAGAACAAATGAAAATTCAAAGGAGCCAAGTCAGGAGAATACGTTGGGAGCTGGTGGGTTTCTTATTTCAATTCTTTAAGCTTTTGCAAGGTCTATTTTGCAATATTCTGTCTTGCGTTGTTGTGTGGTAAAATGACACCTTTTTCGATTTGCCAAAATCGGCTGTTTCTTCTTGAATAGATTGGTGAATTGGGCGCAGTACTTCTTTGCAGTTATTGCTTCGCCGGCTGGAAGAAGCTTAAAGTGAATGATCCCTCTTCAATTCCACTAAATGAACAGCAACATTTATTGGATGCCAGACCGCTTAAACAATGGATTTGCACATTTACAAGTTTGTTTCCAGCTCCGTTTGCGTCGAAAGTTATCATAAATTATCCATTTTCCATCACCTGTAACAATTCTGTCCAAGCAAAAACGGCTTGTTTTCGTGACATACCAGCAAAGAGATCGCCAGAAAAACACGATCGAGCTTGTTTTGTTCCGTCAGAGAATGTGGCACCCACGTGTGTGTTTCGAAATGAATGCAGGTCTCTTCAAATAGTAAAAGGCAGTTGAGATATCGATTTTAAAACTTTTAGAAATCTCTTCCGTCGAAATCTTCGGTTTATTCTCCAAGATGACAAGCAGAGCGTTTTCATCGAAGCTAGAAGTTCGATAGAAGCGGGGTTGATCGTTTAGGTTAAAATCACACTGACGAAATCAGCCAAAGCATTTTTGGAGCGCCCGAAGAGCTGGAGTACGATCCAAATAAACCTTTTGAATGATTTTTTGTCGCATTTTCGACGCTTATGACTTTCCGAAATTCACAGAAAATATTATCAGGAAAGTGAAACTTTTCTTCCGCCACCTTTAAGGTATTCATTAGTGAACAAAACATCAACATTCAACAAAGTCTGACTGGCAACTGAACAATGCAAGATTTCAATCTTGAACACACCAGAAATCGGCATCAAAACAACATCATTGTCAAGTTGCGGTCATTTTATTATAACAATAAAAAACAGGCAACATTTGCAATGATCTGATATTAAGATATATCACGGATCTACTAATGTCTATAATGGGGAGCTGGAGCGGCTCCATTAATCCCAAAATATTTTTATTGGCTAAAAATAATACTGCGTGGTAGCAAATAAAAGCAAAAATTTTGATTGTTGCTGAAAGTCCTCAAGTGATGTGTCTTTTTCTTATTTAATACAGCTCTATGTTCTATAGCGCCAAAGTTCGAAGAAGGATGGTCCCCGTTAAAACCTACAGGGTTCATTCGCTTGACATTAGTCTTAATCATTTATCTGATAAATTAGTTGTATACGACGAGACAGTTTAGATATTTTTTATTGATACGAACATATCTTTTAATCCTTACACCTATTTTCTTAATTATGATTGAGTAACGCTATCAGAGAGTACAATACTAATACAAAAAGACCTACACCTACGTTTCATAGTTTAGAGAAAGGCATTTAATAAGGTACGACACAAAGACCTATTTGAAATATTTGATTTAATCTGGCACAAGACCACAATAGTGAAGAAAGCAAAGAGAAGAAACTCACAACAATGGTGATCTAGTCTTGGAGACGAGCTCCCAAACCATAATTCTGCGGTAAGTGTCCTACAACTGTAAATTGATGAGACCTTGTTGCCAATCTTAAATTCATAAATTCTCGGCACCATAGCGAAGAAATCACCCGAACAATTACCATGAAATTATTTATAGAAAAGGCAAAGGGAAGCAACTTTACGGCGGTGGGAAAGTGACTGAAACTGAGACGCCAGGTTAGGATCAATAATATTGCTGATTCTTCTTTGGATTTTATCAAGAATCTTTAAATATATAGCAGGAGTATCGGACCATATGTGGCAGCAATATTCTAAGCATGGACGAATAGTAGACTTATAGCTATATAAGATTCTGGAGAGAAAGATTGTTTAGCACGACACGGTGAAGCAACATTTTTAGCAACTGACCTAGCAATGGATTCAATATAGTCTTTCCACTTCATATCGGCAGAGAATGTTATCCCGAAAAGGGGTAATGAGTTACTCTCCTGGAGGTTAGCATCAGCTATACTGATGGAAGACAGAAAGGAATCACTCAGATGATTAATAGAGAGCATTTTTGTTTCAGGGTCGTTAAAATTAACCAGATAATCTTCTCGGCCTACACATGTCAGTAAAGAAAAAAACGTTGATAAGTAAGTAAAATCTTTTGAGACAATAATTTATTAATGTTCAGTAACTTTCTTCGAAAAGATTATTTCGTCTTTTTCTTTCGTTTATTTTTTTTAGAGAGAAAGAGTTTGTTTTTTTTTGTTTTTTTGTAATGAGGGTCGATAGAAAATTTCCAATTTTTTATAAGATGGAGTCACGTACTCTGTATTCACGTCCAAACATCCCCAAACTGAATGAAACGAAAGAAATCGACTTAACTTACGGTGATGATTTATTTATTGTTCCATATTCCTTGATTTCTTTTCCAGATACGACAATAAACCTATTCGCAAGAGCAATTCGCGGGATAACGGGTTGGAATTTGGCCAAAGTAAACTTTTGCGGAGATAACCGCGTTTTGCAAGCAAAATCACGAGACAAAATAGCTTATGACCCTGCTGAATAGAATGAACGTTTTGTAGTTTCTAAGTATTTGAATATTAGGTGACACAAACAAAAAAAAAAACAGTTGATTTTGAAAGAAAAGTTTCAATATTCATCCTCCCATTATTAATGGATCTCGTCTAAGTACTTGCTAGTATTTCCAATCAATTTGTTATTTACTAAGCTCAGCATGTGGTACTAGGATACAAGTATGGCTCACTCTGCCAGTGTCGAATTTACTTACATAGTAATAGTTAATTATACTTAACTCGCTAGCTATTACCCAACACACCGAGGTGTTCTGTATTTATGATGAAGTTGCTAGAATGACAGCCAGCAGCATTTTAAATTCGAAAATTATTCTATGTCAATTATAATTGCAATATTAACCGTTTCCTTATAAGGAAATATTCAGCATTCATTCATTGAGCAGCCAGTGCTACTTTCGGTTGAAATTTATAAAATCTTTCTCTTTAAAAGAATTTTGCAGGAAAATAACCGTTATCGCTCTCTCCAGTATTGACTGGGAGATTCTTTCTTAACCTTTTGTTTGAAGTAGTGTGGAACATCAACATCTTGATACATCGAGTTAGTATCCGTTTTGATTGTTGCTGAAAGTCCTCAAGTGATATGTTTTGTTTTTTTTTTTTTCTTATTTAATACAGCTCTTTGTTCTATAGCGCCAAAGTTCGAAGAAGGATGGTCCTCGTTAAAACCTACAGGGTTCATTCGCTTGAAGTTAGTCTTAATCATATATCTGATAAAGTAGTTGTATACGACGAGACAGTTTAGATATTTTTAATTAGTTTGGCGCAATGTATGACATCCATATGAAAGTCTCGATTTGCTGTGACCGAGGCTTGTTTAGAACATGACTCCATTTTTTAGGTTAATGTTTTGGTTTTGTAACAATTTGCAGTATCGGGTTGAAACTATGCCTAGCATAGCCTATTCTCTGTTCAATTTCCTCATCTATCAAATTTATTATAATTGATCCATACACCGAGGTATTTCAAGTATTTCATATTTACTAATTTTACATCCTGAATTTTTTATAATGGATTCAGGGTACGTGTCATCACTGATTCAGGGTACGTGTCATCACTGATTCCATTTCAATTCCAGATCATAATTTCTGTTTGATCTTGATTTTCTTGGAATAATTGGTTGAGCCTGTAGATTTTTGTCAAGCTCATTCATATCCCAACTATGAATAACTATGTCATCAGCATCAGTACATTAGCCTCAGGAGGGAAAGCAGGCATTCTGTTTTCTATTAGTAGATTCATTTGGGATGTGGTATGGAATGCTTAAATGGTCAGTGCTCATCTCCTTTGCTTGTATAGTTTAGGGCATAGTTTAGGAAGAGATTAAAAAGAGTGAGGCTTTCATTTCCAAATTGTCGTACTACTGATGAGGTTTGAGATGTTTCGATGTCGATAGTTTTAAGTTTTAAATTTAGTATTTAGTATTTAGTGGAATTAGTTTTCACGTTAGTTGGTTCTTGGTTGGTTCATTCTTTTTAGCAGCATATCAACACCCCTATAGGTTATTTAATGACAAAATCTAAATATTTTGAACATAAATTGTATGTCTTCAACATGTATTGTTAGTCATTTTGTTATAAAATGTATTGTTGGTAATTCTACTATGAAATGTATTGCTGGTGTTTTTGCTATAAAATGTATTGTTGGTCATTTTGCTATAAAATGTATTGTTGGTCATTTTTCTATGAAATGTATAGCTGATGATTTTTCTATAAAATATATTGTTAGTCATTTTGCTATAAAATGTATTGTTGATAATTCTACAATGAAATGTATTGCTGGTCATTTTACTTTAAAATTGTATTGTTATTCATTTGACTATTGGTTGATAATTTCTTTATATAAATATGTATTACTAGTATTTTTACTATAAAAACATATTTTTATACTTTCATAGTGTTTTGTTTTTGTTTGGGGATTCACTATTTGCCCATAATTGGAACCCTAACAGGTACTACCACATCGAGTCAAGCTGTATCTGGGAACAATAGTTCCACGCTAATCAAATCTTCCAATCTCTCAATTAGGGGCTTTGCTGCCGGATGTAATTGTTATAGTAATTTACCTACGCACGCATGGACTCTCTCAGCTATAAATAGGAGCAGGTACTGACATTTTTGAAGAGGGTAGTTTCCAGCAGTCAGCTCTGACAATCGGGACAAACATTCTTGCTGTAACTTCTAGCAGTTGACTACTTCTTCTACGCGCCGCTGGTGAATTTTATATGTGTTGTTCGTGTCCTAAGTGTTATCGCTCTCGTTTGTATATGTTGGTGCAAAAATAATGTCGTTTTTTGACGTTCAGCTTTATGTGAGAAAACGACATTATTTTTGCACCAACCTAATATTACTGTTTCTGTTAATGTATTTAACTCAATTCCTCTCTTGTGTCTTTATTTCTCGCCGTAACAAGGCCACAACAGTAGTCTATCGTCATACCCAGGATTAAAGAGGATCGGTCACTGCAGTAGATTTATTATAGGTATTTACTAAACTTTGGTCTGGCTCAATGAGACCCGAAATCACTACCCAGTCGAAATGATTTCTAAATTAAATTGTTGCACATTACCCCAGGTATCGCTACACGCACCCCTGGCCAAGTGCTGAACTCTCTAATGAGAAACAGAACAGTGCAATAAAGAAATAAAATATAGGTAAGAATACGTCACCTATTAGTTTAGACTTTTGGCGGGTAGACGAGCGGAATTCCTTAGTTCTACCAGTTCAGACATTCACAGCTAGGATCCGTCATGTCACGTACGCAGGGTCGACTAATCCTCATTCCTTTTTAGTTCATTAGTAAGGAGGAAAATCCACCCAGACAAATTATTCGCTAGAACTGTTACAGAGAGGATGCTTTTCCAATATTAACCTCTTCAAGTCTAGGATCAATCATTAAATATCCTACATATCCTCAGTTCTTACTTCCTCCTTTACGCTCTTACAACAATCTCATTCAGCAACCCTCTCTAAGTTGAATGACTCTTCGGTCTTGTACTGAGTGACCAATAATATAAAAACCTAACATTCTTCATTCTCTTAAGACAGTGCGATTGATGCACAATGTCAGTTATATACAAGAAATCATTGTAATGTTTTAATTTTTTATTGATTTTTTCTTTAGTCTCCATCAGGACTTTTTACCGCGAGACAACTCTTGAATTGGTGGAGCGGTATGCTAAAAATTATCGATATATTAGGCAACCTTTCCTTCAAAAATCAGCATCTTCGTTTTCAAATGTACGCAGCGCTACAAGATTTTACAAGCATAAGAATTACGACATCTCAGAAGATATTCCGTAATGTTTTTTAAAGTTGTAGAGAAGTTATAACTCTGAAGAAATAATTATAAACCCCCTAATATATAAATATATATATATATATATATATATATATAATACTCAGAAAAACGAGAAACTGCAAAACGTGGAAACAACAAAACAGGCATTATTTATTATCTGGATATTATGTGGTTTTGGAAACACGAGATACAGTAATACTGAGTAAAATTATGAATTTGGGGTCAAATGTAGATTAAATATGTATCCGAATCCGACAGAATGATAAAATAAAGAATAAGTAAAGTGTATACAGTTTTTCTCGTATGTTTTTTTTTTTTTTTTTTAGATGTGTGTAATGAGTGTTCAGATAATTTAGTTGAAAAACGGCTGGGGTCTTCTTACCTCGAAATTTTATTGAGTGCGAAGATAAATGTTACTATTATGGTCTGAAAAAAAGAAAAGGAATCGAAATTTTCATTGGAACATGTGTTGACGGCCTGTGTGTGTTGACTGTCTGTCCGATAGGGAGCATGAAATATGTTTGTATGTGTAGAGGAGAAAAGTGGATTTGATTCTCATTAGTTTAGAAAGAGTGAACTTGTGATAATTATAATTGTTATAATTATAATTGTTATAATTATTTTATTATAATTATTTTGACGCTATAATCAGTTTTTATTTTTATGGAAACGACACAGTGACAATATAATTATTTTTTATTTATGTATTTTTTATGGACACAACAATCTCATGTGCTAAGAATGAGGCTATATTCTTTGTGAAAATAAAGATGTATCGTGTACTTGAAAAGAAAAAAGAAAACTTCCACATTAACTTGAAACAAAGAACAAGCGATAAATTGAAAAGTTGGGCGGGGGGGCTATAAAATGAATAATTTTAATAATCTGAAGCCAAATGAAAACTACGTTTCTCATTGGTTAAAAATTATAATGGTCATTCTGAATGAGTACTTCGATTAACGGTTATGGGAAAAATGGATGCCTCACTCCCTTGACAAATGCTCAAGAAAATTAAACAAATCCCATTTGGTCAGAATTCATACATAGGGTTGAATAAAAGGATTTTATTTTCCTAGGCACAAATATTATTTACAATTCTTGCAAACATACGAAACCTGTGTTAGATTTCGAGTCGAAATATGATCGCTCTTGCCGTAAGAAACTTCGCCGTATAGGATTTTTCCGTGAGACAATTTCACCGCATTTTTTTTTTCGATACCCTTATCTTAAACGTCACTTTTGGAGTAATGTTCAATTTCATGCACTCTAGCTTTACATTCTTTATTGTCACACTTCCAATATTTTTCACCGTATTTTTCTATTTATTCTGTAAACAAAGTTAAGATCGTCAACTAATTCTACACCACCTCAGGTACTTTCTACTTGATAGGCCATTGTTATGGGTTGACTGCACAAAAATATTGTCGGATAAAGAAATTTTAAAGAGTTTAAGATATGCTCTACTCCTTCTTTGAGTGTTCAAATTAGGTATTCAATTTGGGTATTTTAATTATATGACTAGGTAGTATTTAAATTGTTTAAATATTTTTGTGTTTGATGAACTGAATGTCAATTATACTTTGGATCAAAAGGTGTGTGTTTTAGTAAGCCTCATTTCACTTTCAGACATTTTCTTGAATTTCATTGTTTGTTAAATAAAAAAAATAAGCTTCGAGAAATTTCCATAACAAAACAGTCAAAAATCAACCGACATAAAAAAATCTTTCTCAAATTCATCCCTAATTTAAATGTTTCAAGAAATCCTATTGGCTAAAAAATTAAAAAATACATTAGCCAACGCATTTCTCAGAAAAATTCGCAACAGCTACCAAGCCCCGTTGAGGCGATTTCGTTGTTAAGAAAACTATAAATAGAAATAGTAAATGAATTTTCGTCGCATTTGAGACTCACGCACGCGAAAGATACACACGGGAATTATGTGCCGCCAAAAAAACAAACTTCCTTTATGAGAGATTAGAAAAATTTACACAACAAACTTTTTCACTCAATATCTTTCATAGAAAAACCTTTTGTCTAAGTTAAATTCAACGTTTTGAATCAAAGGCAGACAACTTTTAGACATTGAACATTTCCGAAACAGCAAAGAACTTTTTCTCTAAAATATACCTTTGCACACATCATTACAAACAAAGAAATTGTAAATTGTGTATATAAAATTTAATCTGTTGTTTCAAACATGTATTTTTTGTCGTGGTTGAATATCGTTACCATTTGGCCATTTCTTATGATTTATGTTTGTGGACATTGCATATTTTATTTGCAGCACACTTTTAAATATTCACGCAACCTTCCTAGATCCAATACATGTTGTTATGTTCAAATATATGAAAGTATATTTCAATATTTAGTTATTTATAGTGAATTTAAAACAGTTTATGTTTGCAAATAATTTGTATAAATTTCAAAAGACTTCTTACTGAGCGTTTGAAAGGGTTATCTTTCTTTGATCAGATATTTTATACTGACGTTGGTTGCGAATTCATGTTGTAAGTTTGTTTGAAATATGGATTGATCCTATAACTTCGTTAAATCGAAGTAACAATAGTGTGAGCTAGATATATTTGATAAGAAGGTTCTTCGCATATTAAAAAAATGCGGCAAAATTGTCTTACGGCAAAGTTTTCTACGGCGAAAATCCCTGAGATGAGTTTTCCTGCGACAAAAAAGTGTTTACGGCGTACATTCATAGAACCACGGATTAGAATTCCAACTTTTTCTTTTTTTTAATCACTACACACGCAATCTACAGCTGCAATATGACCCCCATCTTTCGTAAAACGCTAGTAGGTCATTCTTTTTTAATGTGCCGTGTCCCATCAGGACGTGGGCGGTCATGGTTCTTCGCAACTTCCTGTTCTTTGTTGCTCTTAATAATTATATTTTTTTATTCACTGTTCTATCAACAATTTACACAAGCTCGTTGGGTAGGTCACTTATTTGCTTCTGTCCCTCTTGCCTTCAATATGCCATGTCAGTTTCAAATTCTCCAAGTCCTCTTTCCTCATCATGTGCCCTAGAAATTTAAACTCGTTCTGGTTCTAAGTATAAGCGTCCTTTTTCTTTTCCATTTTCCTTAAAACTTTTTCGATGCCCACATGTTCTGTCCATGGTGTGCTTTGCATCTTTCTGTAGAAGCACATCTCTGTTGCTTCAAGTCTCCTTTTCATCTGGGAAGAAATTGACCAACATTTACTGCCATAGAAATTATATAATAGTTCAGCACTCTTTTCTTTGTTTCTAAACCACACTCGAATCCTAGGTAAAAAAAAAAGAAAAACGTAATTGTCTTACATACAAACAAGCAAAATAATAGTATCGACTGATTGAACTATTTACTACAACTACAATAAAGTTATGTTCTATAAGTCAACAATTTACTGACTATATAAATTGACTGACATTATAAATCAACAGTCGATGGACTATATAAATCAAGTGGCTATATAAAGCAAGAGTCGACTTACTATATAAATTGACTTGCTATATGAATCAACAGTCGACTATTAAAACGACTGACTATATAAATTAACAATCGACTGACGATATAAATCAAGAGTCGACTAGCCATTTGTTGTAGCATACCTACGAACGATAATGGGTATGTCCCTATTCTCATAAATACAGTAGTAAATACTGTATGTTGGTCTGCAACTGGAGATTCATCTTATTCGTTTTATATGGGGTCTACGGGGAATTTCTACGCGCAGATTCGTCTCCATCTGTGCTGGTCAAACTCTCTGCGTCCGTCGAAGGCTATGTCGAAGGGCTGAGTCTCTCGGGAAGCAGCTATCCGACCCCGATTTATACGGAGTCTACGGGGAATTTTTGGCTGAGTCTACGGACTCGGATACCCTACATTAAATTCGGCCTTGTGCCACATCTGACCGAGTGGGGCGGTTGGTAGATATCCTGCAGTCCGAAATTCATTGTGGAATTCACTTGATTCACTTCTAGCAGTTGACTACTTCTACGCGCCGCTGGTGAATCTTATATGTGTTGTTCGTGTTCTAAGTATTATCGTTCATTACCAACTGTCGTGTGATTATTTTATTCAGTAACATTCCCTGGGTTACAACACTATTTAAATTGAATGACTATATAAATCAATAGCCGACTGATTATATAAATCGACTGACTATATAAATTAACAGTCGAGTGACTCCAATACAAGCGGAGAAAATAGAAAACGGATTAACATTGTTCAGAAAATATGAATGCGAAAGCGTAAAAACACAAAAGAAATTTTTGAATTTGTATTTACCATGCTTAGTATAGTTTGGCAAAATGTATTGTGAGTTTTTTTGTTTTATATATATATATATATATATATATATGTCCACCCAATACAAGACTCGAGATCTACTCAAGATAGAGTGTCACTGTTAAAATGATTATGATGAATGAGGTGTGATATGAGTGAAAAGGGGGTGATAGAAAGTGAAGATTATGAGATTGATTTCATTTTTATGATTTATCAACCCATTGTCGGTTTTTTTTTTTTTAATCTTTTCACACTAAACCAGACGATATTTGCTACTAAACCGCAAGAGGCTACTGAGAAAGTGAAAGTGAGTGAAAAGGTTTTGAAGGAACCAGAAACCTCATACTAAACAGAAAAAGGGTAAGCCTCATGTTCAAAAGAACGGGAGGTTTGTGAACCGGACGAGAGGCAAAACTATCTACTCCTATTGAAGAGAAGAGGAAAAAAAAAGGAAAAAAATAAATAGTAAATAAAATTTCAGAGTTTGTGGGGGGCGTTATAAGTATAGAGTTGAAGTAGACGGAACCGGAAACACAATCCTAAACAGGAATCAAGGGATAAACCTCTACTCCTGTTTAAAAGATCAAGAAGGAATGCGAACCGGACGATTTTAGATTGTAAGAGGTTTGTTTACAGAAGATTATGAGGATGAGGATTGTAGATAACGATTGACACTCGACGAAGCGGTTAAGATTGTAGTTCTCACGGAAGCATACATGCAGGAGTTAAATCCACAAAGTAGCAGTTCCTGGGGAAAATAGTTTGGAACTTTCGCATTGAATTTGGGATACGGGGAAACAGGGGTGATTCGGCTCCGTGGGATGAGGACAAAATAGTCTGTACTTTTTAACCTTTACTCTACAATGTGACGCCCAAGTATTTATTAGGTTTGTCTTACTCTGACACAAGGCCCAAAAATGTAGTTCATGCAGCGAAAATCGAACTCACGTTAGTAATGGTTTTAGGGACTACTGTGCAAGCCATTGTTCTACAGTGAGGCTCCTTACCTTTAATCTTAAATACCGAGAACAAAAATATGTGATCCTAACAAACACAACCCTGGTTAAAATCTTAAGACCAGATACAAAAGAGTTTAAAATTATAAAATACTGTTACTTTAATCAAAATATATTCGTTAAACATTTACATTTAAATAGAAAATGTAGTTATCAACAAACAAGTGAAAATTTTAAGCTTTTAATTTATTAATTTAAACAAACATTGAAAAAAGGATTTTTTTGGTTGGTCATAAAGATAAGACTATGTGTGAAAAAAACAAATTACTGGCCAAAAAATTTAGAACTAATCAGTGTGTTCATAGCTTCAGGCGTGTAGACATCTACGTAGTTTATTTCCAGTATTAAATTTCAGATTTTAAAATGGCTAAGGGTAAAATTTTAACAAAGTTCGAACAGAGCAGGATTGTTGAACTTCAAAGACGTGGTCTTTCGCAACGAGCAATTGCAAATGAAATTGGCCGTAGCAGAACTGTCATTGCTAACTTCATTAAAAAATCCGGATGCGTAATGCTTCTAAAAATCAAGCGGTCTTCCTAATAAAATCTAAAAATAAAGGATATACTGAGAATTAAATTGTCGTTGTTTCTTATTCGTTCTGTATTTGCTATTCTTATTTACATGCTGTTATCTTTATGACAAACCCCCAAAAAATACATTTTTCAATGTTTGTTTAAATTAATCAATTAAAAGCTTAAAATGTACACTTGTTTATTGATAAATTACATTTTCTAATTAAATGCAAATGTTTCACAAATATATTTTGATTAAAGTAACAGTATTTTATACTTTTTTTTTAACCCTTTTGTGTCTGGTCTTAAGATTTTGACCAGGGGTGTATATAAAAATCCTGTGTTGAGCGCTGCTCGAGTTTCCTGCATTTACCAATGAAAAATTAATGAAAAATAATGTATGACTAAAGTTTTTTTCATAAATATATCCACGTTACCCTTACAAATGTAATTTATAGAGTTTTATAAATTAAAATATCTAAAATCTAGCTGCCTATATAAGTTTAAATAATTTAAGCATTTGTAGTGAAGAGGTGCTACACTGTAATAATGGATTAGATTTTAGCGGGAGGAGTTAACGATGTTTTGCGGAGGAGGAGGAAGTCGTTCAAAATGAAATAAATTCAACATCTCAAAAGAAATTAATTCAACCCATGTAAGAATTTTTATACATATATTTTTATAAAGAGCAACTTAGCTCACAAAAAAAAGGGAAAAAGAAAATACTAACTAAAGAAAAGAAAAAAACAAGAAAAAAAAAACATTTAACTGTAATGTGTGGTTTTGCGCCACATGGTTGTGTGAAATTAAGAAGTCGATAGGTCCGGCGAAAGAAATCTCCCTCAGCGGAGCCAAATTCTTTGTTGTCGTTACTACATATCAGAGGAGAAACAGAGTGAAAGCGTTTATGTCCGCTTTCTTGAGTAAATGGATGGCGGAACAGGGCTTAGGAAAAATAACAGAAAGACAAAATTTATTAAGAGCTAAAAGAGACAGGAAATTATGGAGAGTCATAATCGCCTACTCTCTAAGGGGACACAGCACATAAAGAAAAAGAATAGGGCTGAATAGAACGCCACCTAACGGGCGTTGTGGCAGACAAGGTGAGGTAATCATTAATTTCCCTAAGGATTACAGCTTGAGGAACCAGCTTGAGTCTGACAGTGACGGGCGTCTTTTTCTGCTCTTAAATATTTGTAGCGTTCGGGGAAAATGGCTTATTAAACACTAAATTTTACTTTTTTTATTTTAAATTATTTGAGCAAGTTTCAGCATTAAATCTGTATGTTGCGCATTAAAAATTAAAAAAGTCAATTTATCATTTGTCAGAAATGAAAGCAAGCGTGACTGACAGAATTAGAGCTGAACAGAATTCATTGTTCATGATTTTTACTATAAAAATGCATTACAAATAATTTTACTATAGAAATGCCTTATAAATGCTTTTAGGAAAAAAAAACTGCACTGAAAATCATGAAGAAAGCAATTTCCAGTGAACAGGGATAAATTATTAGCAGTTTTTATTATGACGCCAACTGAGAGTTATTATGTGCTTGTCATTCTCGGATACATTTTCATCTACAGACGCTAACAAGGGTACTTTGAGTGTGAAAACAATATTAAGACTTCAGTTGACGCTATAAATCAACTCGTAGAATTGTTTATTATCTAAATTGACTATTCAAAAGTTGGCGTTTAAAGTCAGATTTCGTTATTGACTTCTGGCAGTCAACGTGTTGGTTAATACAAGCGTTACCAACAAAATATGGCTCTGTACCTAAAAGTAAATGCATTTCATTACTATTATAGTTTTTACTACAGGGGTGTATATTCTAGATTATTTTTCACTAGACTCCATTGAAAAATCAAGAAGAAATGTATTGCCAGCTGTCAAACGTCACTGACAAAATCGAACCGTTATTTAATTTATGATTTAAGGCGGAAACCAAAATTTATAGGTGTCGTCGTGATATGAATGATGATGAATGCATCAAATTTTCGATACGCGCATAAATAAGTCATCATCATTAGGCATTATTAAATTATGAACATTAATTGATAATGCCCCACTTACCTGTAATCCCAAAACGGGTAAATATTCTGTTTTTCGTCCCTGTTCTTACCATATGTCCTCATAACATACATTTCCATTGCTTTCGTGATGGCTTTTTAGTGCGCTAAATAGTTTGTTTTTAGTTTTGGGGTTTTTTTGTTGTTGTTTTTTTTTTTTTTTACTTTTTTATATTTTTTTTCTTTCATCTGACGATGGTGTTGTGAACACCAAGAATTAAAACCAACGGATAGCTTCCAAGCATGAAACAATTTTGGTTCAATAAAGAAAGGGTTTCTTCATTGAGCGTCGCCGATTCTTAATTTGCTACGACGACGAAGACTAAAAGTTTATCTTTGTACCTTGTTTTATTTAGTTCCCTCTAGAAACTAATCAGCTTTCGCTCGACCATTCTGTTTAGTTTTCTTGTCGGTCGAACGAATCGGTAAAAATGAGAAGAACAAAAGCTGTTAAAAAAGATTATTGTGTGTGCATCAGTCATTGTTGTCTCATTATTTTCAGTTATATTTACTTCATTGGGGCAACAGCGAAATGGGGATTTGTTGACGTCGATGTCTACATACCACTTAAAAATTCAATATTTTCGATTTTCTCAAAGGAAAATATCTTCTCTTTAGTTAAACACGCGTTTTCATTTTTGCCTGATACAATAAAAAAAAAGCAAAAAACTTGTAAACAAGTTGTTGCTATGGTTGTTGCAGTGAACCCTAAGCCAATTTTGTGAATCTGGTAAAAATTCTCGATTCTGAAACAGTTATTTTCCTAGAAAAAAAACTTTGGTTATCGAATGCTTTCAAAGGCTGGCAGGGGAATATATATACATACTGGCAACATTTTGCCACGTGGTTGATGTGTACAGTAAGTACAGACGAATTTAGTAGTAGTTGTGTCTGTTGAATACAGTGGCGCCCATTTCTGTTGTTATGTTACCATGATCACCAACCAGCCAAACGACTAACCCTGACCTTTATTGACACTAACGCGTTCGTTATTGTTTATTTTCAGTCGCGCAACAGTTTGGGTTTGTTGCAGTCATTAAGAACTAGTAGAAGTAGTAGTTTTTAATGAACTACTACTAAACTAGTAGTAGTACTCGAATTTACGGAAGATGTTCCTAACTTATAAAAAAATTTCTAGTTCATTTCAAATGTCACAAAAAGTCGAATTTTATTTGAGAGTAACCAATATTTTCAACGAATTTTATTGTAAGCAAATATAACATTTTTTAACACCGAATAGGTAGATACACTACTAGTACTACACTAGGCAAAAAGTTTGGTGTAATATTGCATTTGTTTAAAAAAAAAAAAAAAAACATCTTAAATAAAATGAGATATTTTTGTATTTTTTTTAATTAAACAATAAATTTTTATTAGATTGGTGCAAAAATAATAACGTAATAATGTCGTTTTTTGACGTATTTTTTAACGTCAAAAAACGACATTATTACGTCATTGTTTTTGCACCAACCTAATAGCAAGTACAGTCAGTGTATTTGCTTTTATTTTTCAGTCTTTCTCCAAAGCTCTTATCAAAAAGTTCAAATTTGGATTCGTCTGTCCATAATAATAATACATTTTATTTTTATTATAATTTAGCAGCTAAATTATGAATACATTTTATGAGAAACATTATAGTTGATTTTTTGAGATTACCATAATATTCAACTAAGTTAAATGTTAATACAGGTTCTAATATTAACTCAGCACCGACTAATAATGTTAGAAAGAAAAGTCAAAATATATCTATTAGTTTGGTGCAAAAATAATGACGTAATAATGTCGTTTTTTGACGTAACGTCAAAAAACGACATTATTACGTCATTATTTTTACGCCAACCTGATATTTGACTTTTAACATTTTTTTTCTTTTTCCAGAACTGAGTTTGGTTCACTTCACTTTGGTTTTGTTTCTTTTTTGTTTGTTTGTTTGTTTCTCCTGTAAGAAACACTGCAGCTCATCTACATATGGCAGCCAGAATAGCGTTTCCTTCAGGAACCTTTTTATGCCATTACTCATTACACCACCCGCACATCCAAGATTACAGCACCTGGTATTCCCAAAAGGTCACTCTTCTAGGTCCTAACCAGGTTCGACTTTGCTTAACTTCGATGATCGTACGAGAACCGATGTTTCAACGTGGTGTGGCTGTAAGCATAGATAGATAAGGAAAGAACATAGATAGATAGATAGATAGATAGATAGATAGATAGATAGATAGATAGATAGATAGATAGATAGATAATGATGTATGTGACGTCTCGAAAAGATGCCGTTCGCCGTAATGAGAAACGAACAAATTAAGTTATTGAAGCAAGCAATTATATTATCTTCACTAAACTGCAATCAAAATAATGAGATGTGATGAGACGACGACTGACTCGTTTAGTTAGCCCACCTACAACTCATACCGCGTTGCCCACCCTAGTGGAAGGTTGAGTTTAAAGTGGACTGGTCACCAACGCGTACGAAGATTGGAACAAAAATTGCTGAAGCTGCCACAACACTTCTCACTTTAGAGGAAGCCTCGGGCGCCAAATAATAACGCCTCTCGGATGCATTGAGTGCAGTCCTTTGGAGCTGGAGTACATAATACTAAATATTCATACCCACTCCCCAAGTACGCTGTATTTTATCAGCAAGTGCGAGAGGCATGTTATCTTTCACAGAATGGTATTTGTCATATGTACAAACATATGGTAATGGTAATATTAGACATTTCTTTATCAGGAAACATTCGGCATTAATTGACCGAGCAACCAATGCTGCTTTCGGCTGAAATTTAAAAAAAATTTTTCTCTTAAAACAATTTTTCAGGAAAATAGGTTTCTCAAGTTCAATAGCTGTTATCGCTCTTTCCAGTATTGATGGGGGTTTCCTTCCTTACTTGAGAAAACGTAATTTAAATGATGAATGCACATTCTAATATCTCCATGGAATTTATTATCCATTTTCTGTTAATGCAATGTTAGAAGGCGACGTATTTGCAACGTTAGATGGTTGCGGTCATTTTGTGGATGATGATGTTTCTACTCAATCTCATTCTATGAAAGCATTCAGCCGATGAGAGACACATGGCCCCCTCCTGTCTCTTGCTGTCTTGGTTGAATATGTATTAAATGATATAGAGCAATATTACAACTATGTGGACGTCCTGGGTATGACGTTAAACTACATCCGCGTCCTGGGTATGGCGATAAACTACATCCAACAGCAAGGCCACGGAAAAATAATGTTGCCAGCTATACGTTTTTGAAACAATAATGTTGCCAGCTATACGTTTTTGAAACAATAATGTTGCCAGCTATACTTTTTTGAAACAATAAGGTTGCCAGCTGTGCGTTTTTGAAACCATAGTGTTGCCAGCTATACGTTTTTGAACGTCCTGGGTATGACTATAAACTACATCCGCGTCCTGGGTATGTCGATAAACTACATCCAACAGCAAGGCCTCAGATGGTGTTTTTGGGAAAATAATGTTGCCAGCTATCCGTTTTTGAAACAATAATTTTGCCAGCTATCCGTTTTTGAAACAATAATGTTGCCAGCTATCCGTTTTTGAAACAATAATGTTGCCAGCTATCTGTTTTTGAAACAATAATGTTGCCAGCTATCCGTTTTTGGAACCATAATGTTGCCAGCTATGCGTTTTTGAAACAATAATGTTGCCAGCTGTACTTTTTTTGAAACAGTAATGTTGCCAGCTATGCGTTTTTGAAACAGTGGTGTTGCCAGCTATACTTTTTTGAAACAGTGATGTTGCCAGCTGTACTTTTTTTGAAACAGTAGTGTTGCCAGCTATACTTCTTTTGAAACAATAATGTTGCCAGCTATACTTTTTTTGAAACAATAATGTTGCCAGCTATGCATTTTTGAAACCATAATGTTGCCAGCTATGCGTTTTTTGTAAAAAATAATGTTGCCAGCTGTACGTTTTTGAAACAATAATGTTGCCAGCTATACGTTTTTTATTCCATACAAAATAGGCAATTAAAATTCATATAAACTGGATTTGGCATTAAATAACCCACAGTGGTTGATATGCCATAAAACCCAAACAAACAAACAAACGACTATGTGGTTCATAGCTACAAGTGGAGCTTGTAGTTTGGCTCATACACCAGTAGGAGTTTCTCTTTTCTTTTCTTTTTTCTTTTTTTTCGTTTTTTACAGTAAGGTTCACTCTGTTCAAAACCCGAGGGCCAGTCGAGGTAGAGAGTTATATAAAGCGGCAGTTTATGCGGATTGGAGAGGAAAATAACGGTTAACCCTAGACAGGTTAAGATTGTAGTGATCGGGAAACATCCTCTTGGGAGTTGGTTCCACAAAGCAGTGGTTCGCGGGAAGAAGCTGCCCGTGTGGAACTTCTCATCAATGGAATATGAAGGGAATGTGGGTGGTTTGCTAAAATGTAAGTGGCATGGTGGGTCCTGGCCGTGAATTTGGAACGAGCAGAACCAAGGTATAGGTTTGTACGTGCGCTTTCCATAGAAGTAGCGATAGAAGAGTGACAGGCTTGCCACATACCGCTTGTGAGAGAGAGAGAGAGGTTGGAAAGTTGAAAATAATTTATCACCCACAAGGACCCGAAGATGCTTATCGTGACTGGAAAGTAAACACAAGGCAGCTCCATCCCAATACTCCATTTTAAGCCTGATCTGGCTCTTGTAAAAGTAAAAGCACAGTCACGTACTTAATGGGGTAGTACAGGGAACCGACCATTTTTCTTGTATCATTAGCGATGGATAAGATGTTCCACTTGAGGCTTGATGTGAGTTTAATAGCCAACAGTCTCTCAAGGCACGGAGCCTTCCGAGGGGTGAGAGCATCCATTCATCGTGACTGATGGTAATTCGAGGTCCGATCGGCGATGATGGAATGGAACTTGTTTGGTTTTCGAGGCACTGAACATAACCAGCCAGTTTCCCCACTCTGAGAAATTAGTATGAGATCGGATGAGGAACCAGCTGCCAATCTCTGATCATCAGGAATTTTAGAGGTGCATCCGTATATCGTCGTATCATTGGCATTGATGTTCATAAATGATGTGAGTATATTCTTAGGCAAAACATTTATGTAAAACAAAAAAAGGGTTGGTCCGAGAAGTGACCCCTGAGAGACGGCTGCTCTGACCACCAGGGCCCTGGAAGGCTGGCCGTTAATAGCTACCTCCAGGAACCTACCCGTTATGAAGGACTTTGTTGTGGTACATTGTAGATAATCTAAAACAAAGACGTTTTGGCAACCCCTGGCTTCTTAAGTACTTTGAAGATGGGTCTTCTAAGGTCTTCCTGTATCTCACCAGTGTCGTATATTTCATTTTTATTTCAGTAAACTTGTTAATCCCGAACTCGTCTAAGGTTGAGAGCATATCTATTACAACCCCATGCGGTCTTTCTGCTTTGTTCAGCAGTGTCCATTTTACCTCAGATTTTAATATTTCAGTCCCTTCTATGTTTTTTTGTTTTTTTTTTTTGCATTGCAGGTTTCCTCCATTGGTCGTGGAAGAGTTTTCTGATGCATTTGTTCCATCTTTGAAAGATGTTTCCTGTCCATATTATGACCGTTTCCGTTTTAGATGTTAGGCATCCTGTCGAGAAGTCTTCTCACCTGCTGTTTCTTTTATTCTTCTACCTGCCTAACGGTTATATAGGAATAAAGTGTCGCTGCCGAAACTTGAGTTTGAACATAGATCGCCAATGAGCAAACATAGGCGATCCCATTATTGAATTAAGTTGACCACGTGACCATAGAGGAAATGCATAAGTAGGAAGCCGCGTGACGTCTAAATGATCTGCATTTCTAATCTATCCTCTATTACTATCGGTCAGTTATGTTCCATGCGGGGTACACGCTTAGGTAATCATGTATCTTGATTTTCTCTAGTAGTCGGTTGCCATTACTTTCTGCGGTAGACCAGTTAACATCCAATGCTATACAACCCGGTCTCTCTTTTTCCCACCCACCCCAATAGTTGGGGGGTAGAGAAGAGGATTCATACCTTTCCAAAGGGTATCAACGCGTAAGTGAATGTAAACTGGAATTTGAACTCGGCTCTCCGATTCCTCAATCCGAGCCGCTATCCATGACTCCACCTTATTACTATACCTATTACTATACGGACAACTATTCTCTACCCTATTCACTATACTATTTCTCTATTCCGTGATTACTATTCGAGCGAGTATTATCGAGCAAGTACTATTAGTGTGAGTGTCATTCAAAGGCGTCTGACACCAGCATTGTTGAACGGCGTTACTATAGTTGTATCTGCGATTACAAAGTCTCTACTACAACGAGCATTACGGAAGTGACAACGAGTATTCGTTGGCATCACAAAAGTGGCAACGAGTATTCGTTGACATCACAAAATTGCCTCTGTTTTTCGGTCTTTCTATCGCTGCATAATTTTTGATGTGATATTTTGCATTTTCCTTTGCATTCCCAATGATTTTTGTACTTTTAGGACCCACCACCACAAAAAGAAGGTTTTCAGTGTAATCCTAATCGTAATAGTATTAACATGAGCAGAAAATGAGTTTAGCCGATATACAAAAATAGAAAAGGGTTTAAGACAAGGATGTGTCTTCTCACTGGATTTATTCAACCTATACAGCGAGGTAATTCTGAAAGAATTAAAAATCCTGCCAGGATTATTGGCAGCCAAAAACCTTAACAATATAAGATATGCAGATGACACAGTGTTGATAGCAGACACGGAAGGAAACAACAAATGTTCCTACAGAAGGTAGCGAAGGAAAACTAGAAGAAAGGACTAACTATAAACAGCAAGAAGACAGAATACATGGTTATCAGCAAAAGGATGGGCCCAAAATGCAAATCGAAGATACCAAAATCAAACAAGTACAAAAATTAAAATATCTGAGAATTGTTTTTAACAGAGCGACACTGAGATCGAAAGACGTATTGTTATTGTTATGACCAAAGATGTCATCCAAAATCTAAGCAGAGTATTAAGATACAGAAAAATTTCGTAGAAACAAAGAAAAATATATTGAACTACTACGGAGGTATCTATCTTCTTGTATGACAGAGAATGATGGAAATCTCCTCAAAGATGAAGAAGAGACTTAAAGCAACAGAAATGTGGTTCTACGGAAAGATACTGGGGATACCATGGACCAAACATGTGAGAAACGACGACGTTTTGGAGAAAATGGAAACAAAAAAGAAAATTATACTTAGCATCAGGAAGAGGCAGTTAGAATTTCTGGGGCACGTAATGAGGAAGAAGGGCTTGGAAAATTTGATACTCACAGGACAGATAGAGGGGCAGATGAAAATAGCGTGTAACATACTTGATGAGCTTGAGTAAATGGATGGTAAAACAGGGTTTTGGGAAAATAAGAAAAAGACAAAACTTATTAAGGACTACAAGAGACAAAAGCATGTGGATGATCGCCTATGTCATCAAGAGACATGACACAAAAGAAGAAAAGAATCTGAATTTCCACTTTTGGGGGCTAACTTCAGCTCTTTGACATTAACCAAAACGAAGAATGTAATTTTTTTTTTCACTGTTGCCTCGGAAATTGCAAAGTACTTGGCGTCTGATTCGGTCCTGACATCAAGTTAAAGAACATTAATTGGACGGATTGATAAAGTTCCAGTCCGTTTTAGTCTGTGATTTCGAAGGAATCTTCCCTTAAATGGGGTAGGTAGAGGTGTGCGTTTTTGAACATCTATCCCGTGAATCTTTACAGATTTTCAGTACTTCGACGCCTCTGCATATGCAACGCTGAGCTCGAGGAGGTCGGCAAAAAAAAATACGATTGTCTGAGACAAAAGTTAACAGTGATAAATCTGTTGGCTTGCGTTGGACTCATATAACTGTTTCATAGTTGAGTTAGAGAGAGCCTTATTTCGTCTCCTTTAGGGTCAGAGGGCTGCTAGGGTATGTCGTAATTTCCGCTGTCTCCATCATTCCGAGAGTGGTCCGAGTTTTAAGATCCGTCGGTATAGCTTACAGTTTTCTTGCCGGATGTGTGCACAAGATGGACACTGACAGCAGATTCTTGGAAGGAAGATGCCAAGAAAGTATTATTCAGCTTTGAGAAACATGTGCTCAGATGAAGGAGCGGCCCACCGTTTGCTCTGAAACGATTGTCGACATGCACTTAGATTCTTCTCTCGGGTGAAGACCGGCCTACCTGACTCAAAGGCATTATATTGTATAATACAATGTGGGGTAAACTGGTCGATGTGCTCGGAGTGGCCTTGTGTGCCTAGGTTGAAATGTTATGTTAATTACAAAGCATCTCTCACCCTCGTTGTTGTTACGAGGTGCGATCTGAATCGGAAAAAAGTCTTTTGTGTTTTGGGTTAGGAAACGTGGTATGTTTACTGCGACGTCCACAGTGGGCGCCACAGAGTCTGCTTTTAGGTGTCTATTCTTAGTGTTGATGAAATTGAGAATTTGAAAATGTATTCATTTATCTTTGTGTATTTTAGAAGTCTTAGATATGGTATAATTTAGTAGAATTTCTCTATTTCAGATCTTTTAAAACTTCATATCTGAACATTGCCAGTATGGGTAGATGGTAGTTTAGTGTTCTGCTTCAATTTAATAATATTTTATTTCTGATCTAATTCCATTGGTTAAAAAAGATTCCAATACATTTCCTACGTAACAGTGCTACGATTGACAAAATCTGAAAAAAAAAAAAAAAAAAAAGTGGACCATAGAACCTTGATATTTCTCTGACTCCTGATTGCTCAGTTAATGCTAATATCATGCTTTCGTCTATGTCCGCACGGTTAAAATTAATTTACCGCCCAAAATCTGTCTATGTGTTTCGAGCCTATCACGTGACATACAACATTATAAATATTAGCGACATCCTCAACTCTTTCTCTTTTGCCTTCTCTCACATATACAAGATGTAGCTGTGGAGATATCGCGTTTGTTTCTTTTGAAGGAAAATGCTATTAAAACGCTATGAAACACACACTTACACACACACACACACACACACACACACGTACGTATGCACATCTATGACATCTATTCATTCCTTCAACTACAAGCAACGGAAACTTATCAACTTCTAACAGTGAGCTTTGCGGCATCAAACAATTCACCAAAGAAATTCACGCCGTTCAAATCTTTGAAGTTTCTAAGTTAGATTTCCTAACGTAATCCCAAACTTCAAATTCACTCACTCACCAAAAAACTACACTTCGATTTTAACAGCTACGAGTTTTATCGAGACAACAAGAATTCTACTCAAAAAACATACAGTTTGCCAAACAAACATTTTATTCAAAAAGCAATTTTGAACATTTCATTCATTGAGACTGAACTTTATTTCATGAACTGAAATCTTTTCTGTGAGTTCAGATAAAAATATCTTCTCTTAAAAGGCTTTAAGAATTTCAAGTTAAAGGTAAATAACTCGTTCTATTAATTACAACTTTTACTATATAAAAATCACACAGTTGATTATTTTGTATGTTATACAGTAAAATAACGATCGTTTGTTATTATAAAAACAGTTTTTGTGTTGTTTCTCTTGTTTGCTTTTTGTTTGCTGACACATTTGTAAATTAAAAAAGTGTATGGATTGAATTGAGGCCGTTCAAACCGCTACAGTAGGATCATTATTTTATCGGAAACTTTGGGAATAAAACGAATTGACTCAAGAATTTAAAATAATATATTTTTATTTTTTTCTTTAAATGATGAATGAATCCTTTGGTATTCAACGCAGCAATAAGTTCCTTAATCAGGCAGATATTGGTAGATATTGGTAGCAGTCTGAAGAAATGTCTGTTAGTGGTCATTTAGTCGCCCAAGAAACAGGGCGGAAATGTCAGTAGTTGATAACCTCTTAACTGCTTCTTCACATATCAAGCACGGCAGGATTTCTACGCCGTAGCGTTCTTTTGTTCCGTCCTCTTCTGCTGTCCTTCTGCTCTTCTCGTCTAGAGGTGTCAGGTTTTTATCCGTTTGAATAGGTTCGAAAAATTTGGCGCGAATATCAAGACTCTTTGTGCTAATTTTTTTGATTGGCCAAATTATTTTATTTTCCGGCGTTCCTTTCCTTTTCATATTTTTATAACGGGAGTTATGCGTGGAGCCTTCCTGATTTGGTACTTTTCAGTCACAAATAAATAAGTTCTGCTCCTACAAAGTTTCGGGGTTTTTGGCCGGGTTCAGTCTTTTCTTCTTTCTCTTTTTATTTGAGGACTGCCTTCTCGTAGGTTGAGAGAAGTATGAAAAAGGTTGAAAGAGAGAAAGAAAGCGATAAATGTTTTTACAGAAAAACGCAAATACCTTATTTTAATTTGAATTCTTTTTATTTTTTTGTTTATATATTTTTTATATTTTATTTTATTTGTTTTTTTTTTTGGGGGGGGGGGTAGGCTCACTACCAATCTCTTGGTTTGGTCATTTTATTGTCTGTTTCAGTCTTCCACTGAAATAGTTCATTGTTAACCCGTGTTTTTCTTCTGGATAATTCATTTTATGTACATATCTGTTCTTTGTGGGCACTTGTGGTGTAATGGTTATCAAGCTTATCTCGCGAAATTAATTACGACTGAGTAGTGAGTTCGATCCTCACTAAGTACCCCATACTTTCGGCTTTGTGCCACATCTAAACTACGCTTAGAAAATTACGGATACCTCGGCGTGGTATAATCGTTAGCAAGCTTGTCTCGCTAGATCATTTAAGATTGAAAAGTGAGTTCGATCCTCACTAAGTGCCTCATACTTTCAACCTTGTGCTATATCTAAGCTAAGCTTAAAAAATAACCAATATCTGTTCTTTGAATCTTCCACTTGAACTAATCAGTTTATGTACAATTGTGTTCTATTTTATATTGATCCCCCTTCCAATATTGTCTGTTATCTTTTTAATTTGCCTTTTGGTTCCGTTACGAAAATGTTAGGACTGAGAAAAAAAAAAGTACAGAGCTGTTACGTAATATCAGTCTTCCTATATGACAATGAATTCCGGACAATCTCTTCAGTGATGAAGAAACTTGAAGCAACAGAAATATGTTTCTACAGAAGAGTTTTTTAATCGTTTCACTCCAGGCATACGGGGTTACAGGGAGTGAAAGAGAATAAGAAAACTGAGGAAAGACAATAAAAGAACAGGGTTCAAGAAAACAGATGATGACGATTGACGTTGCATTTAAATTTTCGAATATTATAGTTATCAGGCAAGCAAGAAATTAGGAGGGAGTTCCACAGGTGGGAAGTGCGAAAAAAGAGTAGAAGTGGCGGTTGCATCAAGCTAGTTCAACAGTAAAACGGTAAGACCGAGTTACCAGTCTAGTAACACGTTTCAATTTATGTAGTCGAGGCAACAGGGAAAAGCTCATCAGGGCAGTTACTATGAAACTAATTGTAGATAAAACAAAAGGAACTCACGTCACGTCGGTGAGAAAGTAACTGAAATCGAGACTCCTGGTCAGGATCGATTACATTACAGACACTTCTTGGGATTTTGTCAAGAATCGCGATATGTGCAGCCGGAACACAAGACCAAATATGGCAACAGTATTCAATGATGAGAATACCATGGACCGAGCATGTAAGCAACGACAAAGTTTTAGAGAAAATGGAAACAAAAAGGACACTTTTACTTAGAATTAGGAAAATTGAAATTTCTAGGTCACATAAGGAAACAGCTTCGAAAATTTGACATTCACAGGACATAATGAAGGCAAGAGGTACAGGGGAAAACAGCGCCTAACCTACTAACGAGCTTGTGTGAATGGTTGGCAGAACAGGGATTAAGAGATATGGTTGTGGTATATTCGTATGTTTTTCTTGTACAAGTCGGTGGTCACCATAATTTGTGGAAGTATTCACTCACACCATAGGAGTCATAAATTTGGACTTATTTTAACGAGGAAAAACAGCACAAACAAACGTACACAATAACAATAAAAAAGATGGTAAATTGTATGATAATTTCATACAATTTTATTGATGTATTTGTGTGTGTCTTACATTGCAATTGTGATAATGTTCATGTTATAAAAGGGAGTAAGTTACTCCGTAATATCACCAGTCCTATCGCGGATGAAAGTTGCACACTTGTTGTCATCCCGACAGTTCTAGGACAAAGAGATTGAATCTCACTTTTTTTGACGGTATCTCTGTACTTCCGACAGGCAGGAATAGTCCCTATTGCATGCTAGGAGTAATTTTATTTTTTATTTATCTAATTTACTTTAAACGAGGTTTAAATTTTATTTTATTTATAATTTTCATTATTATTATTTTATTTTTATTTATAATAATAACAATGTTCCTACATAATAAAAAGACAAAGTTTACTAAGAGCTACAAAGGAGGAGAATTTATGGAGAGCCATGATCGACTACATCCAGAAGGGATACGGTACATAGAAGAACGAAAAGATGTTAATAATGTCTCACTTGGATTGTTGACATAATGCCCAATTATTAAACATGCTTTCTAATATTAGAGTATAATTCAATGATTTTATTCATTTTCATCATATTTTATACAAAACTGGTTCCTTTTGTGTACGATCACGTTACATCTTTTTGACTTCATTTAAATTGTTCTCTTTGGCATAATTAGGTGCTTTTAATGTCTTGCTTTTTTGTATTCAAGTATAATATGAACATTCTGAATTTTGAAATAAATCTAAATTCAAATCTAATGAATAATTTCTTTAGAGTCAATAAGAAAGGTTTTTTTCGAACTAAAATCTTCAAATTCGAACTTTAAGGATTCGGTCGACAACATCCGATTAAGTTGTGCTAGTTGGAAAAGAAATACATTTCTTAGATTTATAAGCTAATCAGAAAGACTCTCAAAAAATAGCTCCTTAGATCTGACTTGCCCTTATATAAGGAATTCTGGCTGCGAGTAGAGCCAGAGTCTATCAAAGCTCAGCTTGTCAGACTCTCTGCTTTCGGGTGGAGAGGAACTCAGACGAGGCTATGCCTACGAGCAGAGTCTCGTCTGGGGAAATACAGGCAACCACCAGACTCCGTGTATGCGGGGTCTACAGGAATTTTCGCCAGAGCCCCACGCTAAAAACTGGCCTTGTGCCACATCCCGCTTTCTGGGGACATCTCGGTTCGAATCTGTTCGGTTCTCGTGCTGTGCGCGCACAGCTCGGTCCAGTTAAAGATAGTCAACTACCCACACACATACACATACTCACTGAGTGTTCCCAGACTTATTTCTTTCACCAACTAATTTCTTGTTCAATAAGAAATATAAATGTCACTTCCCACCTTCGTCAAAGACAAAAATTTTGTATCGTTTGTTAAAAATACATATCTTAACTATTATTGAAACCATAGATTTTATCTTCACGTTCTTTGAATTTAATTTCAGCTTTTGTCTTCACTCACTTATCGCAAGGCTATATTTTTGTTGGTGAAAGATGAAAGAGAATGTATCAGGAGTCAGAACTGATTGTCAACTTCGTCATAATAATAAAATAATGCCTTGCTTTTTCTGATGCACAATTGGAATCTCTTGTTTTTTGCTCTTGTTAAAACGTTATTACATACGCGTATAGATATCTGCGTGCTACGCTGTTAACAGAATGAGAAGTTACTGCCAGTAATCTCAAAAATTTAGGAAAGTAGTCTTTTATTGGATTTTAGATACTTTGGCTTTTCTTACTTACGAAGACGCTAATTGAAGAAATGTTAGAAAATACCAATAAATTTCAAATTTACTAAAGTTGCCGTTCTTATTTTCTAATAATGTGGACGACCGTATTTAAAAAATAGGCACGTTTATACACAATAAAAGGAAAAATTCTTTTTAAAATACTGTGGCTAGCTGAATTTTAAGCTTTTCGATTTATGATTAGCAAATATAGTTTTTACTTAATAAGAATATCAACTAACTGCTAATTTTTTTCTTTATGAATTAATTTTTTTAAAAATGTTAACAATTCTTATAAAAATTCATTATTCAACGAAAAAACTTTTTTCTTTTGCCAATAGTGTCCATAATATATCTTATTCATAAAAGCAATTAAAGCTTTTCTAATTAAATAATATCAGTTTTATTGCATTTTTTTATTTTACAATTTACAAATTCTTTAACTGCTCTATAAAAAAAAATTGATTTAAATTCTCCAAAGACTTCTGTTTATAACTAATACAAACACTCATTAAACCCTACAAAAACGAATTTTCTCGAAATTTCATAAAAGTAAATATGTAGGATAACCGATCCAATATATATATATATATATAATTTTCTTAAAAAAACGGTTCTAAAATAATTTCATTCATTTTTGAATATGTCCTGAAAGTTTCATTAATATCCGACAATTATCATATTTTTGCAAGAATTTCCAAATCAATGTTTTGTACCGAGAAAAGACGCTCAAATTTCCCATAGTAATTTATGGCCATCCGTTGACGCAAGAAAAATAAAATTTTGACCAAAATTTTGAAGGTTTTGAAAAGAGGATTAAAAATACAATTTAATAAGCAAATTTCAAATAATCCTTTCGTCTTTCCGATTAATAATGACAGATTTTGACGATAAAACTTAGTTTTTAATCAGTTGGAGGCATTTTTTAGCGAATCTTCGGACGTACCTATTTATTTGTCAAAAAATAAAAACATGCTTTAGTCGATACTATTCATAGTTGCTTTTTTATATGTAAGCAACAAGTCTCTGAACATAACTGCTGAAAAAAACTTTGCATTTATGGATTAGTAATTTCAGTTCAGCCAGATCAAAAAGACGCGTTACTTCAAAAGAGAGCCTCGTTTTCAGACTAAATGGTTTTCAACCAGAAGACAAAGCAGGTTAGACTTCAGAGATTAAATAAAGGGGAAACATTATCTTAATTCCTCATATAAACTGCAAAATTAACTTCACTCTTACATCCTTATTATTTCTTTCTTTTTGCTGTTATCTCATAAAAGAAAACCGCTTTATTTTATTTGCCATTGTTCTTCCAACCAAAAAGAGGTGTTTGAAGATTAATTATAAATGCGGTTTATTTACGAATGTAAACTATTTTTTTTTTTTTTTTTTTACTTTAAACAAGAGACATCAATCCCAACTGAAAGAATTAAGAAGGCTTTTCTACGTTGTAATTTTAGAACCTGAAATTAGTTCCATTGCAAAAATAAAGGAACGCGGATTTCATTTATGGCTAAAAGATTCCTGGCATGCATATCATCATCTCTCACTTAAAAACTTTTGATGCTCGTATCTCGCAGTTAATCAGAAAGATTGAAATAATTACAAGACTGGATCTGAAAAGGATATTATTTTGAATGTTTAGAAAATTATAATAAGCATAATAAAATGTATTGCTGGTGGTGATGGCGGTACTAATATTGAAAGTTGTAGGGGCGGTTGTTGTAGTAGTAGTAGTGGTGGTAATTGTGGTGATGGAGGTCGGGGTGGTAGTAACAGAAATTAAGGAAAATACAGAAAACACTGGAATATAATAAAGTTGTTCTGGTCATAGGAGCATTTATGACAATGACTTACATTATATGGGGAATGCAAGTTTAAACCCTGCTGGAGAAATAATTAAAAAAAAACAGGGCGTCTACTCAAACATGGGTATCTGCCGGAACTCCAATTTGCTCAAACAGAAGCGCTCACTTTGACATAGCTCATACGACAAAAACAGGCCTTCATTTCGTTTAGCTCTGCACACCCACCAAAAATACCAGAGTCATAAAACATCTTTTTTGACTAATCAGAAAAAAAGACTAAACGGTTCTCATAGCAGCCTTTCTGAGCCACTGCCTATAAAGTCATTGCTGTTTTCACACATGAAGCCAGATCCAACCAGAGTGGCATTAGCAACAAAGCCCACTGCAGGCAAGCTTAAACCAGTCATCAGCAACTACATCAACAGCAATGCCTTCAGTCTGTGATGAAAGCAACAGCAGAGACTAATTCTCAAGTGCTACAATGCAATAATTCATAGAATATTTCCTCCCACAAGTCACCAGCCAACTACATATGCATGGTGATTTTCTCCACATGTCTATCTTGACTACTACTCTGTGTTACACCCTGAAAGAACACTCAGTCTCACATGGACAAGTAAACAATTGAACCATAAAAATCATGGCAGAAAAAAACATTATACATATATATATATATATATATATATTAATGGACAAAGTCCGACAATTATTTTTTAAGACATTTTTTATCTATAAAAAAAGAATGTATAAACATAAAAAAATGTCTGTATATATATATATATATATATATATATATATATATAATATATATATATATTATATATATATAGATACACACACACAAAAACACACTTCCAGTAGATGGGGTAGGAGGGTAGTCCATCTAAGAGAAGGAAAACTCTGAATTTAAACCTCTGCTGCCTTACAGCTATACCCAATCATGGGAAAGGCTTTGGAAGTAAACCCTGGGGACAAATCTGGAGCAGGAGTTTCTCAGACAGTCCAATATTATGTTCAACTTCATTCTGGCAAATCCTGGACAATGACAGTGCCAAGCCCAAGCTGTATTGAAATCTACCTTTCCCTTGGACAACATTGGTGGAGTGGAGACAGAAAATGTGCTCCATGGGCAACCACCAATCTCTTATAAAATCATGCCCAGTTCTGCTCCCTGTAGTATTACCATGATGGCAAAACATGGGAAGCAACAGTCTATTGATGGGAGGTCTTTCTGAATGGGAAACTGGCCACCAGCAAGAGGGTACGAGGACAAACTTCATTTTCACTTCAAGAACATCTGCAAAAGAGACATGAGGGCAATGGACATGGAGATTGAGGTGGGAAAATGTTGTCAATGATCACTCATCTCAGAGATGTGATTTATAATAAGGGCGGGAGCAGAGAGAGAAAAAACATAGGCTTGGCTCTGGGGTGGAGCATGCTCAAAAGAAGAAAAAGAACATGACGACACTGGGGGAGAGCATCTTCAAGAGGGTCACTCCTGCATTGGCCTTTACAGCTATAACAGATGATGCATTGCCATCAGCAGCTGAGGCATAACTTTCGGTGCACAGATCCATGTGCTCTCGATGCACAGATCTCATGGTCTTATATATGCATATAATGCATGCTTTTTGCCCCACATCTTCAGAGCAGAGAAGTTTTGGCGCTTGAACAAAGACACATTTCTGACTACCATTTAGTATTATTTTACATATATTTTTACATTTTGTTAGTAATTTTTGAATTCTTCAAAAAATAAAGTACAATTACATTTTATTTAATTATATATTCACAATTATTTGCAAGAACTTATAAACACTTATCAAGCAGTGCTTTGAGAAACTTTGATTAAAATTCCACAGGTTTTGACATGAAGAAGTTTTCAATGATTGTGTAAATTTGGTTTTTATTAGAGAAAGTTTTCCCCATCAAATTGTTTAGCAGTAATCCAAAAAGATAATAATCAGTTGATGCCAGATAAGGTGAATATGGTGGGTGGCAGTAGAACAGACCAACCAAATTCAAATTTGCACTCCGGAACAAATTTGCAAACGAGTTTTCAAATTTGCTGTATGTGGACTTTGTTTGCCATGAAAAAGAAGAACGTTTTTCCTATTGACAAGCGCTGGTCACTTTTCGACCAAACTTTTAAGGACACATTGCAGCTGTTGGACGAATAAATGTGCATTTAGTGAGAAATACTGGGATAAAGGAAAATGAAACACAGGGATAAAGAAAAAGTATGGGATAAAGAAAAAGAAACACTGAGATAAAGATAAAAGAAAAAACTGGGATAAAGGAAAAAGAAACATTTGGATAAAGATTAAAAAAAAATACAATAATAATGGGACAAAAGTAACAACTGGTACAAAGAAAAGGAAACACTGGGTTAAAGAAACAAAACACTAGGATAAAAATAAAAGAAAAGGAAACACTGGGATAAGGAAAAAGAACTCAGAAGAAGGAAATAAAAACACTGGGATAAAAAAAAGAAACTGAGATAAAGAAAAAAGAAACATTAAAAAGAAATGCTTGAATCAAGACAAAATTAAAAAAACTAATTTCTTCCTAAATTCCTGGACTGAAGAATTATCATTTATATGATTTACATGCAGACTATTGTTATCCTCCTCATTTGCTATTATCATCACAAGGTTTCAGACATTATACCTTCTGATCTTCATCAGATGTTTTTCTATCACTGAATGTTAAAAGAAAAAAAAGCAATTGTGAAATGAAATCTTTTATGATGAATAAAAATATGGAAATACGAAAAAAGAAAAGAAAATGTGAAAACAATGTATGAAAAAATGGAAATCACTTGTAAAACAAAATACTTTTAACTGGATGGCAAAAATATTACATTAGATAAAGTAGGAAGAATATAGACATATCTTAAATAATAAAGGGTTCAGTTTGAAATTCACTCAGGTTACTTGGATTGACAAGAACTGATGAAGAGCAGATGACAAAACAACTGAAAAGTAGCGATAACAACAAAGATGAGGACATTAGTGCAAATATAAATAATGTAGAAAAAAACACTAGTTCCTCTGTTATATTGGAATAAAGTGTAGCTGCCGACACTTGTATATCGCCAGTGAGCAAACACAGGCGATCCCATTTGTGAATTAAGTAGACCACATGACTATAGAGGAAACAACATATAAGTAGGAAGTTGCATGACATCTAACTGATCTGCATTTCTACTCTATCCTCTATTAATATACAGGCCACTATTCTCTACTCTATTCACTATACTATTTCTCTATTCATGTTACTATACAGTGATTACTGCTCAAGCAAGTATTATTGAGTAAGTACTATTAGTGTGAGTGTTATTTGAAGACACCAGTATTGTTTGACGGCATACTATAGTTGTATCTGTAATTACTGAGTCTCTACTACAACGTACATTACAAAAGTAACACCAAATGTTCATTTGAGTCACAAAATCCTCTCAGAAATTCAAACAAGTAAGCTTTTCTTATAACATCATACACTTGGGCATGAAATATATACATTTGACAGGGAAAAAAATAATCAAGAAATGTTTTAACATGGATTTATTGTCAACTCTTTTGATTTCTTAAACTTTCTCTAAGATATTTTTCTGCCTTTTCCTGTAACAAGTCAATGTTGTTACTGTTTTTGACAGTAACAATGTACAGAGGAGGGTCACCTTGTTTCTGCGGTTTGCTTTCTTTCAATTGACCTCCAAAAGTTTGGCTAAGATGGTTACCAATATCAGTCACACTTACAGCACCTTCCCAATCCTGTAAAAACAAAACAATAAAAATAGAAACTGTAGAAAACAAGATATAAAAAAAAAAAAAGGTCATACCATTTTTATTAATGTTAAATTCAAATATTTTTAACATCCAGTATTTTTAGACAAAACATTGGGAGTTAAATTCACTTAGACCTGAGGTATATCATAAATGTGTACTTGGCCCCAAATCAAATGTTCACCCATATTTCAATTTGTGATCAATTTTTATATAAATGTATTTACTTTTCATTAGTGAATAGACTACAAAATTAAAATTTACTGAAAAACATTTTATGATGTGTTAAAGAATTCGTAAATTTATCTCATTTAAAATCTAACTAAAAATATTGTCCACAACTTTTTGTTTACATTATTTGTTACGAATTTAATATTTTTCCTTAAAAGGAATATCAATATTTAGTATCTGTAAGCTAAAGCTTACAGATACTAAATATTGAATGGAGAGGAAAAAAATTACAAATTACCTCCCTTGAAAACCTTATGAATTACCTCCCTTGAGTAAAAAAAAAATAACGGTAAAATGGTGCATTAAGATTTCTATTTCAAACATTGTAATAATCAATACTATTTTTTTTTTTTTTTACTCTTCTTTTCAAAAATGTCTATTTTTCATGCTCAGTCGCTAAAAGCAACTTTGTATGTTAGAATATAAACCTGTGATTAAGCATTTCTGGTGTAGCTTGGGGTGTGTATACATGTGTATGGTCACATAAGCAAATTCAGTATGATCTGCTGCTTTCTGTAGAATGTATTTTTCAAAAATCTAAAAAACAAAATTTGCTTTGTAATCCCTTCTTGGATTTCAACAACGCCTTGTTTTAACACTTCAAAGTGTCTATTGTTCACACATGTCAGTTGGCTGTATTGTTCCCAATGTGAATATTACTGTTGATAATACTATGGCTACTACTGCTAATAATACTTGTGGATATGGTTAATATTTCCCATTAATTCACTGTTATGTCACATTATAAAATAACACTGCAAGTGTGTGTGTGTGTGTCTGCTTTATTCTTGAATAAAAACAGCATTTCTCACCCAAGATTTTATTTGAAATTTGAAATACAAAAGTAACTCTATACAAGGGCTGGGCAAACAATGGCCTTTGGGTCACATGCAGTGTGTTTGATGATTTTATACAGCCCACAAGAGCACAACAAACATTTTTTTAAAGTTCATTAAAAAAAGATTTCAGTATTTTTTTCAGGTTACATGTTACACAAAATAGTAATCTATTCCAAACAGGGAACCAAATACATTTAATATTTATTCCATTTTCATTAAGAAATCCAAAAATTTGTCTCAGCTAACAGATGTGAGTCTGCAATCTGTCTTGCAACAATCAATAAGTAAACTGAATCCTGATTATGAAAATCTTTCTCAGCTGCTCAAAATCTCATAAATAATAAATGTATTCAAATATGAAATTAGTTTCTCATGTATTTGTGCAGCCTGTCCATAAAATGTCTTTAATAAGCATATATATATATATATAAAACTACCATTCATTCATGCTTAGAATATTGCTACCATATATTGTCCAGTGACCCTGCTAGTTTCTTTGAGTTCCTTGATAAAATCCAAAGAAGAATCAGCAATACTACTGGTCCTAATCTGGCATCTCAGCTTCACTCACTTTCCCATCGCCATATGGTTGCTTCTCTGTGCCTTTTCTATAAATACTTTCATGGTAATTTTTTGGGTGAGCTTTGCAATGGTACCTAGACTTTTTGAATTTAAGTGCAATAACAGACTCACATCAAGATCTAAACAATTTACTGTTGAATTGGCTAGATGTAACCGTAATTTCTATGCTACAGTTTCTTTTCTTGCACTTCTCACTTGTGGAACTTCCTTCCAGTTCCATGCTTTCCAGCCAACATAGTTTAAATGCAAGGTCAATCGCTATCTACTGTCCTCTTCCTGCTTATTATTAATGTTTCTGTTCCTAATTCTTTCACACCTTACTACATCTTGTGTCTTAGTGGCTTTACTGCCTTGCTTGGGATGATACTAATTAAAAAAAAAATTGTTATTGTGAAACTAGTGTTGTTATAAGGATGCATCCCACTTTCCACAGGGCAGACAATGAATGTGAGCCTGTATGAAAAAACAATTTACCCCCCCCCTCCACTCAAAGTTAAATGACCCAATGGGTTTATATGTAGTAAAGCAAACCAAACATTTATATATTCTTAAAAAAAGGAAGATTCTCAAGTATGTGTTGCATTCCAAGAACAATTCATCATAAAACACAGTGACAAACTGCAGCAATTTTAATTCAATCCCTCAAAATATGACCAAACAACAAACCTAAAAGAACTTATTCAAAATACTGATTCACTTTACATATTCCCGTTTTTTAAAGGAAATTAAACTAATTTCAAAAATATAAATAAAAGAAAAAAATACAACCATAACTAACAGTGGTTCTACTTTTTAAAATAAAATTTTTTGAATTGTTTAAATATCAGATTTTATTTAGAAAAATATTAAATTTCAGCATTAAATGACCCAATAGGTTGATATGCTGTAAAACAAAATGAATGTAACAGACTTGGCTGGAAGTTGGAGATAACCTAACATTCCATTTTCTGAACCAATAATTGCCACCTCCTCCACCCCCTTATCCACACCGATATACACACAGTGTGTGTGTGTTGTCACAGATGAGAGCCCTCAGATTGAGACATAAACACTGAAATGTTTGCATTGAAGCTTCCGGCATGAATGCCAAGCAGTACAGCATGTCGTTTCCAAATTTGTGGCAGAGTGAATTGCATCATGGGGCTCTTTTTCTCACAGATGGTGCCCAACTGAACTTTGTTTTTGGTTTTGTCAACCTGCAGCCAACAAAATCAAAAACAAACAACGTGAATTTGTGAAATCAAAAATATAAAATGGCGACAATTTATCCATCGCACCCTATATATATTTATAAATATATACCAATTTGTAATTGGTAGAGGTTATTCCAAAGAGGACTTTAATCCAACAAGAGCTCAATGTAAGTTACAGAGCAATTTATAATGATAAATTAAGAAAACACCTTAAAAATCCATATCAGTTATAATTTATTTCATGAATATTGTTATATTCATCTCTTCAGACCAAATATTTTTAAGAAATGTAATTAATCCAGACAGACAGATATACGAGGATTAAATTTGAGAAGCTACTCTGTTTTTAAACAGTGTGAATTACACCTACCTACCAGTTTTAAATAATAGTTTAGCAGATTATTATTTTTATTGGAAGTGTATATCAGCTCTGACTTCCGAAGGTTGACAGCTGGGGTCAGATATGAACCATAATAGGGAAGTCGATTTTGATTGGCTGAGCTCGCTTATGGCAATTTCACATGGCTACCACCATCTTGGTTTTGATTGTATACTCTGCAGTATCCGATCAAAGTATTAAGCTAAACAACACCTTCAATAGGCAATATAATAAAAAATAGACTATAAATAAGCAAAACCACAAGAATCAGACATTTTATGGTGTCTTGAAAATGTATATATATATATCAATAGCAGGCAATTTAAGTTTCAAAAGGACATGTAGAACCCTGTTAAATAACTGGAGAAAAATGCTATAGATTTAAGTGATATCACTAAAAATTATGCCAGTTCTGTACAAACACTGGCTCACTATTTTTGCAAAATGTAATCTCTAATTTGGATTTCCACATTCACATTATATATATATATATATATATATATATATATATATATATATATATATATATACACACACCAATCAATGATGTTATTGGAAACACACTGACAATTTTGAAAAACCAAATGACTATGTTTATCATCTGTTATAAAATGTGTTGGATCACTCCAAAACAAGATGTCCCTAGACATGAACAATGAAATAAGAAGAATCTACAATTGTAGATTAAACAAAGGGTTCTGAAGTCTACCTGAATCAAACAACACCTGTGATGGCTGGGCGACTAATAATCAAAGACATTGTGATAAATACAAGAAAGATGAGGACAATAGCCCACATATAAATAATTTGCTTTGGTTGTTCAGAAATGTCAACATATTTTAAATGAAGAGAAATGCATGATTTTTGTTCATTGCTTTTTGTAACTGGACATTCATTTCCAAAATTGTCTGATGAGGCTCAATAGTAAAATGTTGCATTTATAATTTAAATGCAATGTCAATCATTATTGTCTCTTCTTAATTCTTATTCTTTTTTTGTCCTCTATCTTTAATAGTAGTTTTTCTCATATTCTCTAACACCCAGTAAGTAACCTCTTGCATCCTAGTGGCTTTATTGCTTTGCTTGGGGTGAAATGATTAAAAAAAAAATTAAAAAAAAAAAAGATTTTCCTACTTGTTCTTTACTTAATCATAGTTGGATTTCATCAATATTTTTTTAGCCCATTTCTATCTAGAAATGTGAAATGACAAAAAAAAAAAAATGAACATCAATAAGTCTGTAGCCTAATGATGGAAAAAGCATTTCACAACAAATATTTATTTTTCAACATAATCTCCCTCTTTGTTAATGCACTTCATTCAGTGATAAATATTAATAGCATTGATCAAACATTATACAGTGAACATTTCAGCTCAAAATTCAGTTTACTCACCTGGGGTGTTACAACAGCTGCCAGTATATCCTGATCTCTTTTGGATACAACCACAGCTGGACAAGGAAGTTCAAAAAGACGCAATGCTTTTCGCATCTGACAAAACAAGCAACAGTTGAAATTAGAGACAACAGTATTCATCATGTTTGAAAGAAGGTAAGGACATGCAATTAAATTTCTATAATGAAATTTTAACTCTTTGTCAGAGGTTTTTTCAATTAATCGCCTCCAATAATTAATCATTCATCTGACATCTTTTAAATAGCCAAGACTTTATTCAACAAATTATTCAGAATCCTTGTTTGAATTTCTTTAATAAGGAATTATTATTATACATGAATTTATTGCTTATCATTATAAAGATGATGATGAAATTCTCTCCAACATCTTAGATGTTTCAGTTGGTTGATGTTCGTATCTCAGTAGCATAGAAACACAACACTTTCCTTAGCAAATGAGCTGGTTCAATTAGCACCATGCACACTAAATGATGTCTGGTATCTAAAAGCATCTTGCAAGGCAGAAGTCACTATTAATATTATTATATATGGGTTTATTGGTTTACCTGTGTTTATTGGTTGATGATTATTACAATTTTTAAAAATTTCTTTTTGACCTGCTTTTGTCTTATAATCACATAACTAATGACCTAGGGCAAGCAATGGATGTATTTTTTGTTGCTATTTCCATTTAAACAAAAGGCATCTCACGCCAAAAAAAAACTGAATGGTCAAAACTCTCCACATTATATGCGCTGTGCATATTAGATGGTGCACCAGGGATTTTATTGATTTCTTCTTGAGTTCCTTTCTTTATCAGACCCAAAGCTCCAACCATTTTAATTTTTTAGTGCCACAATTTTTCTATTTCCATTTCCAAGTCTTTGTATTAGCTTGGTTTATCAAAAACTTTTGCAGAGATGTTTTTGCCACTTGGTACACTCATGTCAATCAACACAGAAACTTTTTCATTTCTGTCTTTGATAATAATGTCTGGGAAATTTGCTTGTATTGTTCAATCTGTGTTGATAGAGAAATCCCAGAGGATAGTAACATCTGCTATATCAATTACAAATTCACAATGATGTTCATAGTCTGCAACTGTTTTTATCTCATAGTGATGAAAGATTTTCCAATGCAGATATGGACCTACTGTCATGACAATTTTCATACACACTATGTGTGAGTATTGAGCATCCTGAGATAAGGTGATCAATAATTTCAACGTATTGGTCATGGATCATGTATTTTGGGTCCTTGCTATTATGCAAGATATTAGCTTGGTAGTTGCATGTAAGCAGGCTATTATTATTATACACAAATTTATTAGGTGATTTGACTTTATGACTTTAGTGGCAATATGAACCGGTCTAATATTAAAAAAAATTCAATGATCAAATTTTAAAAGTTAAAACAAAGTTGAAGTAAGCTGCTTTGTGATACTATTACAAGAGACAATAGATTTATTATTTTATGAATAGATTTGTTACCCTCAGAAAACAAAGAATATCACAAATAATGACTATTAAATGATTCTTTCAAAAAAATTTACATTGTAAAGAAGCAAGATAACGACCAAAAATTTACATTGGTAGAAGCAAGATAACCATTTTCAGTCTGAAGAGGTTTCAAATTGTAAAACGTCTGACATGCTATGTATTGGGCTTGTTCATCTTGTGTAAAAATAAAAGACTGTATATTTGGATTGACTAATACGAAATGACTTCCTAAGATTTTTCTGAACCATTGTCACCATTTTCTCAGAATGAGTTTTATTAAATAAATATTAGCATTCCAATATCATTGTTACTTATTTAAAATTAATTTAATTTTGGGTTTAAAATATGTGTAAAGAATTTTGAATTTTTCAATATCAAAACTCCACTGCATACAGAACAGCTGACTCAGTCATTACCCATAATTCTAATGTGGCTTGGAGTCCAGCAAAATAAGATTTTTATTTTTCTATTTTCTGGTGACCAGTAAAAAAGGTCATAGAATAACAGTCATAACCTTATTTTTTTGCGAGGAAATATTCAACCTGATGTCTACTTTATATAATTAAACAAAAAAAATGACAAAGATTTGGTTTAAAAAACCTGATGGACCCAATGTTGTGTCTAATTTAGTATTATACTTACAATTCAAACTGAAACCTTTGCAAAAATACTTAAAATCTATGGAAATGTTAAAAACTTGACATGGTAAAAATCATGCTCAGAGTTCAATATATAGCAACAACAAATTTGGTGGCTATATCTCTAGCAGTCCCTAAGAGAAGATTGACAAAAAGAGATTTAGAATTATAGATTAAAGATTATCATGGACATTCCAGCCAGTCAGCTCTCCAGCCTTCCCCATGTGTATCACATATCTAGTATTTATTCAGTGCTCCAGTTTAATGATATGATATTAGGTTGGTGCAAAAATAATGACATAATAATGTCGTTTTTTGACGTTATAAAAAACGTCAAAAAACAACATTATTACGTCATTATTTTTGCACCAACCTAATACTAATGTCTGATAAGAAGACAAGATTATTTTTTTCATCTATGAAATAATTGTTTATTTACTTCTGGACTCCATCAAATTAATGCTGGACTGTGCTGTGATATATATATATATATATATATATATATATATATATGTATGTATGTATGTGGGACACATAATGTTATGTTACTAACAACAGATAAAATGACAAGACTAAATTTTTCATACATGAAATAATTTTTTATTCATTTCTAGACACAAAAAAATTAACATCAAGGGTAGGTACTTTGCTTTGAATGTCCAATCTTCTTGCAAAGATATGTGTAAATCTCCTTTTCCCTCATAGGTTAGGTATTTATATAACTTCCTGTTATTTAGTTGTCTTGTATGTGCATATCTTATGTTCAACTGGGTTTACTTCCTTATGTTGGTGCTCCCACCAACATCCTTTGAGGCCCAATTCTGCACTTGGTGGTTTTGAGGACACCTTGTAGGTCATCCATAGGTTCCTAAATCTTTTCACTTCCTGATGTGACACTGAACACAAAACTTACATTGGTATCTCTTAGAGAGAGCCTAATACCTATTGGGGTCACCACAGATCAACAAAGGTTCCTTATTGACATTAAATTTGATTCAGACTATCTGGTATTTCCTGGCATTAATCACATACTACACAAGCAACAAAGATTTTTTTTTCTATTTGCCAATTTTCCTTACGGTTGATATACAGATGAAATGTTCTGAATTACCAGTTTGATAGCCAAAGATTTGATTTGCGAAAAACAATGCCTTAAAAAGATAAGGAAACAAGAACAAAAACAGTATGATTACTTTCTTACAGAATTCAAAATGATTTCAAGATTCAGGAAACATTACAAGTCTCTTACTACTCGATTGCTATTTCCATGGAAAACATTCTGACAAGCTACTTTACAGTTAAAACCCACCATTCCATGTATGCAGGTGGGAACAAACCATCCTCATTGTATTCCATTTGTAAGAAGGAAGTTCCATTGAAAGTTTCTTTCCAAGAGCTGCTACTTTGTGGAACACACTCCCAAAAGCATGCTTCCCCTATACACCACAATCTTAACCACTTCAAACCCAATGTCAACTATCCTACATGTCCTCACAATCTGCCCTTCCTACCACATCTCTTACATCCATAAAACAACCTCATTCATAACCCACTACCATAAGTTGTATTAGGTGAAAAATAGTGTAAAAAAAAAAAAAAATCTAGTTGTTCTTTCTTTCATTTGTGATGTTCTATTGAAAAACAATAATATATAATTGTTATTAGCTTGCTTCAGGTATTTTTCAAATATACTTTAGCAACCTTTAAATATTTGAGTTGGGTTTTTTCCTTTGTAAAATGGTAATTTAACATTTTCATACTTTTAAATTTTCCACAGGTAAATTATTAATTTGGTTCAGAAAGTTCCCAAACACAGGTAAATATTAATTTGGTTCAGAAAGTTCACACACACTACAGAGAAAGTTTTCAAAGTTCCTACAGTGAAGATTTGTAAACCTTTTTACACAGGTGTAAAAAATTTACATTTGAGGTTTATATAAAAGTGAACATATAATTTTATTTATTAGCATATCCAAGTCTGGATATACTAATTTAATTTTATTTATTAGTATATCAAAGTCTGGATATATATTTAACATATTTTCCAGCTTATAAGATACAATTTTTTTCCTAAGAAATACACTAAAAAGTACATGTGCATATTCCAAGACAAACGTAAGGCACACCCAGGCTCAAGTAAGCTTGCACGGTCACCTAATTGGCTTGACTATTAGGGATGTGGATAGGTATGTTGAATCTATGCTTTTCTTTTCTCTAAAGTTAGCTATCTAATTCAGCCTTTTATAGGATGTAACCTCAGTACTTAGCTGTTGCAAGTATTTCCAAGACTATAAACCTTCCTGGAGCTGAGCCACAAGCTTAAATATGCTCTGCTTACTAGCAGCGGCAGGAGGGTTTCTGCTCTCGACTAGTATATCATTGCCATACAAACAAAATTGGTCAAGTGACCAATGTAAACAATACGTAGCACCAATATGTGAGGGATGCATAGTGAATGTGTTGTATGAGAATGACTTTTTTTTTTTTCTTAGAAATTTCTTTCCAATATTAGGGTGCATCTTGTAAGCCAGAAAATATGGTATTTGTTTTTAATCATTTCACCCCCAAGGAAGTTAGTGACAGTGAAAGAGAATGAGAAAACTCTAGTAAGAAGAAAGGACAATAATAGAACAGAAATCAGGAAGACAGATAATGGTGATTGACATTGCATTTAATTTTTGAAGATTGTAGGTGGCAGGGAAGCAAAAAACAGGAAGAGTGTTCCACAGGCAAGAAAAGGAACTATTAAAATAGACCTTATAGTTACATTTGGTTATTTCAACAGAAAAAAAATGAGACCTAATTGCCAATCTAGTAGTACACTTAAATTCATGCAGTTGAGGCACCAGAGAGAAGAGCCATCAAAATATTCACAGAAATGACATATCAAAGTCACGTCATGGTGACTTGGAATATACACATGTACTTTTTAGTGTATTTCTTAGGAAAAAAATTGTATCTTGTAAGCTGGAAATATGACTGGAATTGAGATGCCAAATCAGGATTGATTACATTACGGACTTTTCTTTGGATTTTATTGAGAATCTTGAGATACATAGAAGGAGCACCAGACCAGATATGGCAGCAATATTCAATGCACAAGCAAATAAAATTAGATGTGCAACATCTTCCCAGTTTGATAGATGGTATCTGCTCATCATGGATTTAGATAGCTAAATTTAACTAACCCGCTGACGAGCATCTCTGAAAGAGTCTGGAAGATGTGCAATTCATTAGTTTGCTATTATTGTTCTATTTCTTAATTTTAAGTACTTTAATTGCAAAGATTATTTATCTAAAATACCCTGGTCAAAGGGTTTTTTTTTTCCCAAAAATACAACCTTAATTTGTATCATTATTTATATAAAAAGAGTAACTTGCAGCTTCAACAGTCAGCAGTTTCAATTGCATCAATAAGTAAAAGCTGATTTCTCTCATAAGCAATGAAAAACAAGCCTATGTATTATTTCACAATGGGCATCTGTAAGTCTGGGATGATGGGTCTACAAGACAAGAATTTTCCCCGAAAACAGTGTTAGGATGTAAATATATGTTTATATATGGATATATAGCAAACAAATAAAATTAAATGTTTGACTTTTCTTCCCAATTCATAATTTTTCAGATGTTATCCGCTTATTATGAGGTTTGAAAGTAAATTAAACTATCAAAAAACCAACGGATAACATATAATAAATAATCAGGAGATCAAACATTTAACTTTACAGTGCAACCTCGGTTCTCAAATGTTTCACATGTTGAACAAATCTGTGCTTTTCTTTTCTGATTTTATTGTACTGTGCTTTTTCTTTTTCTCTTCATTAGTCTTCAGTCATGGCTCCAAAGAAAGCTAGCAATGATACTGGTAAAGGAAAAAGAAAAATTAAGAAAAAAACAATTAATGATATTGTTCATTCCTACTCATTTTCATATGGCAAAATCAACGATCTATACTATTCTTATAAATAAAGAGACGATCATGTCTTTTCTTCCCTTTTGCAAACAATAACATCTCTTTCCTTTGCCTTACACCATCAACTTTCCTACATGGAGATACAGTAAAATTTAAGTGTTCATCTATATTTTATCTGTCTAGTATTGGTTTTTTTCTTAGATCTAATGATTTTCATTAGTTTTGTATATAAACTTGTGCACAAAGTACTGTCGTTAAAGTTTAAAAAAGCAATCATCTTGGGACCAGGAATGGATTAATCCATTTTATATTGATTCCTATTGGAAAAATAGTTTCAGGTTATGAACAGGCTTCAGAAACAAATTAAATTTGTGAACCGAGGTTCGACTGTATTCGTTTGTTGTTAATGTTCTAATTTTTTAATATTGAGCACTTTAATTTAAAAGAATGCTTACCTTAAAAGCATTATCCACCAGCAATACGAACTTTGTTATTATTATGATGATTATATGGAATATATAAAGAGGAACTCTCAGCTTTGAAAGTCATCAGTTTCAGTTGTATCAAAGCATTTATAATATAAGTAAAAAACTGATTTCTCTCACAAACAATTGAGAACATGACCATTGTATTATTACGCAATGAGTTTCCATTCTAATGAATCCACAAATAAAGCCAAGTGTTCAGAAAAGAGACTATCAGATATACAACAATTTTATGAGTGGTTCACAAATATCCAGTGTAAGAAATTCAAGGCAATAGACAAATCTCAAAATGGATGACCAACACAACTGATTCATAACAAACTGCGCTAAATTGGAGAGACCAATTTATAGTCAACTAATATAACAAGGTCTGTGGGTATGCACCAAACATAATGTAAAATATAGAGAAAGAGAAGTTGAATAAGGGATAAAATTCCCTTATTTCAAATCGTCTGACCACTTCCAATTATAGGCTCTATCACTGGCACCCACTTGTTTTTCAAGAGAAAAAAATGAATTTCCTGCACAAAATATTCTTTGAATATTCTACTGGTCGCATTTATATCTGCATTCATTGACCAAATCTACATCAGCACATATTAGATATTAGTGTGTACTTAGTTGGTCATTTAGTTCTATAATATATACTTAGATTAATGATATATCTCTTCTTCCATAAATAACTTAAAATTACTATAGATAAAGATGTATCCTTTGATCATGCCAGACATGATAAAATTCAAAGAAGAATCAGCAATATTATCAGTCGTGATCAGTCACTTTCCCACCACCATAAGGTTGCTTCCTTGTGCCATTTCTATAAATACTTTCATGGTAATTGTTCAGATGAGCTCTTTGCTATGGTACCTAAACTTTTTGAATTTAAACACAGTACTAGATTGGCATCAAGATCTCACCAATATACAGTTGAGTTGGTTAGATGTAACCGTAAATTCAATGTTAACACTTTTCTAATACTTCTTGCTTGTGGAACTCCCTTCCAACTCCATGCTTTCCAGTCAACTTTAATCTGCAAAAATTTAAATGCAATGTCAATTGCTATCTACTGTCCTCCTGATTCTTTTCTTTTCCTTCTAATTAGTAATGTTTCTGTTCCTAATTCTTCTACACCCGGTAACTCCTTGTGTCTTAGTGGCTTTACTACTTTGCTTGGAGTGAAACTGATTTTTTAAAAATATTAAAGAAACAGAAATAGGAGATCAGTTTAATCATACTCATATATGGTAGGTACCATCAATAAGTAAAAGCTGATTTCTCTCATAAGCAGTGAAAAACAAGCCTGTGTATTATTTCATAATGGGCATCTGTAAGTCTGGGATGATGACTCTACAAGGGTTGTTTCTTCAACACCCACAAAGACATTAATTTTCCCCGAAAACAGTGTTAGGATGTAAATATATGTTTATATATGGATATATAGCAAACAAATAAAATTAAATGTTTGACTTTTCTTCCCAATTCATAATTTTTCAGATGTTATCCGCTTATTATGAGGTTTGAAAGTAAATTAAACTATCAAAAAACCGACAGATAACATATATTAAATAATCAGGAGGTCAAACATTTAACTTTACAGTGCAACCTCGGTTCTCAAATGTCTCACATGTTGAACAAATCTATGCTTTTCTTTTCCAATTTTATTTTATTGTGCCTTTTTTTTTTCTTCATTAGTCTTCAGTCATGGCTCTAAAGAAAGCTAGCAATGATACTGATAAAAGAAAAAGAAAAATTAAGAGAAAAACAATTAATGATATTGTTTATTCATACTCAGTTTCATATGGCAAAATCAACGATCTATACTATTCTTATAAATAAAGAGACGATCATGTTTTTCCTTCCCTTTTCCAAACAATAACATCTCTTTCTTCCTCTTACACCATCAACTCTCCTACATGCAGATATACCATACCTATGAACCCTAATGGGTATGTTCCAATCCTTATAAATACTTCAGCCACTATTGTAAGTGGGGGTAATATGGTGTCTAAGTAGTCCACCACTAGCAGTGGTTTACCTACTTCATGCTGACAGCGAGTATTTTATCTTGTTGATGCTATAAAGATTAGCATTTCATTTCCCACCTCCGTTTTGGTTATTCCTCATTCAGTAACCCTTCCTAGATTACAACATATATTCACTGATAGTAGTAGGTATCTTTCAGTCTGTGAGGATTATGGAATCTAATAGGATTGATAGTAAATCCCTGCTGAGCAGACCTTAGAGTTTCTGGAAGATGACCCATAATCTGGTATAGGCCAGTTGAACAAGGCTTGTTCACTCAAACCGTCAGTCATGATGGCTTGTGACTTTGTGCAAGTATAACGATGATTCTGAACAGCTTCATCTACCCATTCTCACTCACAAAGTATGGGTCAACCTGCAGCTTAATTTTGAGGCACTTCCCAATGGGGTGCCATATGCTAAGATCATATCCCTTGGCCAATGTTATCAAGACGACATCTCCATGAGTAATCAACCATCATGAGATTCTAACCTAAGTCACATGGTCAAAAATGCTAACACTAACTATTCAGAAAGATATGTACACATATCTATATTTCCTATAAAGTATAAATACAAGGGATTGCTGAAAAGTTCATGGCCTAATCAAGAAGTATCTATATATAAAATTCTGTGACTTGCATTAGCCTGTCCATCCATCACACCCTATAAAATAGACATACATTGACCAATCGTAACCAAATTTTGAGAAGTACAAACAGTTAAGTAGGTCCAAAGTACAGTTGGTGCATAGCTTAGTACAATAAAGTTTCATTAATTTTTTGGGAAAAATTAAGTTTTATTATTAACATACAAAATACTCCCACTAAATAGTGGGAGTATTTTGTATGTTAATAATAAAAACAATTTAATGATTAAAATAACAAATCTTATTTAATAAAAATGTATATTGTTTTTTGCATATATCTTTTCTTTAAGTTTTTATCTACAAGAATCCAGTTTGTCCTGCATTTGTGACAACTATAATAAAATCACAAGGTCAAATGCTTCAAAAAGTTGGAATTTTTCTCTAGAAAGAAATATTTACGTATGGCCAGTTGCATGCTGAAGAGTAAAAAATCCTTAGAAATTATTCTTTGCTGTTAAAAAGAGAAAAAAGAAATTTTCTTAAAAAATATTGTCTATCATGAAGTTCTGTAAAATTAAAGAAATTATTAAACAAACTAGGGTTTTTGTCAAAGTATTATTCCAAACAAATCAGCTTATTCAAATTTCATTAATTGGTTTGTGAAAATGAACAAAACAGTGATAACTTCAACAATACTGTGGTCAAATTTTGGGAAGTGGTTCAGGCCAAGAATTTTTCTACTTTTTTTTTTTGTTTCCTTTTGTGAAACTTTTCACAAAGCATATTGCGGCATTGTGGAAGAAACTCCCAACAGGATGTTTTCCCAATCACTACAATCTTGACCACTTCAAGTCGAGAGTTAATCATTATATCTCCTGCATGAGCATCACTGCTTGCCTTTTCCTATGCTCATACAATAACACAGAATAACTCTCTACTTTGAGTGGCTTTTGAGCCTTATTTTGGGTAAACATTAGTATAAAAATGAAATAAAAAAAAAACTAAAAAAAAAAATATTAGTATAAAAATGAAATAAAATAAATACACTTTGATCTTCTGACAGAAAAGTTGTTGCATGATATTTTGACCCTAGGTAGATGTACCAATCCACTTATCATTTTTTTATCAGTATTATACTAGTATTAACAAAGACAATCAGGATTTTTGATTTCTGTTATTTGCTGTTTATGCTTAAATTATACAGAAAAATGAAAGGTTTCAGTCAGTGCATGCTGCTTACAAAAATGTGTTGTAATTTTGACAAAATTTAATTCCTTACCTGCCTTGGGCCATCAAAAGGTAAAAGTGTGACAAGGTAATCTGGTCGCCCAACTTGTTTTAATTTTTCAGACATGGACTGTTGTTAACAGAACAAAAAAATGGTAGGAATAAGTTGTTTAAAAATATATATATATTTCATTGTGAGATATATGTATTTTTTTATTGTTTAAAAATAGATATATATATATATACAGGGTCTTTGGAAATTTACTGTGCACTTTTCAAATCACATTTTTTATATTTCCAGACATCAAATTGTTTGCCCTATTTTCTTTATGAACATACTAACAGCAAGTGCGCTATTGTTCCTACCTTCATCAGTCAGATGGCAAAAGATGAAATCAATTACCCATGGTTTCAACAGGACAGTACTACTACCCACTCATCTCACAGATCTATGCAGTTTTTGGAGACATTTTTGCAGACCTCATTATTCCCAAAGATGTGTGGTCCCCACACTCACCAGACTTTTTTATCTATGGGGAGAAGCAAAATCCACAACATAGTGAGATCGTCAGCACAAGTTGGATGACTTGAAAGTAGCAATAACAGTGATCATTCAGTCTATTTCAAGCTAGCAACCGACAGTGGAGTTCAGAAACAAAATAAGGATACAATGATGATAATGAGCATCACTTTCAACATTGTTTATAATTTTCATTCATATTCTCCTCTTATATTCTATATTGAAACATGTCTTAATAAAATATAAGTGCTAAGTGACTTAGTGACTTTCCTAACACCATTATATATATATATATGAGGCACATGGAATAGTGGATAGTGGCTCGGATTGAGGAATTGGAGAGTCGAGTTCGAAATCCAGTCAAATCCATTACATTCACTTACATGCTAATACTCTTGGGAAAGGTATTAATCCTCCTCTTCTCCCTCCAGCTATGGGTAAATAGCAGGACAGACTGGATTCTATAGCCTTGGATAACAACTGGTCTAGGAGAAGGACAACTCTGAATTCAAAACCTGCGGAGGGTCGTCTTGGCACCCTGTGACGCATAGTGCATCAGGTCTTTGTATTCAGGCCTTCAAAAAGTATGGTTGGTTCTGCACTAAGCTTTCACCACTATAATCAAATCATATGTACTGGTGTCTGGCTGTCAGTTCCTAGGAACTGAGCTGCTTGACCTTCATACATCGAATAAGATGGGAGAGTCCATTATATATATGTCCGATTGAATAAATTACAAACACTATGTCTACTTATTTTTATCATAATCCTTTCATATTCACAAATATTTTTCTGTATATTACAATCAAATGATGCAAGAAATTCACTGTAACAGTGAGAATCACTTTTATTTCCCAAGTACTTTCCATCTCTTTCCTGAGATCATTAGAGGTGCAACTAGTAAGGCAAAGGATCTCAGAACGAACGTCTACATTTACTGGACTGAATATTCCTGAGGGCACATATTTTTCATTAATAACCCTCATCGAATATTCAGGCAAGTAGACAAAAATAAATATATTGTTTAAAATAAAAAGTGTCTACTCAAATATGGGTATCCACTAAAAATAATGCTTAAAGTGAGATTATATATATATATATATATATATATATATATATATTTATTATAATAAAAAGAAAAAACAGTAAGATATATAATCCGGTGTCCTTATTGATATTCTTGTTTTTATTTTTACAAAACAGTGCTCAATGTAAATTATGGAACACATTTTTACAGAGAAGTATTAAAATTAAAGTTACTTTTGGCTATCCTGTCATACAAATTCATTGTTTAAGTAAGTCATGATACAACAGGTAAGATATATATTATATAAGATATATACACACTTCATGCACACAAAAGAATTTGTAAAATTCCACTTTTAGTGAGTGTTGATCTTGTAACAGGATGAAGGTCATTCATAGAGTTATGAATGAATAAAAATCACTATGGTAACATATGTGGCTAGAAGGGGATTTTATATTTAAACAAAACTTAAGCTAATTTTAGCATTCAGTTTGAAAATCAATGAGAAACAAACTATTATAAGAATTACTAACATTGTTATGGAAATATACACATCTTTATAATACTGCAAAAGTTTCCAGTGTTTTTTTATTTAAAAAATGTTTTTCTACAAGTGTAAAATTTCCGATATAATTAAAAATATATCTGTAAAATGAAAATATAAATAAAGATGAAAAAAAACTTATCTTAGGCAACACATTTCATCCTCTGAGGAACTTTATCAAGGCAAACAACATTTATTTCCTTTAAAACAAAAAATGTAGCACAAGGCCAAGCGTGGGGGAGTAAGGCTGGCCATTAATCTGTCTTATCTTACACTTAGCTAGCCACAATCACTGACCCAAACAAACTACTGTCTCTATGAAGTCCTAACAAGCCTCCATACGTACAATTTGTCTGTGGATGGTGGGAAATAAAATAACTTTTAAAAATGAAAACCCCAATGAATATTTATCAAGGCAAATATAAGGATTTTATTTTGCAACAAGTATTTATAAATAGAAGTAAAAATGTTAGTTTTTCAAAAGTTTTAAACTTAAGAGATGCTCATAAATATTAATCAGGTTAACTGAATATATAGGTAAATTATGGAAGATGATTAATGACATAATTAAATGTTTAATAAACGAAAGTGAGTAAATGATGTTGAATTTCTTTCATGCAATTAATATTTAAATTATTTTAGTGTAGGATTCAGTCTAGTTTTATAGAATTTTTGCTTACACCTAATATATGCCAATGCAAATAAATCTTATAATAATTATTTTTGTGACAATTACTGACTATAATAATAGTGACAAGAATTTGTTTTAATTTATAAGAAAATGTATTTCTAAAAACCTTGTATTTTTTTAATGTATTTAAGATGAAATTTCATTTTTATCTAAAATTTAACCAATGCTCATGCCTGTACGTAATCCATCATATCACATAACTACCACCCCTCCCCAGATTTTTTGTCTTCATTAATCATAACTTATTTTAGAAAAGCAAATGAAGCCATCACTTACATGAGCCAAAGTTGTGCTGATACTGATGTTCTTCAGTTTACGAACTTTCTCATGTAGAACAATCAGGTTTCGCTTTGTTTTCTCCCGATCAGCTTTTGGGAGAATGCTGTCCTTCAGCATCTATGAAGAAAGAAAAAAATAATAATAAACGCACCCAAAGATAATTGCTGAAAATTTGCTGTATTTATGTGAGACGTGTGCTCAATATCAAAGAGAGAGCATATGTCAATTTCACAACTCAAGTGATCTTCAGATTATGTACCATTAGCATATTTTATATATAACACATTAGAGGGGTTAAAGGAAGTTGGGGGGGGGGGAGAAAAATGCTTTTTCTTGGTTATTTAAAATCATGACTTTTATTTTGCCTATTTATTTACTATTTCATTTATTTATATATTTATTTGTTTTGTATATTTTTTGGTTCTAAAATTTGGTATTGGAAATAAAATCTATTAGATTTAGACTATGGGACTTTAGTCTTTTGAATCATGATGGGATTACAGGTAGCATTGTAGGAATTTGTTTTTGTGTCTGCATTTGGAAATGAGCTGATTTTTGTTTAGAATTTTATCTTGCTCTGAAAAGGTGATTATGTCTATTTTCTCATCTAGGCAAAGAATGCATCATTTTGAGTTGTTGTAAGCTAATGCTATTTTCTTTGTTGGCATGTTTTGATTAGTAACCATTTATGTTTTTAGAGGGTTGTACAATTTGTATATATTTTTTAAATGATGTTTTGCATGTGTATCCTCTCTATTTCTAGGGATCTTCTTTTATTGCCATACATATTTTTGAGGTTTCTTTTTGATTTTACTTGTAGCTTGATATAGACTGTTAGTTTGTAGGCAGTTATCATTTAATGGGCATTCATACTTTGTTCTGCAGTTACTGGTGGGTGATGTGGTGTACTGGTGATTTGATGTGTCTTTTATGATTTGCAGTATGTTTTCTGTGCAGGCTTATCTAAGTTTTACAGTATTTTGTTTGAATATATTAGTGCAGTTTGCTTGATTCTGTGAAGTATTTGCCAGTTATTTAATGAACAACAAAAATATGCAAATAGTACATTTCTTGAAACATTTAGTATAATATAGTCACAATAATGACAAACATGACTGTGTTAGCAGTATAAGCAGGTTATAGTAATTAATCATGAGCCAATTGTGAGTGATACAAGGTAAAATTAGAGATACTGACTCTAGATCAAAATCACAATAATCTTTTGACAGATTTTCTATCACACTGAAAATAAAACTGCAAAATGTTAGAAGGGCTTCAAAATTGGAAGGAGATTGAACATCTCACAGAATACTGATGATTACGATATTCACCTCTTTTATTCCTTGAACATTGGTAAATAATTTATTGGAATCATTAAAACTTTAAATTTAAAACTGGAAATTTTTCACTTATATAATTGCAAGAAAGATGTGTGCATAGCCTGTTGTCAGTGTAGAAAATGAGTTCAAATCCCACCTAGTCTGTTGCTTTCATTTCAGCAGAAATGCCTTTGAATTCATCTCATCTCCCTCCAGTTAAAGGTTAAGATCAGAGCAGAATAGGATCTCTAGCCTTGGTTAGCAGCCAATATAAGAGAAAGACTGAATTCCAAACCATAGAGAAGTCAATAATAAAATATTCTATCTTTCCCAACAAGTAATGGTAATTCAGATAATAAAGAAAAGGAATCAGTGGAGAGCCATGATCCCCAACATTCTGAAGGGACATGATATTTAAAAACAAACTGCAAGAAAAAACATGCTTTTTAAAATAAGAATTGTTAAGAGGTGACATTACTGTAGTACTGAGTGTAACATTTTAACTGGTTCTCAATAGTCAAGTTTGTTTTCTTAATCACTTTTGGGATTAAATATTTGTCTTTACAAATGAAAACTTACCTTATATAAATTCTTAACCATGACTTCCATGTCAGCCAGATCATTCTTAGCAGAAATTGCTGCCTCCAGACTGGCATGAAGTTCTTTCACCTGTTCAAGATTGGTAAGTGCCTGAAATGATAATGTTTTCTTTGCAGATTTTGTTGGAGTTTTTGTTATTTAACAACACTAACACCTGGGTGTTATGTGAAAAAGGTTTATAAGTTTTTCAAAAATTGATTCCATATAATAGTGTGTTTGTGTGTGTATATATATATATATATATATATACATATATATATATATACACACACACAGGTAAGTATTTGGAGCTGTATTTACTTTCTTTGCAGAACAAATAAAGAATCTAATCTGAGAATAACTGATAAATAAGGAATTAACAAAATGAAAAAGAAATTTAAAATATTTTTAATAAATTGAAATGATGTAATTGGATAATATTTATGTATTTTAATGCATTTAACAATTTATAGCTGTAGCATAACATTCATTACAAATAAACTAAAATTGAAAATTTGCAGAAGCTTTATTTTTTTAATTTTCTAAAGATGTAATTGAATTACACTCATGTATTTAGCATTACAAACTTAAAAATAAACAAAAACTGAAAACGAACATGTAATATTAGAAACTTATATCGACAATAAGAATAGCTATATAAAGAAAAAGAAAGTGGAATATTTAGCATAATTATAGCATAACATACAATTATTGAGTTTTGATAGACAAAGTAAATGTAAGCAGAACACTTTCTCCTTTTTACAGACATGATAGAGATCTTGAAGGCACTCGATTGTTTATCCTGCACACCTATTTGTTCTGGAAATTTCCAGTCTCAATGATTCTAGATTCCAAAACTTTTCCACAGAGTTTAATGCTTTTTTGTGAGCCTGCAAGCTGCTACATAGATTCTGATAATAAACTGCATTGTAGATTTGGTCAGTAAAAAAATGGTCCACTCATCTGTTACAAATTTCAAGTAGAAAGTCTCTTTTCTCTGATAGAAGAATAATGCCAAAAGAGCTAGTATTACTCTAGAATTCCATCTTGCATTACTTTAGTTAAGCATTTTTTAAAATTTCACTTTAAGAAATCTTCCAGTTTCTTCAAGAAAGTGAAAAACTTGAGTTAAATGAAATAGAAAATTCATATCAATTTCCTTTATAAGTTTTTCTTCCTTTGATGGATGCTTCAGGGAACAGATAGCGACCAACAATTTGGATTTTGAGTGGTAACCTGCTTTTGTTTTCCAGTGATTGTTCTTCTAGTGGGAACAGTTCTTATGAGATTCTTTGTCCAGATCTTCTTCTTCTTTCGCTTTTTTTATGAGGCATTATTGGTTAAAAATGAATACTTGGAGAGCTTTCAGCAAATCAATCAGCATTGCTCAATCAGGAAGCTTATATACTGCGAAACAAAACAAAAAATATTTGATCACAAACACAACACACTTTCCCCATTCACCTTATCTAAATAACAACGCAACCAGCACTCACGCTTATATCACTCAGTTATGTGCCATGCATGATACACGCTTAGGCAATCATGTATCTTTCAATACATAACTAACGAGGCAGATTTTTTTCCGCAGTAGGTTGCCATTTTTTTCTGCAGTAGACTGGTTGCCATCCAAGGCTATAGAACTCAGTCTGTCCTGCTATTTACCCATATCTGGAGGGAGCAAAAGAGGATTCATACCTTTCCTAAAGGTATTAGCACATAAGTGAATATAGTGGATTTGACTAGAATACGAACTCAGCTCTCAGATTTCTAACTCCAAGCTCTTATCCATTACACCACCATGCCTTATGTAGCGCTACAAAATGCATGGCATAACTTTCCAGCAAGTCATAGTACTACTATACTTACGTTAGATTTTAGAAATTTCATGTTGGTTTTTTTTTTTTTTTTTTTTTAAATAAACTGAATTAAAGTCTTCTTCATTATTTCTTAACAAAAGTTCATCAAATTATGATGCCAGAAATCAATTATTTTACAAAAGTCATAAACCATATATATATATATATATATATATATATATATATATATATATATATAGAGAGAGAGAGAGAGAGTGTACATAAGGCCACTTTTTTGCTCATTAGAATGTTAAATCTTAGTTATATAGTAATGAATCATGTAGTAAAAGTGCGTATAGTTTGGTTAATCAGGAAAAAGCATATGTAATATCACAATTCATAACAACAGTCATCTGAAGAAGACCAGAGAATCCACAGCTGAAATATTGTCTGTATTTATATGAAGCAAGATGAGAAAAACAGTTTAAGTAAATCAAGCAACAGATAATAATAATAATAAACTCAGACAGAAATTATAGCTTAAAAGCAATAAGAACAGTTGATAAATGTTTGATTCCAAATACAATTGTAGTTTGTCCTGAAGAGAAATAAACAGAAATGAACAATATACAGTTTCATTTTTCTGTTAAAACATGCAACAACAAAACTGAAAAAATATTTAGTTACATACACTTTGGGCTTTTAGTCCTGTCACACAAGTCACACGTTTGGTATTTTGAGCCACTCCAGAGGATTTTACTACAACAAACTGACCAATGTCAGATGTACAATGAACATGACTAAAAAAGAAAAAAAGATCAAATCTTTCAGCTTAATTACAAAAAAAAACAAAAAAACAACTCAGATAATCCTTTTCATATTTCCTGTTTAGTAAATATACAGATTAGATTATATTTATTATTGCTAATAAATGTCACTAATTTAAATTTTGAAAAGGCAATTTTGAAATAACCATACTAGGATTGAAATTAATAAAAAAAAATAGAATAAGTATTTTTCAATGGTTATCAACAAGTAGGCCACTTTTCTACAGCAGCCATAATGCTATAAACTGATTTGATCTGTTTAATGGCATATCAACTTCTTATGGGTTATTTAATGCTGAAATTTAATTTTCTTGGGATCTTTGAAGTAATAAAAATATGAGACATGTTATTCTACTTTTACAATTGTCTACATGATAGATGATAATCAGCTTTTGTACATATACATGTTTGTGTGAAAATAATTACTAGAGACAGTGATGATGTGTGTTTTATATTGTAGTTTTCTTGAAGTTATATTTTGGAAGAGAGTTTGATTTCTTTAAAAAATTGTAGAATATTACATGGATTAATGTCATGAAAGAGTTCTTTCATGTTGGTTGGTTGATTTTGGTTAGTGGTATATCAACCTTTATGGGTTATTTAAAGCTGAAATCTAAATATTTTGAACACAACTTTATTGCTTCAACTACAGATAAAATGTACTGTTGATCATTTTGCTATAAATAGGCATTGTTGCAATTTTTCTTATATAAAAATGTATTGCTTGTATTTTTACTATAAAAAGGTATTTCTGGTATTTTTACTATAAAAATGTACTTTTATACTTTCATAGTGTTTTGTTTTTGTTTAAGATTTTACTATTTGCCCATAGATGGGACCCTAAAAAGTGCTACCGCTCCAGGTCAGGGTGGACCTGGGAATGATAGCAATTAATAGGTAGTTTCAGGGCTACTCAAAACCTCCTGATCAGAGGTCTTGCTGCTGATTATAGTTTATTGTCATACCCAGAACTAGCTATAAACTGACATACTTACGTTCCAGCACAGAGTTCCAACGATAAATTTCTCTCAGCGGAATCTGGATCAGCCAATAACTGGTCAACAGGATGACCAATGCTGACTACATATACATATTCTGGGTAAGTCTAAAAATAAAGATTATATATTTGCAATTGGAGTAAATTGATTAAAACTGACAAAAAAAAAAAAAAAAAAAAAGCACATATCTGTCTATATTTCTGAGATGAGGTATTGTAATTATTTACATTGTTCAGACGGTTGTCCTCATCTTTATTTCGTGACATTTTAGTTGTTGTACATTTCGATCATTGATAAAATTCCCAATGAGGAAAACTACAACAAACTCACATTCTTGGATGTACTAATATCTTGAACAAAGAATGGGTTCAAGACATCTGTATACTGCAAGCCAACATTCACTGGACAATACTTCAATTTCAACCTTTAATGTAGTGTAAAGAAAGGCATTGTCCGCTACTTACAACATTGAGCAAAAGTGGAAACCCAGAGACATATGAACAAGAAATGGTACAACGTAACAACTACCCTGGGTACATGGCAGCAGTTCCAACAAGCCAGGATAGACGGGTACAAGAGGATAACAACACTCAGAAAACAGCTTTGTGTCTGTGATCCATATAACATCAGAATGACTTTCAAAAGTGGTTTGACACTTTGCAGACACCTCTTCCACATAAGACCCCACCCCCATAGAGAAGAACATGACTAAGGACTGTGTGTACACCATCTTGTGCAGCTGTGGTAAGAAATATAAGGAAAAAACAGACTGCCCCCTTAAGGTAAGACTGCAAGAATATTGTAAAGCTGTAACAAGTGAGAAAATAGAAAAATCAGGCATAGCTGACCACATATGAAGTGAAAAGGGAGATCACCAACCTCTGTGGTGTGAGGTTAAAATAATATAGAACATCACTGGAAAATATGAAAACTTACGGAATCAGCACATATGTTAGGCAACAAAAATCTCCTGAGTCAACCAAGCATAGAAATGAATACAATATGGGAACCAGTAATATGGAGTGCTATAGAAAAGCAATAACAACAAAAGTGCAATATGAGCTCTGATAAAAAACGATTACTAAGACATTAGCTTTATAAGTTCCAAAAATTCATACACTGATGTTCTGAAGGACACATGGCCCAGTGGATAAAAACATTGGTTAGATCCGGTGATTCTGAGTTCAATACCTGGCTACTGCAGTGGTGAACAAAAACTTGGCAAGATAACTGAAACATCTGGAATTATCAAAATCTAACCAATGGATGAAATAAAGGGTTCAGTTCAAAATTCCAATCACCTGACGAAGGGCGGTGTGTACAATGGCCGAAATGTCATGAATATGGCAATAAAGATGAGGACAACAGTACAAACAAGTAATATAAATAAAAAATATATAGAAAATGTTTAAAATAGAGGAAACCACATTTCACAGCTTTGTTCAATGGGACTGTCTGAAATGATACACTAAGAGAAAGAAAATTATACAGACACCGTTTGAGTTTTTACCCTCTCTTTATTTTCTAATATTCTCTGAAAATATATTTAAAATTTATAAAACCATACTTAGAAAATATTATATTTTCCAATAAACATTTAAGGTTATTTTTAGAATAAATCCATTCATCTGTGTCCCAATCAGGAATCTCATCACCCCTTAGGGTCATAGGTGTACTACATGTACTTCAGTTATAGCAGCAGTAGTCAGCCTTGGGTAAGATACCCTCTCCAAACTTGTTTGAATTCAGAGTTTTCCTTCTCCTAAAGTGGTTGCCAACCAAGGCTTATAGAGCCCAATCTGTCCTACTATTTACCCATAGCTGGGGCAAAGAGATGGATTCATACCTTTTCCAAGGTTATTCACACGTGAATGTAATGAACTCAACTGGAATTCAAACTCAGCTCTACAATTCTTCAATCCAAGATGCTATCCATTATTCCACCATGCCTGCTCCAGCAAGTGTACAAGTCACCAAATAAATAAAATATAAAGTATTTTTCATTTACATTGTTCACAGAACAGCTGTGGTATGCACTGTGAGTCTTGTCTAAAATCTATTTGTCCTGAATTCTGGCAAGTTCATTGCCAAAGAGCATACTGTGTCTTTAGAATATAAACTATAGAAGAATCTGCAACATTATCGGTCCTGACTTGGCATCTCAGCTTCAGTCACTTCCCACCATCATAACATAGCTTCCCTCTATCTTTTATCAAAATATTTTCATGGTAATTATTCTGATGTGCTTTACTCTTTGGTATCTTGACTTCACAAATTTAAGAGCAGTGTTAGATTAGCAGTTCAGTCTCATAATTTTACTGTTAATATTGCTAGTTTTAACTGTAAGTTCTATGCTAAGAGTTTATTTCTCCCACACTTCTTGGTTGTGGAACTCTTTCAGTTTCTTGCTTTCCTGTCAATTATGATCTTCAAAAACTTAAATGCAATGTCAATTGTCACCTACTGTCTGCTTGCCCTCTCTGTTTCTTTCACTCTAAGTAATCCCTTGTTTCTTAGAGGCTTTTATCAGCTTGTTCAGGGTGAAATATCAAAAAAAAATGTTTACTGTCATTTAGTTTAGTTAAAAACTACAAAACCCTAATTGATTTCAATATCACTTGAAAAGGCATCATTGGATCCACTATTATTGATCAAAGAGAATGTCATCTTCTGTCTGATTCATTATATTATTACTACTACTACTTTTCTTAAATGACTTAATTGCTATATTACTTCTTATTTTTACCATGAAGTCTTCTCCCATATGCACACCTGAGCAAGTATTGTATACTTTGTGGCATTACCCTCACTTGGTTTGCCAACATGCCATTAGGTGGTGTTGTTAAACAATTATAAAAATGGGATACTTACTGTTTCTTTCTCTTTTTTCATCTTTCCTTTCAGCATGTGGTAGTAGTAACACCAGCACAAGACTTGTTCCCAGCTTGGGGATAATATCTTACCCTGGGTAACTGAACTCTTTCACACATGCAGAAGTATCACCCACATATAAACAGACACAATTCCTAACAGCTAGAGTTTAATGTTTTCTTTCTTTTCACTTGCTTTTGCATGCATACAGGTATATTTTATTAATTGTTAACCATTTATTAGCCATAAATACATGAAAATATTGCCTTGTTGAAACTTATTCCATTTCTGCCCACCTTTTCTACAAGTAATAACAACATGTGTAAATTTTGTTTGCCAATGTTTTTAGTCTAACTAGAAGAACATTCTGCAATAGCTTCATCCTGTAGTGGTTGTAGCAAAATCTCCACCCATGTTTTGAACATGGCTTGTGTATATTATATATTATTTATACTTTCAGTGTACAGAACACAAGCAGATTCTGATATTAAATTTTTTGGTAAATTTTTTGAGTGTGTTGAAATAAAAAAGAAAACAAATAGAGAAATAAGTTTCTCATAATTTCAGATTGCTCAAAAAGATGATAACCCTATAATCAAGATGTTAACATTTCACATCACTTCAAATATAAGGTTAGGAAGGAAAACCTCCACTAATACTGGAAAGATCAATAACAGTTACTGGACTTGAGAAACCTGTTTTCCTAAAAAAATTGTTTTAAGATAAAGATTTTATAAATTTCAACTGAAAGCAGTAATGGCTGCTCAGTCAATGAATGCCAATTATTTCCTTGTAGGGAAATGGCTATTATTACCATTACCACTAGAGCAAATGAAAGAGAGAGAGATAAGCATCAACTTACTTCATGAGGTACCATGGTCAGACCCTTAATCTTCAATGCTTCTGTGATATTCATCTCTGATCTGTAGACAGGAATTCCTTGCTTGATGCTTAGCCTGATTATCTCTTCCAACTCAGACAAGTGATCCAGACTTAATTCTTCCTGTTAAATAAAAAACAAAAATATGGCTAAAAAAAACCTGAAGCTTGATTTCCTCTTATTTCAGTGCATTTTATGAGATTTAATTTCAGAGTTTTATTTTTTTTAATTACTTCAAAATAATAATCTACAAGTAATCTAATGTAATTGACCATTTAGCATGATGTCCGCTGTTAGTCCAAAATAACAGACACATGAAAATTGCCAGTGGACACTTTGGGTCTATAAAAACCAATGATGCTCTATTATGAGCCGAAATAGAAGCATATAGTAACAGAGCAGTTATGTAAAAGATAAATGATATATTCTGTGGATTTAACCCAATCTAATCTGAAATATAGAGTGAAAAACTATAGACATATTGAACATTTCAATCAAAAGAAAAAGGCTGTGTAAGTCCTCTTAATAAAGCAGCTATCAACTGTTATCAAGGAGGAGGAGGATCATTGATAAACATAAAACATTAAACAGTAAGATGAAATTACTAATGAAAAGAAAGTAAACTCATCTGAAGAATAATCAGTGTTATTTCAGAATATAAAAAAAAAAAAGAAGAATGAGAAAAACAGATAAGTAATACTGGTTAGTTTTAGTGAACAGAGAAAGTCTTTTTACTCACGAAAAGATGCCAACCTAGTATTACTTAAGATAACTTATTATCAGTTCTCCTCTTGTAGCACCAAAAATAATGGAGTCTAAAGAAGATTTCATTTTTTAACCTTTAGAACACTGCATTATTAATATTACTTCCCTTTCCACTGCATTCTTTTTCAAGACTTCTCAGTTGCAGTATCCTTATTGTTAATTTCACTCAAAGTTATTTTCTGTTGCTATAACAGGATATGACAACACAACTATGAAACATATTGTTCGGGGATCAGAGTCACCTTCAGTGGCAAGATAAACTTTTTGTACAGCAAATGAAGTCACATACAGAGTGATAAAGGTTAATTAACGTAATCATTTAAAATTACAAGCTAGTCAATTGCATTTGTTAATTGTTGTGAGGGAGAATATTTCCCTACAAGTTTGCACTCGGCCGTCAGATGAAAGACATAAAACAGCAGTAGCCTTTAGTGAAAACAGTCATTCATGGCTAAACATTCTTTTCCCTCGTTTCTATTCTACAATATGTTTCCCTGTACCAAAAGGTAATAAATTTGTTGATAAACCAATTCCGATTTTCTACTGTTGTTTTTGATAACTCAGTTACAACACTAATGTCTTTAGAAAAGGCATGAATCCAATTGTTCTTCTCCTAAACAGGGATTAAATAGTAGCATAGAATGTGCTCTATAGTCTTGGGGCACAACATGCCTAAGAGAAGGAAAACACAGAATTTAAAAGCATGGAGAAAGCTACAAGAAACCACTGTTTTATCTTCTCTAAGAATGCATAGTAATTTGCAGATAATAAAGAAAAGGAATCAGTGGAGTGTCATGACCGCCTACATCTTGAAAAGACAGCATTAAAAAATCATTACAAAAGCTTTCCTTTTTGGTACGTGAACCACATGAATTTAAGCATACTACAGGAATGGCAACTTACTCTCTTCATTTTACTGCTGAAATAGATGTTACCATAAATTCTATTTCAATTGCTTCTTTTCTTACCTATGGAAATCTCTTCCAGTTTCTTGCTTCTCTACCCGCTACAATCTTCAAAAATTCAAACACAACATCAATCACCATTTCTATCTAACTGGAGCATGTTCTTTTATTATCCTTTCTCCTCACTAAAGTTTTCACTTTCACTAAATCCTAATGTCTTAGTAGCATTATTGCCTTATTTAGATTGAATTGTTTTTTTTTTTAACATATTACCCCAAGCAAGGCGATAATGCCACTAGAATGCAGGGGATTACAGGGGGTGAAAGTGAAAGAGAATGAGAAAACTAAGAATGGGGAGGATTGAGGTAAAGACAAAAAAAAGAAAAAATTTCAAGAAGACAGAAGATGGCGATTGACAATGCATTTAAATTTTTGAATGTAGTTAACAGATTAAAAAAAAAAAAAAGAGAGAAAAGATTAACTGTATATGCCAGCTTATAAGACTCATTATTTACAGTCAAATTAATGTTCTTATTTTTGTTGTTATCTGAACGTTACCTGGATCAACAGAGACCTGAAGAATGCCAGAGAGTACAATGATCGAAACATTGTGATAACAACAAAGATGAGGACATTAGTTGAACTGTGGATAATGTAAACTGTTCTGATCCTAGAAATTCAAACAGAAATTAAAAGAAGTTTTTCAATGTCAGTTTTTTTTTATCTTCATCTTGCTCCCCAAGTAACTTGAATAGTCTAGAATCTCGACTATTACAATGGTCAGACCCTTAATCGTCAATTATCACACGATCAACCAGAGTCACTGGAAATGAACAACTGCATAAAAGTCCTATATTTCCAAAACAATATCTCATAACCAGTAATACCAAAGACGCTAAATTTGGTGGTTTTTTTTTTAAGCATTTCACCCCAAGCAAGGCAGGAGTGCCACTAGCATGCAGGGGCTTACAGAGAATGAGAGCAAGAGTAAAGAGGTGTGATAGAGGAAAGGATAAAGAAAAGAACAGGGAATAGATCAAGGCATCTGGAAATGCCAATTGACATTGCATTTGAATAGCTGTAGATTATAGCTATCAGGGAAGCAAGTAAGAGGAAGGGAGTTCCACACACAGGAAGCGTGAGACATGAAGCTATTGGAGTAGAAGATACAGCTACATTTAACCGTTTCAACAGTCAAAGGGTGGGACTGAGATGCCAATTCAGTAGCATGTTTAAACTCATGCAGTTTGGGAACTAGCGAAAGTAGCTCATCCGAGCAGTTACCATGAAAGTATTTGTAGAAAAGAAAGTGGGAAGCAACGACATGTATTATTTGAATGAGAAATTAATTTACTTTCACATAAAATTGTAAGACTTGATTTTCCTACGATTTTTGAGCTATATCAATCTAATGTTGTCACATGTTCTGATTTTTCAAAAATTTGGTCAGGACTTAAGGGATTTAACAATTTAGGCTGATAGAATTTTAAAAACGTTTAAAAGAATCTTTTATAAAAATCTAAATTACAACATCTTCAACACTCAACCCACTTTAAAGTACACAAAAACAAATGCAATCTAGGTAATGACATAAATTTAATTAACATCTAAAATAAAAAGTAATTCTTAAAAAATTTAAACTTACAAAGCAGGAAAAATCAAAAGTTAACTGGTCTTCTTGTACACAAGAGCCAAGTTGGGTGACTTGTGTGCCTAATAATTTCTGGAGACCCCAGTTTAGTAAATGGGTTGCAGTGTGGTTGGCCATGCAAGCTTTTCTCACCTCCTACAAAAGAGAACATCAACAACAATTGCAGTGATATTAAAATCAGTAATAATAACAGATATAAGCTGACAATTTCAATGGTTAACACCCCTTAATAGGATTTTGTTATTTTATATGAGAGGTACTGAAAAGTTACTGGCCTGATCCTCTTCCCAAAATCTAAATGACCAAAGAACAAAATTTTTGTGGGGAAGGTCCTCTTAGTTGAGTCAAGAACTTTTCAAAACCCCACCTCATTGCACAAGAAAGAAAACCAATTTTTGCTGTGAAACAAGACTAGCAATTTTCAAGATTGAATTCAAGAAAACTCTGATTGTGTGCAGTTGTCGTATAACAACAATACATTTGTCAGAACTATCCAAATTATTCTACTGCTATGCTTCAGAGAACTTTGAATTTTCTTTCCTATATCTAAAATGGAGAAAGGTAAAAAGCTCTTTGTCTAATCAATAAGCCATTCCAGAAAAAAAATTTTTAAAAAAGATCTAATGTTTGATTATTTCATCAGATTTGGGGGAATGGATCAGGCTAATAATTTATCAACACCCCCTTGTATATTCCAAACTGTGTAAAGCAAGAAAGAGATAAAGCAACTGTTAGCGACAAATGCTAAAAAGCATAATTAACCATGTTGCAAAATAGACACAGGTGCATATACAATTCCTCATTTACAAATATACATTAACCAGTAAACATACAATGCAATGTTCACCCAAGATTACTGCCAACTGGCCAATGATCATCTCACATTGAATTTCAATCCTCAATCTCATTGGTGTTTATCAAAAGCTGCTCACAAGGTAACAAAATGAAAGAAAAATTCCACATCAAAAAATAAGAACACAAACTGCTACCTATATTTTATGTAGGTGTTTATTCAGGGTTTTGCCTGTTCATCCAGGTGGGTGGGTTCTGTGCCACTTGGGACAACTTCTGCTATGTCAACTCTTCCCTCTACCTACTCCTCGGCCATCTACTCATCCTGACATGGTGACTGGCAATACAAAATGGAGGCTTTGGAACCGCAACACGGACCCATCTGTCTCTTGCCAAAAGCAGACCAGATCTCTCCCCGACCCTAAAGGTTGACTGTTAATATGGACCAGCTCCTGGATATACCCTATTTTCAGTTTTGTTGTCACTTGATCCCCAAAAATCCCTTTACTTATTTCCCTTCAGTTAAGTAGATGCCACTTATAAAACTGAACATCAAAAGGAACCATCCACTGGTCTATCAAACAGAAACACTTGAGATCAAGATAAAAACCACCTCTCCCCCCTTCTACATGCATGTCTATAGTATCACAGACCAAACAGCATATCCTATGTAACTTCTATGTCTTTAATAATTCCATTTCAATGCCCCAATTAAAAAAGGCACAGCTTATTTCAAATCACCAAAAATATTTACTCTTCCGAAAGTAATTTTTAAGCAATTTTTTTTTTAATGGATTAAAAAAATATAACATTGTTTTTTATAACTATAAACATATATTTAGTGCGTACATATGCTTAAGTAGACATTTGTTTTTTTTTAAAAACAGTGAAATTGACAACTGGGCAATCGAAAGTCTTATTAAAGAAAATGTGCCTCTAGCCAGGGATCAAGCCTACCTTCCCTTTATACAGATAAAATGGACCTAGCTTAAAATTAGTTATCCCAGTATAAAAAAGAACACAGGTTTGTTACCTGTTGAGAGGTAATTTTTTTTAAATGACTTTTGATCTTCTGAATAAAACTCAGATTGTAATGTTTCTTACAAAAGGAAAGCTCAAAGAAAACTTCAGACTCATCTATAAGTGAAACAATGCAATCAAATTAACCAAATTTGAGATCCTTTGAAGGACAAACAGTATCTTAAAAGGAAGATCTCAAATTTACTTAGTAGCACATAAGAATATTAGATTTGGACAGGTCAAAATGGTTATAAATAAAAAAAAAATATGGAATGATTCTTTGAACAAACTTCAAACATCTGTTTCCTTCATAGAAAATAAAAAGCACAAAATTAACTACTTTATGCTGACATATCTGAGTTAAATCTCTTTTGAAAATAAAACAAAGATATTAAAAAAGCCTAATGCCTAACAATACAAATATACTGCCTTCAGGAAATAAGAGAAAGCATTTAATCTCCTAAATCATTTGACCTTTGCACAATATTCTATATAATAAATGCAAATGTCATTGTGTCATACCTTTTCAACTTTACCTTAGAGGCTTTAGCCAAAAATATCATACCAGCAAAACTCCATGAGCAAATTAAAAACATTGCGGGCAAGATCCGGACCTGCATCCTGAAATTTTGGATTCTCAAGTTTTCATTACTACGACTGTTTTCAGATTTTGCCATCTTGGCTTCTACTGATAAAAACAATTAAAGGGACACAACTCTCTAACTTTCAATAACTCATGTTCAAATGAAAAAATTCTTGTGCTCAAATTAAAAGGTTTCAAATTAAAATTGTCACTGTTCTCAATTTTACTTCTAGAGGCCATAGCCCAATATATCATAGCATTTTGGAATCAGGCCGACTCCAATAGCAAATTAAAACCATTCTGGGCCAGATGTGGATCCCCAATCCTGAAATTTTGGATTCCCAAGTTTTCATTACTGAGATTGTTTTCAATGATTTTTACATCATTTTTTTTGCAACAAATTTTTTTGTACAATAACAATTTTTATAACTTTTGGAACAGTTGAAATTAATTGTGAAATCCATTGAAAGTCACCCATGAAATAAAAATAATTGTTTGCACAGAAAGTAAAGATCTATGTATATGAAATTGTCTTTAAATTAAGTGGTGGCAGAAGAATTATTGTTGAACTTTTTAAAATCAATTTTGAGTTCTGTAGTTTGTTGTTGATTATCGCATCTACTCCTCTCTACCTATTGTGATGAAGGCCCAATCAAGAGCCTCCATAGGTGCTAACTTAAATGCTTTCCAATAGGGTCACTCTTAAGCTAGTTTCTAATATTTTCTTTTTTATATATTAATAAGTTCATGAAAATTTCAGTATTACTTTTTTGAGCCAATATGTTTTTAAACATATTTTTTAGGGGTGGAAAAAAATGTCCCAATAATAATGCATAAGAAACAACTGTCATTATTAGTAAATATTTTTCTATTAAAACAATTTTTCAGAGAAATAGGTTTCCCAAGCTCATTGTTATTGCTCTTTCTAGCATTGATGGGAGTTTACTGCCTAACCTTTTGTTCAAAGTAGTATGGAACATCTTCCTTATATCATGATTTCACATTACATGTGCTATTTTATTTGTTGCTACTGTTAAAAGTCTTTAACTGATGTGGTTTCTGTCATGTTCTGTAACACCAGTCCACAAGGTTTGAAAAATGAGGGTGCTCTCCAAGACATACAGGCATCATTAGCTCTGTTATATTTTCGTAAAAAAAAAAAAGAATAAAAAAAAGGAAACTAGCTTTCTTGTCCACGTGACTTTTCACACGTTCCCTTTCCTCTTTAAAAGCTGCGTTCTCCTTCCTTTTCATTCTGAATTCTTTCCTTTGTTGATTACTGACTGCTGTGAATTAAGTTCAGCAAAGCCTTATGAAAAGGTTATTCTATCTTTGCTTTCTTCTCTTTACTACGTAACAATTCTATTCTAGCTTTCTTCTCTGTACTACATAACAATTTACTGAACTTAACTCCTCATGGACAAGATTATTCGTCTGGACAAGTTTGATATATCTTCTGCAGACCCTCAGGCTAGCAAGCTCTGGAGACTATGGTACCGTAATTTTAATTATTACTTATCAACTATTGCTTCTTTAAACCCAGACAAACTCAAAGTCCTTTATTTAAACATCGGTGCTACTGTTGCTGATGTTATCGAGGGTTGTTCTGGATTTGAACATGCTGTTGAATTGCTGAAAAGTGTTTATGACAAGTCTCCAAGTGTTATTCATGCTAGACATTTGTTGTCTACACGTCTGCAGCAGGAAAATGAGTCTGTAGACCAATACCTTCAGCCCTTGAATCGACTTGCTGCTGACTGTTGCTTCCAAGATGTTACTGCTACTACTTACAGGGATGAATCTGTCCGTGATGCATTTATACGTGGTCTCCGGTCCCCCGTAATACGTGCCAGACTGCTTGAAAATGATACGCTAACTCTCAAGGAGGCTACTCAATGTGCTAGAGCCTTAGAACAGGCTCACTTTCGTGCTGAATCATACATTTCTCAGATTGGATCAGCCGCTGCTACTACCACTAGGACTAAAAATGTGTTTACTGATTCTGCCGAGGAGGCCACTTCCACTACTATTACTAAAAATATGCATTCTGACTTAACTGATTCCCGTACGGAGTGTGACTCTGTACAATTGTCTGCTGCCCATGCTCGTGGCAAGTGCTACAACTGTGGAGGGAAACATCACTTTAAGGATAATTGTCGCTATTGTCCTGCCCGTGATAAGATATGTCGAAACTGTGGCAAACTCGGTCATTTTTCTAAAGTTTGCCGTTCTACCATGCCGGCACCTTCACATTCTACCTCAGCTATTATAATAGCCCGTGCTAAAGACGATGATAGGTCTGCTCCGGTTACTAAAACTTTAGAATTAAAAGGAAAGAGATTAACTGCCCTCATAGACACCGGTAGTTCTGATAACGTTACTGATTCCTGTATGGATATTATACTCGGAGTGCCCTTCTTAAAACTACACCAGAGTATCACTATTTCTTTTGGTGGATCTCAGGATATTCTAAAAATCTGCGCTTTAACCAAGATCAGTTGTGCTCCTGTTAAGTTGTTCCGAAACTTGACCCCTGACTGCAAACCCATTGCTACTAAATCCCGAAATTACCGTGCGGAGGATTCTCGGTTCATTGAAAAAGAAATTCTACAACTGCTTGAGGATGATATAATTGAAACAAGTTACTCTCCGTGGCATGCTCAAATTGTTGTAACTTCGTCACCTAATAAAAAGAAACGATTGGTAGTCGATTTCTTCCAGACTATTAATTGGTTCATCTTACTTGATGCCTATCCCTTCCCTCGAATTGAAGATCTCGTAAACCAAATAGCCCAGTATCATATCTATAGTATAATTTGACTTATCCAAAGCGTACTATCAGATTGAAATTTGCCCCGAAGATCGCCCCTATACGGCCTTTCAAGCTGGAAATTGTCTGTACCGATTTAAACGAATACCCATGGGTGTTACTAACGGGGTTTCTGCCTTTCAGCGATTTATGAATTCTTTCATTTCTGATAACAAATTATCTGGAACCTTTTCGTATATAGATGATATAACTGTTCGCGGTAAAACCCAGGAGGAGCACGACGTCAATTTGGAATGTTTCTTAAAGGCTGCCTCGACATACAACCTCGAAATAAACCAGGAAAAATCAGAGTTTTCACTTCGTTCTATTAACGTGCTTGGATATCAAATTTGTAACGGAACTATCCAACCTGATCCTGAGCGTTTGAAGCCACTTTTGCAAATGCCTCCTCCTTCCAACTCAAATTCGTTAAAAAGGTGTCTTGGTATGTTTGCTTACTATGTGAAATGGATACCTAAATATTCACACAAAATTCGTCCACTGGTCGAAAATAAACAATTCCCTATGCCTCCTATAGTTATAAATTCTTTCGAAAAACTTAAAGACATTGCTGAGTCATCTGTAAAAGTTATTGATGATGAATTGCCATTTACTATTGAAACCGATGCTTCAGAAAAGGCTATTAGAGGCACTCTTTTACAAGCTGAGTGACCTGTAGCATTCTTTTCTCGGTCGCTAAACCCCTCTGAAATACGACTTCATATAAAAGAAGCATATGCCATAGTCAGATGCGTTCGTAAATGAAGAGACCTCCTTGCTGGGAAACATTTTACTATTATTACTGATCAACAAGCCGTATCTTTTATGTTTAAACCTGCTAAGTGCGGAAAAATTAAAAACGATAAAATTATACGGTGGAAAATGGAACTTCTTCCCTTTTCATATGGCATAAAACACCGTCCTGGAAATGAAAACACAGTTGCGGATACCTTATCCAGAGTATGTGGTGCTGCTGCTTCTTCCTTGAAGGAATTTAAATCGATACACAACTCCTTAATACATCCTGGGGTACAGCGTTTTTGGCATTTTGTAAGGTCTCAGAATATGCCGTATTCGCTTGATGAAGTCCGACGTGTGACTTCTGAATGTACGACCTGTGCCAAAATAAAACCCCAATTCTTCGATTCTGCTAGTAATGTTCTGATCTGTTCTACTGTGCCATTTCAGCGTCTTTCCATAGACTACAAAGGGCCTGTCCCGGTATCTCCGACAGGTTTCCGATATATATTTACTGTTGTCGACGAATATAGTAGATTTCCCTTTGCCTTTCCTTGCCGCGATTGCTCTTCACAAACTGCTATTCAGTGCCTGACAAGTATTTTCTCCATTTTCGGGCTTCCCTCATTCATTCACTCTGATCGAGGAACTTCGTTTATGTCGGGAGAATTTAAACAATTTCTAACACGACTTGGAATTCGGATGCAATAATACTACTGCTTATAACCCTAGAGGCAATAGCCAATGCAAAGGTTACAATGGCATAATTTGGAATACCATATTATTGGCCCTGGAATCAAAACAGTTACCAATTAGTGCTTGGCAGGATGTTCTACATGATGTGTTAAATGCTATCCGCTCCCTGCTATGCACCACTACGAATACAACCCCCCAAGAACGAGTGTTCAATCAGGCAACGCAGTATTTTTTTTTTTTTTTTTTTTTTGCCTGTTTGGCTCTGTGAGTCTGGGGACGTATTATTAAAATGATTCGGTGGCAGAGGTAAATATGACCCTATCGTTGAGGTGGTGGAACTCCTTGGGGCCAACCCTACGCATGCCAAAATACATCACAATGATGGCCAGGAAGATTCGGTGGCGCTGAGACGGTTGGCACATTTTTCCACGCTCGGATGGACCTCAAAATGGACCTCAAAATACTCAACCCGACGTGGACCATGCAGATTCAATCCTTTTGCCTGATGCAGGTCCCGTTAATATTTCTTCACCTTATACAGAAAATGAATCTGTGAATAATAGCCAGAATCCTGAAAGTCAGCCTTCTCAGAGGTCTGGCTCTTCCAGTGGTGAACTACCTCCACGCCGGTCTAGCAGGATTCATAGATCAATCCAATGACTGGATTTATAAAACTTTTTCAATTACAATCTCTTTTGCAAGTGGGGGAGAATGTTATATTTTCGTAAAAAAAAAAAAAAGAATAAAAAAAGTAAACTAGCTTTCTTGTTGACGTGGCTTTTCACACATTCCCTTTCCTCTTTAAAAGCTGCGTTCTCCTTCCTTTTCATTCTGAATTCTTTCCTTTGTTGATTACTGACTGCTGTGAATTAAGTTCAATAAAGCCTTAAGGTTATTCTATCCTTGCTTTCTTCTCTTTACTACGTAACAATTCTATTCTAGCTTTCTTCTCTGTACTACGTAAGAAGCTCAAAGTCATTTTAATCATTGATGTCAGAAAGTGGTTATATACAGTTAGCATCCATATAAATGTTTCAATCTGACAAGGCTGTTTAAGAACATGACTCAAGTTCATAGGTTAATGTCTTGGTTTTCTAGCATCTTGCAGTGTCGGGTGGAACTATCCTTAGGACAGTCTATTCTGTGTTTAATTTCTTTATCTCTTATATTAAATTTGTTATAAGTGATCCATACACTGAGGTATTTGAAATGTTTTATATTTATTAATTCCATACCTTGTATTTTTATGATGGATTCACTTGGTTTGTTGGTTTGCGTGTGAGAAACGATGAGGTCTTAGAGAGGTTGCAGACAAGGAGGATGCTTATACTTAACATCAGGAAGAGGCAGCTGAAGTTTTTGGCACACATAATGAGGAAGGAGGGCCTGGAGAATCTAATACTCACGAGTTAAATAGAGGGAAAGAGAGACAAGGGAAAGCAGTGCATGACATACTTGCCAAGCTTGAGTAGGTGGATGACAGAACATGGTCTGGGGGAGGAAGCAGAGGGAAGGAACTTGCTGAGAGCTGCAAGGGATAGAGGGAGGTGGAGAGCCATGATCGCCTCTGTCCTGAAAGGACATGGCACATAGAAAGAAAGATGGGTCATTTAATGCTGGAGTTGAATTTTTTAATATTACTTATGTTTTTATGCTTTCATAATGTATTGATCCCATTTTGGGGGTTCACTATTTGCCCATAGCTGGTATCCTAACAGGTGCTACAAGGTCAGGGTGGACCTGGGAAGAGGTGGTTTCACACTCCTCAACACCACCCCTGCAATCAGAGGCCTTGTTGCTAGATGTAGTTTATTGTCATGCCCAGGATGGAGATGGATTCAGAGTAGGTGGCATCAATGCTTTCATTCCAATTCCAGATTATAATTTCTGTTTTGGAAAGGCTTGAGTTCTACATCTTGGGGGAACAATCAGTATATTTATTAATGTATGTGTGGATAGTGTAATGGTTAGTAACTCGGGAAGACAAATTTGCAAGTTGAGTTCAAATTATGTCAGAGTTATATTAGCTTTTGCACTAATACTCTTGGAAAAGATATAACTATCTCTTCACCTGCTATAGGCAGACTGGGCTCTCTTGCCTTAAAGTGGCAACCAGTCTAGGAGAATTTTTAACATTTAAAAACCAGCCTGAAGAGCTATCTTGCCCTAGACACACCTCTGCTGCTATGGCCACAGCACGTGTTCTAATGTGCTATGGGACTCATGATAAAACATGATTGATTTAAAGAGAAAAAAAAATAAAGATGATGTTTAAAGGACACAGATATCAAGATTGACAGAATTGCCTGGCAAGTTACCTCATCCAAAACAAGTTTGACTCTCTCTTGGCAGTTGATGCTTCCTTCTTCAACAAATCCATTGTGTAACACATAACCATTGCATGACTGGACATCAAGCACACAGAATTTGCCATTCTGAAGAAGTGAAGAAAAACAGAAGAAAAAAAAAGAATATGATTTTCTTTATGAAACTAAATAACATTTGTTTAGATATTTTCATACATATAGATATAGTCATACAGCAAGCAACACATACAAAGTGATTGAAATAATTGCCAAACATCTCACAAATATAGCTTATAAATTTCAAATAATGGTCAAAGACTGTAAAACACTTCATTATATATGAACAAAAAGAGGGAATTGTGGGATGATTTAGGTAACTTACAGGATATTTTGAACTGAACCCTTTATTTAATCTACTGGTATAGATTGTTCTGTGGCAGCAGAAAGTAAGTTGCAGGCAAAGGTAGTCAAGAATAACAGCAAAGCAGTGATCACACCAAGTCGACTAAGAACATTAGGTTTAAGATTCCCAGTTTTGCATTTAGTATTGTCTCGAGGAACAATAACTTAGAGGATTAAAGAATCGGTTTGGGAACTTAGCAGTATAGTAATTGTGAGTTCAATCCCCAGACTGGGTAGTAGAGACTCAGATTTAGTAGAAACAGGACTAACAATAACTGAGAAATACTAAGAATAAAGAACAAGAAATTTCAATACATATACAGTAAAATAAGAACACTCTATACCCATAGATTAAATAAAGAGTTTAATTTGAATTAGTTTGAAGGTTACCCAGCAACAGGCACCCAAAGAAGGCTGGAAGACACAAGTGCCAAAATATTAAGATACAAACCACAAAGATGAAGATATTATAAACAATGATAACACCTCATCTCAGAAATTCAAATAAATATTTTCATTACTCCACAAATTTTTCAACCATCCTCATGATAAGACCACCAAAAATGAGAAAAGTAATACCCAATCAATTAAGTACCATGCATGATACATGCTTCGGTGATCATGTGTCTTTTGATACATGACTGACTAGGCAGATGATTTTTTTCCCCACAGTAGGTTGCCATTTTGTTCTGTGGTAGACTTGTTTCCAACCAAGGCTCTAGGACACAATCTGTCCTGCTATTCAACCCATAGCTGAGGGGAGGTATTTATGCATAAGTGAATCTAACAAACCCAACTGGAATTCGAACTCGGCTCTCTGAGTTCTCATTCCAAGCTGATATCCATGACACCACAACACATAATGAATTGAATAAAGCTAATTCTTTACTAATATCTTAAATCTGGTACCCACCTGTCCCAGAATGCACCCTTTATCTGGCTGCTGACCTCCTCCTTCAGCATAGAAACAAGTTTTGTCCAATACCAGACTGCCTTTCTCACCTGTATTAATGCTGTCACTCAGTTGGCCATCATGCAGCAAACACAAAACATTACTGTCTGGTATGGAAGAGATAAACTCTGAAAATAATATTTTAGATTATTTTTAATACTTTAATAGAAAAACATCAAGAAAGACAAGTATTTGAATATTAAATCTTTTTTCAGAAAAAAAATTAAACACAAGACCAGATTAGATACTTTTATTAGAATTCTTTTTTTAAGACCATGTCCCTTCAGGACATAGGCAATCATGACTCGCAACAGATATTTTATTATATTATTTTTAATTGCCATATCACAAATAAAGAAGAGATTTGAGGCAACAGAAATGTGGTTCTACAGAAGGATGCTGAGAATACCATGGCTGGAACATGTGAGCAATGACAAAGTTTTATAAAAATTGAAAGCAAAAAGAACACTCAGAAAGAGACAATTTAATTTTCTAGGGGAAAATAACGAGGAAAGAGGACTTGGAAAACTTGACATTATATGTAACAAATGTTCACAGGGTTCCAATCTCCACATACACACATGCAGCCTCCTTGCAAAAATGCAAGGTAGGAAAAGTCAGTTGCTTCTATAGTAGTTTGGTGGACACTTTCAAGGTTATCTATTAGCAGAGCATAGAAATGAATTAGCATATTTTTCTATGCAATCCATTCCACTCAGTGACACTTGAAACCCGATTGCAGAGGCACACGTATATTTGAAATTATAGCATATATGCAACAAGAAACAGAGTTATGGTGGTTTCTCTACGAACTTGGTTAGGCCATGTGGTTTTTCCTGTAACACCAAACTGCTGTGGGATAGTGACATCATTCTTATATTGGCTCTGTATTACAACTGCCTTTCATAAATCTATCTCCTGACATCATTCATCAGCCATCACATGACCCATGTGACTATCTCAACGAAAGAGAGAAAATCGCCAATTGTAACCCAACCACCCTTTAGGATATGGGCAATCATGACTCTCAATAGATCTTTTTTCTTTATTATCTGTGAATTGTCATGTCTTCTTTGGAAAGATAGCGGAGCCCAACATTCTATGAATTCCCATAAGCAGAAAAGAAAGAAGAATTGAAAATGACCAAACTCACCATATCCATTTTCATTTCTTTTGTAGAGATATTTAAAATGATCATCAGTTCTTTTGATTACCCGATCTTTCAGCAATGTCGTTAAATCATGTTTGATGACATCTTTGTCTTTGACAATGACAGATTCTGCAGAGCTGATCTGCTGCTGCCAAGAAAACAGAGAATGTAAAAAAACTCAATTTAGAACAACATCATCAAGGAGGGGTGAGGTGGGGGATTTCATATCAATATATCATCTTACCAGCCAGTTCTAGTGAGTTCATTCCTCACAGTGTATTTCATGCAGGTGGCTAAGTTGGAGCAATCTTATTCTTTGGTTGGTTTATGGACAGTTATTTAGTGTTAGAAATCAAGGGTTGGAATATGATTCAAAAGATTCAAAAGAATAAAACAAAATAAAGTAGTTAAGTCACAGTTTGAGTAGAAAGTTTTACAATTAGTGTAGGAAAATAAGATGTTTATGATTTTGAGATTATATTTTCATGTCAAATCTGTCTCCTTTTAGGAATTGGGTTATTTTGGATGGGTTGACGTTCTTAAAGAGTTCTTTTAAGTTATTTATTTGGTAATATTTTGTTTAAATTGGGTTTAGTCCTTTCCAAATCATTAGGACATGTTACACTGTTTATTGTTGATATGTAGTACATTTTAACATGCAGTACATCATTTTTCCGTAAGTGATTATATGTCATCTGAGTATGACCTCTAAGGAGTCTGGTCAACACAACCTAATCTTTTATTATCTTTTTGTCTCCTACTTTCCACTCAGTTATGATGCTATAAAGTTTGTTGTCTGAGTTAGATCTCCAACACTCCTGCTGTCGGAGTTAACTCCTCCTTAATTGTCCAAATTGTTCACTAGGGGTCGCTCTCCCTACACTATAAATACTGGGCGACTTCTTGCCTTGTTCTCTTTTTTACTTTGCATTTCAGTGGACAGATTTACAAAATGTGATCTCTCACAGAGATCTGCATTTTGCCAACTAGTGGGAAAATGCCATGAAACACACATACGTACGAACATTCACCAAAATACAAACCCTTTATGTTCACACACAAACAAATGTTAATATCTATGTCCATTGTAAATTTTGTTGTTTAATACATATGCCTGTTTATATATATATATATATATATATATATATATATATATATGTGCGTGACCCGGATATAAGAGAAACTCGGATATAAGAGAGATTTTATCTGGTCCCAAATTAGAGCCATACTTACCAAAACAAAATAGACCAAACCCGGATATAAGAGAAACCCTGATATAAGAGACTTCTTCTCCGGTCCCGGCAACTCTCTTATATCCGGGTTACATCGTATATATATATATATATATATATATATATATATATATCTATCTCGGTCTTGGTTTTCTTTACACTTCTTTATGGTGGATTCAATCTCTGAGTCCGCCATGTTCTTGTAGTGGACCGTCTTCTAGCAGGAATAAACGCACGTGTTCCTAATTTAACGTAAACTCCCGGTCAGCTACACTGCCATTTATTTGTGATGAATTTATTTATGGTAGGCTTGAAATAAGTATAAGCTATTTGGATTAGTGCTTTCCTTGGATCCTCTGAATCAGCTCTCTCATTACCCTGTATACCAATGTGGCTTGGTATCCAGCATAGTATGATGCTATTAGTTTGTCTTGAGAGACATTTTATTTAGTAATTTAGTAGTACATGGGTTTGTTGTTTTCTTGTTTTTTAGAGCTATAAGTGTTGACATGGAATCTGAAAATGATGACTTTATAGTGTTTGTTGTTTGTCAAATGCTAGGTCAGTAGCTGAGATTTTGGTACTGTATATTTAGTCTTTGTCTGTGAACCATTTTATTAGTTTTACTTTGATGAGGATGGCAGCATATCCCTTTTTATTTCTATTTGTTGATCTGTCAGTATATATAAGTGATCTGGGTGATTATTTCTTCTTGGTATATAATTGGACTGGTATTATTTTTGGTTGTTTTATTAGCCAAGGTGGAATTTCAGATTTGATGCTTTTGTGGGCTTTTGCTAATTTTTTTTAAGAGTAACAACAAATTTTCCAGATACAAGTCTCACTATTTAACCCATAGCTGAAGGAGGAAATGGATTCATACCTTTCCCAAATGAATGTAACAAATCCAATTGAAATTCAACTGCAGCTCTCTGATTTCTCAATCTGTGTTGCTATCCATCACACCAGCCACACATCTATCTGGAGCAGGCTTACAAATATTTAAATCTCTGTCATAATGAGTAGGTTAGGATGCTCATTTTGTAAGCCATTGCAAGTGAATTCAACCATTACTGGGTTGGCCTTGTGGTCAAATTTAGTTTCAACAACAGAATTAATACTTTGCATCTTAGTCTGTAAAACATGACAACTCTAATTTCATAAGAGAGTGGAGTTGAAAAGAAGCAATGTGAAGTAGTATTATTTTTATCTACAAACCATGCTTGAATTTCAACTGAGGATGCTTCTCTTCACACAGTATAAATACTCTTCAGAAAGGCATGAACCTACTTCTTGCATTCTGCATATGTACTAACTGAAGGTACAAAGTAATATAATGGTTAACATCACAGAAAATAAAATCTGCAAAACCTGTTTCAACAGAAGCTGCTTGTGTTCATTTAATATTCTTGAGAAAGCATGAAACCAATTCTCCCTGCACTCTGCTTTATTGGTAGATACCTTAAGTAAACAAGTCTTGTATCTGGCATACCATAATGGATGATAGCTAAGAGTGTGAATGAGCGATCATTTTGATAAACCAATTCCCCATAAATACTACTAGGTTGTAATAACTGTAAAAGATTGTTACATATTAGGTTGGTGCAAAAATAATGTCGTTTTCTCACATATGTTACTATGTGAGAAAACGACATTATTTTTGCACCAACCTAATATATTGCAAACCTTAACAGGGTGCAACACCATCCTCATCATTGCTATAAAAAAACATTTTCTTTTACAGCATTCCCAGAAGCTTTTTTATCTATATTTAATAATGATAGACAAATAACTGTAAGCTTAAAACAAAAGATGACAAAACTGTCTAAATTAAAATTCGATACAGCAAACATGCACAAAAAGTAAATGGTAAGAACCACTTCCAAATACCTGTTCTTTAATGTAGTTGTCCATCAGGGTCTCTACGTCAATGCTATGTCCTCTCTCCAGGGCAATGTTGCATAAAATATCCAAAGGCACACACCTTCCAAACCGACCTTCGGCAACTTGCAAAAGATGTTCTGAAAAATAAATGAAAAGAAAAAATAATGGTTAAAGTAATTGGCCATGATTAAGTGTAATTGGCAAAAATGCATAACAAATGAAATTGACAAAGTTTTCAATAAATAATAACAAAAGAAAGAAAAAAAAAAAAACAGCAAAATAATACTAAGCAAACAATGTATATACAAGTCAAAACAAGGCAAAGCAAAAAGACAAAAAGGTTCACAAAATATGAATGGTGTCCACACACCAAAGGGATATAGTGAAATGATTGTAGCATTCTGACTTCAAGACAAGAAAGAAAATATGGCAGATGAGACTGAGAAGTGGTCTATTTTATTGGTTAGGAAGAAATCCCAGCATGCATCTGTAGTTGTCTATAAATTTAGGGAGGGGATGTTTTTTTAGCAGTCATTCCACATCAAATGGAACCAACATAAGGAAAAAGAAAATAAACTTTAAGCTGAAATGAAAAATTATAAACTCTTTAAAAAGACACAAACCAGGAATCCCTCAACTTTTCCAACCACTCTATGGAATCCTTGCTTCTTCATCCCTTTTCTCCTCTTTCTTTTAATTACAATATTCTACAGAAAATTAATGTAATTTGTTTTGTTTTCAAGACATTTTAATTAATATAATTGCTAGCACTTTATCCTAGACATTTAGATGGCATCATCATCATTATTATTATTATTTAAAAAATAGGTAGATGAATAGTTTAACAGAAAAATAATAACAAATTAATGGTTGCTGAGGTCTAAGTTGAAACCAGCAACAAAAGGATTTATTCTAGCAGCTTAAGATCAAAGCCTGATCACAAGATCTTACTAGGTACATACTTAAGGAATGGATTAAACTGAAAAAAAACATGGCTTATACACAAGTGTTGGCAATTAATGAGCTGAGAATATCCTGATCAATGAAGTACATTTATAGAGAAATTGTGCCAAAAGAATAAAAGAAATCAAGAGCATTTAGAGGATGTAATTACAGACCTTATTATGGCATTTGATCAAATGAATAAACAATTTTATTGCAAACAAGATTATTCTTGTTTCCTTTTATCAAACTGCAAATAAAAAACGCTGGATATACTGGTTGTAATATTCTACAAACGAGTATTAAAAAGCTGAATGGAAGTTACTAACAAATACAAAAACTGTTAAAAATACAATTTTGAAAGAAAAGACATAATTGGGATAAGTTCATGTTTATTGATTTTTTCATTCATTTTCTGTGGTTTATTAACTGGTTATTTAAAATATTTTTAGATTGTAAGAATCTTTTTTGTTAAGATAATAATGTCTTAGTGATACAAGTCTTAATAATTAACACATCGCCAAGAGATGGATTCATACTTTTCCCAAGAGTATTTGCACATAAGTGAACATAACGAACCCAATGAGAATTGGAACTCCACTCTCAGATTAACAATTCCAAGCATTATCAGTTACACCACCCACACATCCAAGTTTACAGCACCTGGTATTCCTAAGAGGTCACCCATCTAGGTACTGACCAGGCTCAATGTTGCTTAACTTCAGTGATTGTATGGGAACCAATGTTTCAAGGTGATGTGGCTATGTTTATTAATGCTTGATTTCGTAGTCATCAATGCACACTATAGGATGATTTCAAGAAAGATTATAAAATCAGTTCATACTAAAAGCACCAGTCCCCATTTCATTATTTAATTAGTGTTGAACTTCATTAATATCTAAATGAGTTATGTTAAACGACTTGCTGAAGGTTTGTAATAATCTCTTATTTCAGTCACTACACTGATGATGATGACTGAAGATAAAAATAACTGTAACAATATGATAGTAACATCTGATAAGAATATGAAACTAATTTTTTCATAGATAAAACAACTGTTTATTTACTTCTGGATTCTGTCAAATTAACATTAGCTGAATCAAGGGTATGTGGTTTTAGGTCTTTCTTTGAACATCCAATCTTCTCTTTGTGAGATACTGCCTCTCCCATCATATGGTGGGCATTTATATAACTTACTGTTATCCAGTTGTCTTGTATGTGTATATCCTAAGTTCAACCAGGTTCAGTTTGTTATTTATCATTGGTACCACCCAACAACATCCTTTGTGGCCTGATTTTGTATTTTGAAGTATGGCTTTCAGGTAATTTTTTTATTATTCCAAGCAAGACAATAAAGCCTACAAGGGGTTTACTAAGTGCGGAAGAATATGAGAAAAAGAAAAAAATTATTAAAGAGAGAGAGCAAATAAAAAAACAGGAATTAAGGAGAGAAAAGATAACGATTGACATTGCATTTAAATTTTTGAAGATCAGAATTGACTGGAAAGCAAAAAGTCAAGGGCTCCTCAAGCAAGAAGTGCATGAGAATATACGATATATATAATATAAAAGAACTTCTGATCTCAGCCAACTCCAAGGGCTCCATTTCAAGATGAAGGTGACACTGAATACAAAACTTAGGCATCACTTAGAGCAAACACAGTGCATTCTAAAGTCTACTTCAACTATAGACTTTTAACATCTCTGTTTCAACTCTAAAATTTTATCTACTAGTTATTTACTTTCTATTTTTTATCTCCTCAATAGGAGTAGATAGGTTTGCCTATCATCCGGTTCACACTCCTTCCTGGTCTTTTGAACAGGAGTAGAGGTCTATCCCTTGTTACCTGTTTAAGATTGGGTTTCCACTTCATCCTAAAGTCTTTTCATTCTCTTTCACTTGCAGTAATCCCTTGTGTCTTAGTGGCTTTATTGCCTTCCTTGGTGTGAACTGGTTAACAAATTTTAAAAAGAAATCTTTGTAAATCAAGCTTCCTGATGAACATTAAATTCAGTTCAGATCGCTGCTGTCTTCTGGCATGAATCACATACCATAGAACTCTCTAGACAGATACATGCCCCAGTGAGCATTAACACAGTACTGAACTCTACAAGTCTAGATGAACCTAACAAATCACTTTTTTCTTTCGCTACACTGCCTATCCACCAATATAAAACCATACATTGCTGTAAGTAGGAAAGAATATCATAATTAAAAAAAAAAAACAGAAAGAAAATAGAATATCATTTCTATTCTTATGTTGAAACTAAGAATAAACAAATTATTAATCAACAAAAATTGCCAAATTTGGTTTCCAGAAATTCAATCGTAAAAAGAGTTGAAAAACAGAAACAAACAAACCGGGTAATAATTTATCTGATCCAATTTTGTTCATTAGTTTATCAAAAGATTGATAACCATCTTGTAACATTTCCAAGTATTTCACTTCTGTTTGGTTGAGTACATCTTTGATCTGAAATACAAAATTTACATCATTATATCAAAGGGTAACAAAATTATCTAAAACACAAACAATTGCCAGAAACAATGAAGAATTATAAGACAGGCAATATTCAGGCCTTATGAAAAATTTAACACCAATTTTCTTAATTTTCCTTAAACATTAGAAAAGAAATTGGTATCCTAAATGTGTTCATTCACACAATATACAGGTTGAAAATCCTTTATCCAAAATTCTTAGAACTGGAAGTGCTTTGGTTTTCAGATTTTTTTCAGATTTTGGAATTCAGGCTATTTAATTTTGTATATAGCATCTATAAAATGGGGGCAGCTTGGGAATGGAACCCAAGTATATATACAATATCTCTTTACATTTCATAACACAGCTTATATATATATATATATATATATATATACCCTGAAGGCAGTTTTATATAAATATAATATACGCCGAAAGTAGTTTTATGTAAAATTTAATAAAATATGTTTTGTACTTTCTGTACATGTACAAAAAAAAAACATGATCACTACTTACAAAAATTATATAAATGCAACACCAAACACTACTTCTACATCAGGTGTGACATACTGTAGGGAGAGGGTACATCATTGAAGACATCACTGCGAGTGAGAGAAGGAAAATTTGATAAGCTATCAGTCTCTACCAACAACATTGTTTTGATTAAAATGTTACAATACATACAGGTACAGTATTTGTATAAAAACAAAATATAGATTCTGATTACAGTTTAATGTAAGGAAAACTGAAAAAAAAAAAAAAAAAGTCATCATTTTATTTGTAATGTTGCAATGCCATGGTTGCTTATTGAAAGTTTCCATTTGTGACAAGTCATGTCAGCACCTCAAAAACTTTCAGATCTTGGAGGTTTTCGGATAAAGGATACTCAACCTGCACTATTTATGATTATTGAGAGGTAATTTTGAACTGCAATTTTTTATGGGAACAAATGTGTATTATACACTGAAAAATAATGATGTTCATTAATATCAATCACTAAAAATTTGATTCCATTTTTTTTTATTTTCAAAAATTAAGAAAATAAGAATAGCTGTATCAAGCTGAACCCATATGAATTCCAAAAGATGATAAAAAAAATTAAGATTTTCCATAATCTCATGCTTTGGCTAATCTCATTTGCCTGAATCTTCTCATTGTCTCCCTTATCCATTCCAATCTTTGTTGCCCATCTTTATGTTTCCAATTCAAATACCTCAATTTATCAATAAATTGTATATAAAATGTATTATTGTACATGATACATTTTACATAGACTTTATTGATAAGCTGTATTTGAATTGGAAAGTACAGAATCTTTGAAATGATATGAATCAGAGAAACTGACATTTTTTATTTGTAGTTTTTTTAATCATTTCACACGAAACAAGAAGATAATGCCACCAGGATGCATTGGGTTACTGGGAATGAAAGAGAAGAGAAGAAGAAAGGACAATAATTTAAATTTTTGATGAGAAGGATTTTCTGGCATGACGCAGTGAACCAACTTTCCTACTTTAAAATCTAAGGTAACTTTGTTTGCAGTTGGCGGGGGGCTCCCAATATGTAGTGTAAGGGGTTGTAATATTCATGAATAATGCATAATGGTTAAATAAAATATCAAACAGGAGCCCATTTTTTCTGCATTTTCTACTTATTTATGACATAACAAATAAATTATGACAAAACCCTGTCTGAATTTCTGGGATACAGAGTTATCATTATTGACATTATTTACACACTAATGTCCTCCTCTTTGTTGTTATTCACAATATTTTGACCACTGTACTTTCTGGCCTTCTTCAGGTGTCTGTTGATCCAGGTAAACTTCAGAGATTTTCAAACTGAACTCCTTATTTAATCTATGAGGGTAGACTGTTCTTGTTTTGCTGTTCATATCTCAGTATATCATTATTTAGTACTGACTAGTTATTACTCACACTGTTCCCACTATATCAAATCTATGTCACCAAATTCATGAGCTAACACTTTAATCATCCAGGCTATTGTTGCAGAGAACAATACGGAACCAAATGTAAAGAAGTAAATAATGATAATTCCTCCAAGAAATTCAGACAGAAATTATTTTGTTCCAAAGTAATATTTTTGTTCACATTCCTCAATTTCTTTTCAATAAATTACAAATGTAGTGAAGATATCAAAGTTAAGAAAGAATTTCAAGCAAACAATTCTGTCCTTTTATTGCATCTTACAAACATGATAAATGGATATATTATGATACATATCTGACCTATCAATAAAATACAATGAGAAAAAAACTGCAGTAATTATATTTCCTATTCTTCTTCTAAAAGTATAAAAAACTTAAAAACAAAATAGAAACAAACACAACACAAAAATAAAATTACTTACGAGCTGGATATTTGTGAAACATTCAGGAAAGGTTTCCGCCTAATGAAAAATAAACATGGAAAAAACTGAATCTTTAACAATATGGGTTAATAATTGTTTTAATTTAGAATTGAATAAGATTCTGATTTAAAAATATTAGTAACTTACAAAGAAATAATAAGGAAAAATAATGTAACATTTAAATGAAGTCACTTATTCGTTCCAGTAACAACAGGATTTCATGATTGTGGTAAAAGAAGTGATACAATTAAATTTGAAAGACTCATAAGAAACGATTATCAGGTATATAATCTCTAAATAAGAAATTATAGTAGATTGTAGTCCAAGGTATTTAATTAAAGTACATCTAAAATGTGCTAAGTCAGTATTTTTCAACCTTTTCTTCCTTCTGTCCCCTTTTTAGTGTCAAATAATTTCAAGCCCACATAAGCACAAATAGAAATTCCATGTTACAGGAAAGACATTTTATTTACAAAAGCAAAATGTAGCAGATAATATAAATCCTGACTAAACCAATTGAAGGAAAGAAATTTAAATTTAATTTTAACCATATCAGATGATAAAATCTAAAATGGACATTGCCTGTAAATAAAATAGTTTGATAAATTATAAATAACTAATGTGGTTTAACAATGCTGATATAATAAAGCAATGCTTTCAAAAACTAAAATAACATTTTTGTTAATTAATTCTGTCTTATTTTATCTTCATAAATCACATTAAATGCATCAAAAATGCTAGTTTCAAATAAATGAAAAATAAATTAAATGAATACAGTTTTTCTAACACTACACAATAAAAAAAATGTTTCAAATCAATCTGAAAATATGATTATAAGAAGAAAAAACTGAAAATTTTAAATAAATAATTTCTGAATTATTTGCCTTTAAAAATAAAGCAGTTTGCTTTTTCATAATTTTACACAAGCGGAAAAAAAAATTGAATTTCAAAGCCACCTATTTTCCTTAGGTCAACTTCAGGCCCATTTTAAAAATTTCTCGGGCCCACATTGAGAACTACTGTGCTAAGTGATACAATGAATTTGCAATTGAATAATATTGTGAGATTGGCATTCATGTTGAATGTAGAAATTGTTTTTCAAGGGAACTAAGTATTCAACACTAGTTATACAGCCCTATTCCTTTATTTATTTATATGATTAGTTTGGTTTGTTTTACGGTCTATCAACCTCAATGGGTTGTTTAATGCCAACAAAATTTTTATTGCTAGTAATGTTTTTCTTCAAAAATCTATTTCTGGGAATATTTTTCCTTGAATAAATCTATAGCTGGTCATATTTTTTCCAAACAATGTATAGCTGCTTGTATTGCTGGTATTTTTTTTTTTAAAGTATTGCTGATAATGATTTTTCTTTCAAAAATTATTGCTGGTAATAATTTTTTTTATTACAAAGTATTTCTGGTATTAAAACCTATTTTTACACGTTTGGGTGTTAACTATTTGCCCATAGCTTGGACCCTAACAGGTGCTACCACCCCAGGTCAGGGTGAACCTGAGAACACCAGCAATTAAGATGGTTCCAGACTCCTCAAAACCTCCTGATCAGAGGCCTTGCTGCTGGACATAGCTTAATGTCTTACCCAGGACGCAGATGTAGTTGATTGTCATACCCAGGACGGTATTTGCATATGAGTAAAAAATTTGGGTGCATAAAATATAATAGAGAAGATAATGTAAGCTGCAAGGGAGTAAATTCAATGCAAATCTTTTTTTGGTAAACATAGATAAACATGCCCACAATAAGACAGAGAGTTTCAAAAGGGCAGTTTTTCCGATGACACTGATTTTTTTTTAACTACCTACACTCTTCAGCAATGTTTATTGGCTTAAAAAGCAATGATTAGAATTGGAATAAAACCTAAACATATGATGAAAATTAATTTATACATTTTTTTCTCTCTTCTTGAAAATTTACAACAAAAATATTAAACACTATTTTATTATTGTTTATTTAGATGAATTTTATATTTACAACATTCTAAAAAAATAATACAATTATTATTATTAGGTTGGTGCAAAAATAATGTCGTTTTTTCACATGGTAACATATGTGAGAAAACGACATTATTTTTGCACCAACCTAATAATAATAATTCAATATTTATCCTTTGCCAATTTATAAAGAAAACATTTGAAAACAATATTTTATTCATAAAATTTACTAAATTTATTAAAATATGTGAACAAACTATAAAGAAATCCATATTTTTTACCATTATATAAAGTTTGAATCAATTAGCCAATGTTTTGCCAACTTTGACAATAAATAATATAATAAATAGTGTAAATAAACAATCTAATAGTGTTTATTATTTCTGTTGTCAATTCTCTAGAACAAAGAAAATGTATAAATTTACTTTCATATGTTTAGGTTTTATTACAATTCTAGTCATCGCTTTTGAAAACAATAGTGAAGGTAGTTAAAATAATAGCAGTGTCAAGGGAAAAACCATCCTTTTGATACTGTCTTATTTTATCCATGTTTGCCCCTTTTTTCCATTATTATTTTCACTCAAAGAATGACTTGGTGCATTACAGGGTTGTCTAGTAAACTCTAATGGTACCAGACAAAGTTTGCAGTGAAAATAGTCTAACAATTTTTTTCTTTTTACTATCATTAAAAATTATTCATTTCAATATGAAATAATATTTTAGGAAAGGTGGTCTCACCCAAAAATAAAGTTGAAAAGCAATTTCAATAACCATTTTAGGAATGGTTTTTAGAAAGTCTAAAAGCCCAGAAGCTACAACAAACCCTCACCAATGATTCAGCAACATCATCAACCAGTAACTGCATCATCCCTTTTGGTGCATGGAGGACAGAGTGTGCCTGGTGCAAACTGTGATGAATAACCTGGCGCAATTTGTGTCTGCAAAAAAAAAAATATATTTGATAAAGAGGCTCCATCTCTTCATGCAAAAGAACTATTCTACACATTTTATTTTTAGATAAATATCTTCATCTTTGATTTTCACCAATATATTCTTTAGCTTTCTTTTATGATCCAAAGTTCTAAAATGAAATATTTTCTTTCTTTATTGTTTTTAACATTTTCATCAATATATTCTTTTAACTTCTTGTTACATCTAGTTGTTTTACCAAGGATTTTTCTTGAATATCACAATTTAACAATATCACTGAACTCAGTGACAAAGAGTCCTGTTATCAAAAGATACATTCTTCTTCTATTTCAAGAGAAATTCAACATCATTAACTAGTTTCTTCCATTCTTTTCTGTCTTCCATGATCTTTATTAGTTCTTCACTTTTCAAAATAAGCCATATTGACAAAGATGACTCAAATATCTTCATTTGTTGCCACATATGAACCCATACACAAGATTGGGATGTCATTATAATATGTGAACATATACAGAGGTTTGATATGTTTTAATATTTTAATGTGTACACAATTTTATTTTCCTTTCATTAAATGGGGGACAAAAAGTTAACATGAGGTTAACTTTTTCTTCTTTGGAATTGATTACAAATGGATTTCAAGATGAAAACTCAGGATATGTTAAAAATGACTTGCCTACTTGCTCAAAGGAGAGCCTACAAATTATCCTGATCATCATTGTGGATTTAAGGGGGACATGTCATTCTATAGATATCAAGGAAGCATTTTTGCAAGGGAATCACTTTGAAAGGACAGTCTTTCTAAAACCTCCTCCAGAAGGTAAAGTTCCTGAATGTTAGATATGGAAATTAAATAAATGCATATATGTACTGAATGATGCTTCTCAAGAATGGTATTTAACAGTTAAAGAAGTGCTAACAAAACTGGGAAACTGTCCATCCAAGTATGATCAAGCTGTCTTTACAAGGTAGTGTGATAAGAAGATTAATGGAATTATATCAACTCATGTGAATGACTTCTTCTGTGCAGGCATTGAAAAATTTTAAGAAAATTTGATAAAGAAAATCAAGTTTTTATGGTTAGATCAGAGGAAACTTCAAGTTTCAAATATCTTGGTCCTGAGATTTGTCAGCAAAAAGAGTCCATAATAATTAGTCAAAATGAGTTTGTCAAAACAATCCCTATGATACCTACAGACTGACTATAATTCAAACTCAGTTTTGTCAAATGACGAGCTCAAATTATGTAAAAGCTCAATAGGAAAGCTAAATTGGCTAGCTACACAGTCACAGTCTGATTTAAGTTATGAGATAAGTGATGTGACATCATCTTTAAAAGATAGAAAGGTGGAGAGAATATCACTGGTAAATAGATCAGCTAAAAAGCTAAGAAAATATCCTCCACACTGTTAATACCTAAATTAAGCTATCTTACAAGATTGAAAACTGGTAGCCATATAATGATGCAGGATTTCTTCTATTTCTATTCTGTGTTGTATCATGTCCTTTCAGTATGTAGGCAATCATGGCTCACCACTTCCCTTTATCCCTTGTAGGTCTCAATAAGTTTTGTCCCTTTGCTACTTCTCCCTGTTTTGTCATCCACTTACTTAAGCCCACTAGGTATGTCATGCATTGCTTTCCCTGTCTCTCTTTCCCTCTATTTGCCCTGTGAGTATCAAATTCCCCAGGCCCTCCTTTCTCATTACGTGTCCCAGAAATTTCAGCTGCCTCTTCCTGATGTTAAGTATAAGCTTCCTCCTTGTTTGCATCCTCTCCAAAACCCATTGTTGCTCACATGCTGAATCCCTGATATCCTTAGCATCCTTCTGCAGAACTATACCTTCGTTGCCTCGAGTTTCTTCTTCATTTTTGAGGAGACCATCCAACATTTGCTCCTGTAAAGGAGGACAGATATCACATAGCAGTTCAGTACTCTTTTCTTTGTTACTAATGAAATCTTCCTGTCTCGTAATACTCTGCCTAGCTTTTGGAATGCGTCTTTGGCCATCCCAATATGTCTTTGAATCTCAGTGTCAAACTTACTGTCCTTTGTTAGAACACTTCCCAGATATTTAAATTTCTGTACCTGCTTGTCCCCGACCTGTAAATTTCATTTTGGGTTCATCCTTTTACTGATGGCCATGCATTCTGTCTTGTAGTTTATGCTTAGTTCCTTCTTCTTGCTCTCCTTTGCTATCTTCTGTAGGAGGTTTTGTAATTTCTTTTCTGCGTCTGCTATCAGCACTCTGTCATATTATGTTGCTAAAATTGTAGCCACTAATGATCAATCCCAGTAAGATTTCCAATTCTCTCAGAATTGCCTTACTGTATAGGCTGAATAAATGAGAAGACACATCCTTGCTTTAGGCCCCTTTCTATTTTTGTATATATTCTGCATTCATTCTCTATCTGCATGCAGGCATTTTGCTGCCAGTATAGGTTCTTGATTATTCCAATATCTTTCCCAAATATATCAAGGTTACTGATCAACTCTGACAGATCTTTGTGGTGTACTTTGTTGAACACCTTTGCATAGTCTATAAAACACAGGTGCACATTCTTCTGCTGGACTTAACAATGAAAGATCTCAAGCAGGATACATTGTCTTTATTGTGGGTGACAATTATAATTATGTTCCTATTTCTTGGCAAGCTCATAGAGTCAAGGAAATTGTAAAAAGTACGCCAGCAGCAGAGATACTTGCAAGGGTTGATACTATAGAAGCCTGTACTTTTTATAGAAAATATCTTCTAGAACTTTTATGCATTGAAGACAAGCCAGAAAATCTTTTAGTAATATGTAAAACTGACAATGCAGGCATATATGAGTCTGCTCACTCATCTACTCAAATATTGGCTAAAAGGCTGAGAATTCAAACTACAATTATTAATGAAATGATTGAACAAAGTGTAATAGATAAACTTGAATGGATTTCTGACTCAAGCCAAGTTTCAGATTGCCAGACTAAAAATGGTGTCTGGATCATGTATGCAAGCCTAGAATCTCTCTTTCTTAATAATAAAAATAATTGTACATTAAAACGTGTGATAAATAAGCTGCCACTATGGTCTACATGAAAAAGGGAAAAGGGAAAGAGCTGTTAACTATGCTGACTCCTACCTAGGACTGAATTCACCATCCTTGGTTAACAAATAAGACTCCTGCATGTGCTTTAATCAATGGCAGTAGCTTATTTCCTTTCCTGCCAAAGTGGATTTAACTATTAGACAGTATTTAAGTCTTTTAAAATTTCTCCTCAATGAACATTTTTCTGTTATTTGGTGAAGTGAAGGTGAAGATCCTGTTTTAACAAGACTATTTTTAGCATGTTTTTTTCCTATAAATAGTGTCAATCCTATTTAGTACATTATTTATTAAGGTATTTCCCATGTGCTTATTATTCAGTGACATTAGTACAGATAATGAATCTGAGATGATAAATCTATCTGACCCACTAGATTCCATAATATCTAGCGTCAAGTGTATGGCCGAGGCTTCTGCACTGATGATTGTTTTGTCAGGCAATTGTTTGTGAATTTTTATATTGTTAAGTATAACAGAGCATCCAAGTTTGTCCAAGATTTTAGAGCCATCAGTGTATATGTGTTTATAATTTGGGTATGCTTGTAGAATATTATTAATTTCTTCCATATAATCAGAGGAATTGGTATTACTTTTATGGTATTTGGTAAGATTTAACAGTATTGTAGGGTGTTTCATTAACCAGGGTGGGTTTTTTGAGATGGTGGTTTAATGAAGTTATTTTAGTTTTGCTGATTAGATTTTCCATGTAAACGCCAAAAGGTTTGATAGCATTTTTTCCCCCAGTTGAATAAAGATTTATATTTGTGGGTAAAAAGATTTCCCCCAGTTGAATAAAGATTTATATTTTGTGGGGGTAAAAAGATTTCCCCCAGTTGAATAAAGATTTATATTTGTGGGTAAAAAGATTTCCCCCAGTTGAATAAAGATTTATATTTGTGGGGGTAAAAAGATTTCCCCCAGTTGAATAAAGATTTATATTTGTGGGGGTAAAAAGATTTCCCCCAGTTGAATAAAAATTTATATTTGTGGGTAAAAAGATTTCCCCCAGTTGAATAAAGATTTATATTTTGTGGGGGTAAAAAGATTTCCCCCAGTTGAATAAAGATTTTATATTTTGTGGGGGTAAAAAGATTTCCCCCAGTTGAATAAAGATTTTATATTTTGTGGGGGTAAAAAGATTTCACCCAGTTGAATAAAGATTTATATTTTGTGGGGGTAAAGAGATTTCCCCCAGTTGAATAAAGATTTATATTTTGTGGGGGTAAAAAGATTTCCCCCAGTTGAATAAAGATTTTATATTTTGTGGGGGTAAAAAGATTTCCCCCAGTTGAATAAAGGTTTATATTTTGTGGGGGTAAAAAGATTTCCCCCAGTTGAATAAAGATTTTATATTTTGTGGGGGTAAAAAGATTTCCTCCAGTTGAATAAAGATTTTATATTTTGTGGGGGTAAAAAGATTTCCCCCAGTTGAATAAAGATTTTATATTTTGTGGGGGTAAAAAGATTTCCCCCAGTTGAATAAAGATTTTATATTTTGTGGGGGTAAAAAGATTTCCCCCAGTTGAATAAAGATTTATATTTTGTGGGGGTAAAAAGATTTCCCCCAGTTGAATAAAGATTTATATTTTGTGGGGGTAAAAAGATTTCCCCCAGTTGAATAAAGGTTTATATTTTGTGGGGGTAAAAAGATTTCCCCCAGTTGAATAAAGATTTTATATTTTGTGGGAATAAAAAGATTTCCTCCAGTTGAATAAAGATTTTATATTTTGTGGGGGTAAAAAGATTTCCCCCAGTTGAATAAAGATTTTATATTTTGTGGGGGTAAAAAGATTTCCCCCAGTTGAATAAAGATTTTATATTTTGTGGGGGTAAAAAGATTTCCCCCAGTTGAATAAAGATTTATATTTTGTGGGGGTAAAAAGATTTCCCCCAGTTGAATAAAGATTTATATTTTGTGGGGGTAAAAAGATTTCCCCCAGTTGAATAAAGATTTTATATTTGTGGGGGTAAAAAGATTTCCCCCAGTTGAATAAAGATTTTATATTTGTGGGGGTAAAAAGATTTCCCCCAGTTGAATAAAGATTTATATTTGTGGGGGTAAAAAGATTTCCCCCAGTTGAATAAAGATTTTATATTTTGTCGGGGTAAAAAGCGCAGTTGAATGATGGGGTTGTTTGTACATGATTGCAATTTGGTATAATATTGAAATGCTAATTTTTGTTGCCTTAATATTTGTGGCATCTCATATATTAGCTTTCTACTGGTGATATTTCAAAGGCCCCCCCCCAGAACAAGATGCAATCATTGGTAGTGAATGTAATCAAGCCCCCCCAATCAGTAATATTTTCTTGCAGCACCATAAATGAAATTGAGCAAGATAGTTTTTTTTTTTTACTTATATTTCTACTTTTAGTGACCTGATGTTCTCTGCTTGGTGGCTTCAGCTTAATAAATGAGGATACATTTTCATTATTCTTTTTTTCTATTTTTCTCTTTGATATTCGGCTTCTGAGAGCTTTTTAAATGCTAAGTCTTCAGGTTCTAGAATTGCTCTTATAATTTGAGGCCAGTTATCTCATTCTAATGACAACACTTCTTGAAGTATGGCCTTAAACTTATTTTCCCCCTTGAGATTCATTCACTTTGGGTTTTATATTTATGAGTTGGCTATATGTTTGGGTTTGTACTATCCTGCATGCTTCAACGAAGGAGATATTCCTTGAAAGGATTTCTTTTTCTCTTCTCCATTTCTCATACTTCAAAGATCTGTTAGGACATATTTGGGAAACATATTAGAATAATCAAGAACCTATACTGGCAGCAAACCACCGGATAGAAAATGAGTTCAGCAGATATACAAAAATAGAAAGAGGTGTAAGACAAGGATGTGTCTTTTCACAGGACTTATTCCACCTATACAATGGGACAATTCTGAGAGAATTAGATGTCCTACAAAGATTCATTACTGAAAACTTTTGGAGAGTCATACAATCAAAACTAAGTAAGAGGGTCTCTCTAACAAATATAGTTTGTGTCAAGCTGTCCATGAAAAATGGTATCCTAAATCTGTTGAGTTTGTTTTTTGTTTTTTTTCCAGAAACTAAGGGATTCAAGACTGTGCAAATAAAAGGATTTATGCAGGTCGCAAAGCCCAACAGTCACAAAATCCAACCTATATATATGAATACACAAGCTGCCAATCGCACTCCTTGATACTCAGATGCAGGAGTTTATATAAATACCAAAAATGGTTAAATTTAATCAGATCAAAATTTGCATCTCCTGCCAAGTTCTATATGCAACAAGTGAGCATTTCATTCAATGAGGTGGCACCTTTCATTGCTACAAACTAAATAACTGAATATTGTCAAAAGGTGATACCGGCTCAAATTAAATCTGAATCTCTACTGTTTCATAGGCTTATTCATTATGTATATTTTGACAATTTTAATTTCAGCTATAATAATTGTCAATGGTTCAATTTTTGGAGTGTGGAGGTAATAATGATTTTTCCAGTTCTAATATTTAACCCATAACTTGAGGGTAAATGGATGGATTCATACCTTTCCCAAGGGCATTTGTGTGTATTTTGGCAATTTTAACTTCGGCCATAATAATTGTCAATGGTTCAATTTTTGGAGAGTGGAGGTAATAATGATTTTTCCAGTTCTAATATTTAACCCATAACTGGAGGGTAAATGGATGGAGTCATACCTTTCCCAAGGGCATTTGTTATAAGTGAATGTGATGAAATCAACAGGAATTCAAAGTTGGCTTTCTGATTTCTCATTCCAAGCCATTATCCATTACAACACCCACACATTTTGGAAGATGGAGAAACAATTCAAATGAACATGTTTTTCATAAAGAAACAACATATCTGCCAATTTAGGTTCAAATCTTGGAATCGTGTGCATATCATATTTACAACAGAAACTCAAAAGTAGCTGGTTAGCAGTCAAGCTGATTTAAAATATTGCTTCTTCTGATTATTGCTGTTATGTCATATCAGCAGATATATCTTAAGCAGTAAAGATAAATTTTCTAGTTGTATGTTCAAATTATTAAAGTATTTTTTCCATTTTAAAAATGTTCCATTCCATTTATTTTTAACCATAATCATTTTAAGACTTATACAGCCTGAAAATATCAAAGAAATGTCAAAATTGTATTTTTTTTTTTTTTACACTTACTTTATGCTTTCCACACTACCTTAAACAAAAGGTTTGGTAGGAAACTCATCAATACTAGAAAGAGCAATAATACTTAATGATCTTGAGAGTTCTAATTTCCTGAAAAACTGTTTTTATCAAGATGAATTTATGTCCCTTTGAGGAGGCACCATGCCTTGAAAGACTACTGAGCCTCAAACTTGCACCTGTCCCCAAATGGAACTCATACATACAATCCAATGTTAAGCATGCAGGTAAAATGGCAGGCTCCCTGTATTGCTATAGTAAGTACCTGACTCCTCCTGCTACCCTCTATCTTTAAAAAGAGTCAGATCAGGTCAAAAATGGTGTACTGTTGTCATATTTGGGCAAACGCTGCCCAGACTTCATTCTCCAGCCTTGAGAGAGTCCAAAAACGTCTCAGTCCTTGTGGGTAATGAATTATTCTCCACCCTCCAACCTCTCCCCCACAGATGGAATATAACAAGCCTCTCACTGCTCTATTGCTACTCCAACAGAAACTGGTCAGACAAACTATATTACCTGGTCCTGCCAATTCAAACCTTCACAGCAAGGACATGTCATGCCATTTACATAGTAGCAAACCACCCACATTCCAAGAGTATTTCATCGGTGAAAAGTAAGTTCTTCCTGTGAACCACTGCACTTTAGAATCAACTCCCCGTAGGATGTTTCCCTAATCACTACAATCTTAGCCTGTTCAAGCTAGGTTTAACTGTTATCTTCCACTCCTATCCACAAAAATTGCCTTCTAATGTAACCCTCTACCTAGAGTGGCCTCTGGGCTTTGTAAATGGTGAACCTTACGGTTAAAAAAAAAAAAAAAAAAATAGTTTATGGATTTATTCAAGCACATATTTTAACTTAAAACACTATTCTTAGTGGATATCCTTACTTGAGTAGATACCCTGTTTATTTTAAACAGTATTTATTTTGTCTAACAATCTGCGTACTCAAGAAAACTTAGGCCAGGCGACACATTTTCTTTATTAAGTATTCTCGAATACACAGACTGGTAGACAAAATAAGTACTATTTAAAATAAACAGGGTGTCTACTCAAATGCGGATATCCACTAAAAATAAAATGTCAAAAGAATTACTGACCCAAGTCCATCTCTGCTGGGTAACAGTCCATCTGCAATGGCAACTGTGCACATACGAGAGTGATCAGCAATAATACGATAAGCTTTGTCAATGCCATTTACATCAGCCTCTCCAATGCACCCATTGTAGGGACGTGCTCCAGTGACCTGGAGAAGTAAACAGAAGAATTAGCAATGTTAACTAAAGACAAATTTAATTGAGAAAATAATTAACACAAAAAGAAGTTTAAAAAAATTTCTAGGACACATGAGGAAAAGGTATTTAGAGAATTTGATACTCACATGGCATACTTAAGGCAAGAGGTGCAGGGGGAAACCACAAATAACTTATTTAATGAGCTTGTGTAAATGGATGGTAAAACATGGAATGGAAGAGAGAGTAAAAAGGCAAATATTGGTAAGGGCTACAAAGGATAGGAAATTGTGGAGAGCCATGATCATCTACATATTGAAGATTTTTTTCAGAGTTATCTTTCTCTTTGTTCTTAAAATTGTCTGGAATTGACTTGTGTTTGTGTGAGTAAATTTGAAAGATGGAATTTCATGGAATGCTAAATATATAAGAATTTGGAAAAACTTCAACTTTGACATGTTTCACTGATAAACCAGTGTCATGAAATTGTTATAAGAATTACATTTTAACTAATCTTATTCTTATAGAAATTAGGTTTTAACTAATCTTATTCTTATAGAAATTAGGTTTTAACTAATCTTATTCTTATAGAAATTAGGTTTTAACTAATCTTATTCTTATAGAAATTAGGTTTTAACTAATCTTATTCTTATAGAAATTAGGTTTTAACTAATCTTATTCTTATAGAAATTAGGTTTTAACTAATTACAACTGTTTTATTTATTTTTTCACAATTTACATATTCCACATTTTTAATTTATTTCTTTGAATGTTATTTTTTAAATGGATACTCATATCTGAGTAGATGCTCTGTTTTTTATTTATTTATTAAACAGTATTTATTTAATTACATCTACTGGTCTGAATATTCAAGAAAACTTGTTAGAAAAAAAAAATGCGTCTGCAGCAGGATTTGAACCTGCATCCCCTGGGGGGAAACCGTCATTAGATCTGACATTCCTTACACCAACTCAGCCATGTAGGATATTCTAAACAAACAAAGGCCAAATAGTACTTTTGAACACATATATTGCTGATTCTCAAACTATAAATATCTACTCCGTTTTGTATCCTAATGTAAACACAGAAAAGTTTTAGGAAATGGATTAAATCCGTAATGGGCAATAGACTGAAATAATATGGGACTAGAATATTTCAGTTTACCACTACTTCTTACAAAATTAATACTGAAACAATGTAAGAATTGTATTCCCTGGTATAAAAAAATAAATAAGTAAATAAAAACTGAAATGAAAGTTCATTTCTAAGACAATACAGTTAAAATAAAAATCAGCATTCAGATTAGATTTTGTTCATGTGTGAAATAAAATTATTTTTCCCATGACATCAGATAATTAGCAAAACATGTCAAAGTTGAAGTTTGCAAAATTCTTTTCATAAATACATATAAACAGAAAGATAAATATATTAGTATTAACACATGTTTTGACATGTGTTAATATGAAGAACGTCAAAAACTTATTATAAAAAAAAAAGTTCCCAAAAATTGATGACCCTATAGTAAATTAAGTTTAGTCAAGAGAAAACATTAATGACTAGTACAACTTGTAACAAGAATTCCTTGCTGGTTTACCAAGCTATACTGAAGTCATTGAAAACATTTTAAACAGTTATCTCCCTTGGGTTATCAACAGTTCAACCAATATCAAACTAAGGTTTTGTTTGTTGTTTATGAGAGGGCATTGAAAGCTCATATCATTTCAGGTTGAGATAAATAGTGATAAAATTTAACCCTATTTTTTGTGAGTTAAATATTTGTAACTTATAAATGTGTTCTTTGGAAACACTAACTTCTTTTGTTTCAGATTAATACATCTACTAAGAAAAAAAAATGGCACAGAGAAAATCAAATGAGTAAAAATGTTACTAAATCTGAATTTTGTCTCCTGATAGGTCTCTTTGATCAAAATAGTAAGGTGTGATGCCATTTTCAGATCTACACTGTAGTCTACCAGAACTGTGAAATCCATTATCCAGTATGCTTTCTTCGTCTTGATTATTACTACAAGACCCAGTCTTCTGGTTTGGATTAAGTAATTCATTTAAATCTTAAAATCCCAGAGGATCTTATGTACAACATTCTTTTGGACAGATTCTGATCCGTGCATATAAAACTGTTTTTTATAGTCAAAATGCAGCTGCTTGTACTGTTTCCAGTAGAATACCTTTCCCACCCAGTCGTGTCTAATCATGTAGTCTTTCAAAACCAAGTTGCTGCATTTACTGTCTCATCTTTCTTTCCACACAACCTACATCTGCTGCTCTTCTGTATTCTATTCTACCCTGGCCTTTAAGGCAGGGCTTCATATTTTGGGATGCTAATAGCACAACTCAGTTTCTCATTCATAGCGCCATGATGATCATATGTGTTTATCTGACATTCCCTTGATTTTTCTTCGGAAGGGTTTACATAATTGTTGTTCTTCCAATTGTTCTCATTGTCTCCAAGACTTAATCCTGCAGGTTTTGATGCAAAGTTTTGGCTGTTGTAAGTAGCTTTTCCTTGCTCTGTCTTATATGAGGTTCGTTCAAAAAATTCTAAGCCTCACCCAGAAGGAGTTGGAGAAATAAGACAGTGTTTCACTATTTCAAGAAAGTCCCCCTTGACATCAATGCACTTGGTCCAACGATGCTTAAGCATTGCCATCCCATCACAGGAGGAGGTGGCATACTGGTCCTCCAAAACATCCTCCACAGCACACATGATCTCATTTTTTTTTTCCAAAATGGCAAACACATAGTGGGATTTGAGTTTAGAAAACAGGAAAAAGTCAGATGGATTTAAGTCTTGTGAGTAAAGGGGATGGGGTAGCAACTTAAAGCCACAGTTAGCTGCTGCTGAGCTGTGTAAAGAGGCATGTTATTCTGGAGCAAGAGCACACCTACCCTCAGCTTCCCTTTGTATTTGGACTTGATTCCTTCTTTCAGTTTGTCTTAATTCTGACACATAGAACCATCCATCAATAGTTTTCCTTTTTCCAGTTAGTCTATCATGATTATGTCTTCAGAATCTCCAAAAACAAATGCCATCACCTTTGCCAACAGAGACATTGCCTGTTTGAACTTCTTCAGGGGTGGAGAGCCAGAGTGTTTCCAATGCTTGCTTTGATTCTTTGATTCATATTCAAAGTGGTGAACCCAGGTTTCATCTTGAATTACTAATCTGCAGTGGAAATTCTCAGAGTAAGTGTTAAGACAATCTCTTTTTACTAATTATACATCTCCAAGCTCTGGGTCATTTAGATCAAAGAGTTTTTTTGAAGTTTTTGGTGTGGTCAGATGACCTGACAAGTGAGAGTCTTCATTTGGGCTTTCGTTAGCTGGCAGCAAAATTAAACAAGTTGGCTGGCAAAATCAGTTGTCGTAAAAATATGCTTTTGAGCAGTTGGTTACTATCATTCATTGACTGGACGTGTAAATATATACTAAAAGAAACCAGCAACTACTGACTGAAGTTATTTTGAAGTATTTCTAACATCTTGCCAGTAAGCCTTTGTTTTTTTTCATTTTTAGCCCACTGACTTAGCTATCTGCTCAACAGTAAGACATCTGTCATCCAAAAGCATACAGTAAATGGTATCAACTTGCTCATCAGTGGTTGAGATTTTTGGACAACCTGATTGAGAGTCATCTTCTGTGCTGTCCCTACCCTGCTTGAATTCCACAGCCCACTTCTTCACAGTTACATAGGAAGGGGAGTCCTCAGCAAGTGTCTGCACCATGTCCTCATGGATCTTCTTGGATATCAAACCTTTCTTTTGCAGATACTTTATGACTGCTTGGGCCTTTTTTTTTTTTGTCCATTTTTAGATTTGTCACACACCTCTCAACTCTGTATGCCTAACTTGCACAGAAATTGACAGAAATCTGAATTAATTTTTCTAGTTTTATAAGACTGTTTTGCCACAACAAAAATGTTCAGCTATGGCTCTTCTTTCTTGGTGAGGCTTAGAATTTTTTGAATGACCCTCATGTACTCTGAGTTCTTTGGAACTCACAGGATATATTGAAGACAAAAGAGTCAGTGGAATAGCATGCTACCTACTTGAAAAACTTATTTGAATACATAGGTAAGAACAATTCAACTAAAAAATATTAAAAATAAAAAAGAACCATTGAATATTAAAGTTAAAATAATGCTGGTTATCTGATCAAATTTTTTGACAAAATTTTTATAAAAAAGAAAACAATTCATGGTCATAATTTACAGCTTACTTTTTGAATAGTGTTGAAAAGTCCTTGGAAGAGATCAGTAGAGTAATTATCATATGAACCTCTAAGAACAGCAACCAGTCTTTCAAGCCCCATGCCAGTGTCCACATGATGCCGAGGAAGTTCTTTCAATGATTGATCAGCCAACCTAAATGAAAAAGCAAGGAACCATTTCAGAGAATGTATTTAGAATAAAAAGTGAATAACAATAAAAATAAATCAGTAAAAATAAATGATATTATAATTCAATACTTAAATACTAATACAAGGCTGCTTGCACTGAGACAAGTACAAGGCTGCTTGCACTGAAACAAGTACAAGGCTGTATCTGTCTAGATTTCTGAGATGAGGTATTATGTACACTATTTACATTATTCAGACTATTGTCCTCATCTTTGTCACCATATTTATTACAACATTTCAGCTGTTTTACGCTCCGGCCTTCTTCAGGTGACTGGAATGTCGAACTGAACCCTTTATTTCAAGGACACATGGCACAGTGGATAAAGGCATTGGTTAGATCCAGTGACAGGACCCAAAGAGTGTGAGTTCAATACCCAGTTAAGGCAGTGGAGAACTTGGAGAGGGGAATTAACAGGAGATAACTGATAACTGACATCCATTAAACATGGCACAAGAAACTAGAACAGTCTACCCCAGTGAGCGAAATAATGGGTTCAGTTTGACATTCCAACCACCTGAAGAAGGCCGGAGCGTACAACAGCCGAAACGTAATAAGTACAAGGCTGCTTGCATTGAAACAAGTACAAGGCTGCTTTGAATTAAGTAAAGTTTTTTGTTGCTACCCACTAAATCAGTAACGCAGTTATGGAAAAGCTGTGCTGTAATAATTGTTTTTTTTTCAGATTAATTTCCTAACCTTTATTGTTTTTTTAACAAATTTCACTCATAACTATTTTATAAATTGCAATGTATATGTATATGCAAATGTTACATTTTGGGGATCTTATTTAAAATATGAAAAGCATACATAACAGTAATATTTCAAGTGTCTCACAATCAGTTCTATCACCATAAGACACCAAGTAAAAAAACAAACTACTAAATTAGTAAAATTAAATAATGGAAAAGTGTAGGCATATAAACAAGCATTTACTTTGCCATTTGAGCATTAATCTAAAAAATAACTAAATAAATCAATTATTTAAACAAGACATAAAAAAATAGAAAACAGAATATACCTAATATTTCCCAAATAACTAACTTAAGAAACCCCCAGAACATAAGAAAACAAAATACCGTAAGATCACAAAAAGTCCTGTCTGTGATACTGAGAGAGGAATAGAGAGAGAGAGAGTCTAAGGATATAAGAAAATGGTGAAAAGCAGAAATAACCATGCCATTCAACACATATTCATATATACACATAAATGTACACAAACACTATGGAAATTTTATTTTTTAGTACTGTAAATTAAAATCTGCATTAGTTAAAAGGTGTAATAAATGTTTTAATCGTCTAGTTTTTTTTTTGTTTTTTTTTTTATTTCTGGGAAAAGTGTATTGTAAATGAAAGTCAGACAGTTTGTACAAAAAAACAATTGTTATAGTGTGAAATGTTAAAGGAACTCCAAAATTATTTTGTGAATTGTTGCGAATTCATTTTGAATTTGTGAAAAAATATTTCATCATATTATGCTGATCAATCAGTGACATAACCTTCAAGGCACAAAAGTTCAGTTACAAACAAGCCCACCAGCGACAGGGAGCGGAAGGATTTTTGACATTCACATGCAAAAATCACCACAGTGACAAGGAGAACAATAGACATTTGGCTTTCACTAGGACAACATTATCACCAACAATGAAAAGGAAACAAAGAAATTCCTAAATACTGTTATGGTCCATGAAGCAAGTGGGTAACGAAACAGAAAGAAAATCAAAAAGATATTTCAAAATATCATTGAATGTCCCAGAGATACTCATGGGATAAGTCAAAGTAGTTTTTTTCCAATTAGGTGGGTGCACTTTTTGCTTTTCTTCCATTTCTATATTTTACTTTCTCAAAGATTTTTTGTTTTCAAAAGTGTAACCCTTTTTTGTTGTATATTTGAATTGTTATCCTGCTTTAGTTATTGTGTAAGGTGCACAAAAGAAAATTTTTGTGCAAGCTCTTGTAAATTTTGTATTTGTTTTTTCTTCTGTATATTGTAATAAATGTTTGACCTTTTAAAATTGCATGTAGTGGTTCAGTCTTGTTGTTTTTGTCTTATTCAACTTTACATTAGGGCATAAATGTGTTCTCTTTTCCCATTCCGTCCCTTCTAACTAAATTTTTGTGTTTGGCACAAAAATTTAGGTTTTTGTAAGGAGTTAAAATTTTTATATTTTGCACAAAAAAACTGACAAATTTGGTTTTTGGGTAATTTAAATTTTATATTTTGCACAAAAAAATCTTTTGTTTGTTTTGCATTTAAATTTTTCATAACACAAACACACAAAGAGAGAAAAAAAACAAAAACAAAATAACACCAATAACTGCAAAACCAAGGTGCTGAATATAACATCAATCACCTAAGTGACAAATTTTATTTGTATTAATCATATTATATATATATATATATATATTAATTACATATATACTGCTTTTTCTGTATGACTCAGTTTCATGGCTTTGCTAATCATCAGGTACAAAATGTGTATGTGTACATAATCGCTCATATATATATATATATATATATATATATATATATATATGGTTGATCATATCTCTTTACTTAGATCATTTATTTATATATAATCATAATTAGATTCAAATTTTTTAAATTTTGTCACCCATTACATCTCAAGTTATGGATGAGTTGAGATATATCCATCCAGGATCAGACAACATATCTCCTTTCTTGACAAAGCTAATGCTGACAGTATGGAATATTGAAAACTATAGTGATAAAACTAAAAACAGAAGTGATAGTAAGCTGAATGAGTTTGGTTAGGTTATGCATGCATTTAGTTCCTCAAAAAGACTTTTACATACCGATCATACTGTATAAAAACCAAATTCCATATTTCTATAACATCAGGAGATCCAGTGTTTACTAATGGAGCTGCATTGCGATGACCAATATGGTCGTAGTGGATCTCAGTACAAGGTCCACATGGTCCCGTCAGGCCCATATCCCAAAAATTGTCCTTTGATGAAAAAGGCAAAATTTTCTCTGATGGAATACTGAAAAATAATAAAAAACAATTTTGTTTCTTTTACTTGAAAGGAAAATGATGAAAAAAAATACAGACGTTTATTGTTGCATGAACAATAGAGTAATGATCCTGTTATACTGCAATCAGAAGTTAACCTGATAATTATAAAATCTAGGCCTTTCTGAGTTCCCCATAATTATTTTAATTAACTATACCCAAAATATTAGACAGTGAAAGAAAAAAATATAATTTACACTCCAAAAGCCTCACAAATTTAATTTCAAATAATTCATTAAGTGACCAATTTAAAGAAAAATAAAAGTAAATACAATGTGGATGATATGGGAAAAGCAACACTGAGGATATATGAACTCAACTGAGATGGTTAATCTAGCTGACAGCTTGTATCATATCATTTACAATTATTTTTTGAGTTTTCTCTTGCATTTAATTTATATATATGAATTAGAACAGTCAAAACAATTCACAGAAAAAACTGACAGCATTTATTCTGCTGACTGTTTCCAAAACAAAACTACCATATTTGCTGACATCAAGGATGCACTCCAAGTTTAAAGTGCAAATTTTTGAGAAAAAAAGAATAAACATAAAAATAAAGTCTCAGCACTTTTCCCTACCTTATCAAGATGTTTTGTGAATGGTTTAGCCACATAGAGATCATCTTCACAACTTGGGAACTGGATTTTATCATTTTACCCTTACAATACAGAGACACATACATTTACTCTCCCTTAGACATATAAAATACTGAGTGTGATATGTAAAATTAATATGTAAATTGTATGGTAGAGTTGCATTAGACACAATGATACTCCAGTTCCACAATTCATTGTTCTACACAGCAATGTTTTTTCTATTTACTGAAATATCAGTGAAGGTTCATTATATGTCCAATGGGAAAAATTTTTATCTGGGTTTACTTTTTTTTTTTTTTTTTTTTTTTTAAATATTACCCATAGGGTGGAATATATGGAAAATAAAAATAAAGCTTTAGTTAAATGTAAAACAATAAAAAAAAAAACTTTACTTATACAAATTCTTTAAAAATATTTTCAAAGAAACAAAATCTTTATTTTCATATCTCATAACTTTTTAGGAAAACTTTTTTTTAAAGAAAACTATTTATTTGAGAGAAACTTTTATAAAAATATTTGGTAAATTTGATTTGGAATTTTCTCATTTTTAAATAAATTGATTTAAACAATCTTTTATTTTGTTTTTTTTTTTTTGTTATAATAATGTTTTCTTTTAAAGTGCTTTAAAACACTGTACTGTCTTTCCACCTTTTCTTTTGTAGTCATTTTATGGGCATGAAATTGGCCCCACATAAGTCGGGATTTTTTTTTTTTAATGAAGACACCCAAACGCCTTGACCAGACCTTATCTAGTCATAATTTTACTCTTTCTTGATTTATCCACTCTTTTAGGTGGACATGAACAAAAATTTCATGTGGCATTTGCTGGCAATGTTTTCCTCTTGAAAATCAATATAACAGTAGCAGTTTTGTTCCATCAGCCCAACATGATAGCCCTACAGTATAATGGGTTTTTTCATGTCCAAATGTCTTTACACATACAGTTTTGGACTATTTAACATCCACTGTGCTATTTGATAGGACATCAAACATTAATGGCACCTTATCCATGTTTCTGATCTAATCAATTTTGTAGTCAGTTTCTTTTTTTTTTGCACTTCTGGGAAATTTGATTATTTGGTTATCATAATCTTCAGGCATTTTTTGTGCTATTCTTGTTTAAACTCTCATTGCCAGTCCATATCTCCTTATAAATCTGTAGCATCAGCTTGATGTCCCACAAAAAGAATCCAGACTTCATGCTGCTGCCCTCAGCTGTGATACATTAATTTTTGGTGAAACTGAACAACTCAAATTTCTCTATCCAACCCTTCATTTCTTCCTCAAGCTCTGGCCAGTTAGTGTTAGGGGTAGACATGCAGGTTGTGTTTCATTCTTGATGCAGGCTTCAACAGGTCCTCTTGCTTCCTCCAGCAAGGGATCATTTTTGCAGTTGGAGGTGGTCCAAAATGCCTTTTTACAGCTCTGTTGCTGTTTGGCATATTCAATTACCTGTAGCTTGTAGCTGATGATATAGGATTGCTTTTTGCCTCCAGATGCCATATTATGGGCATTGTTAAAATTTTTAACTCAGAGCCTTCTAAAGTTATAGCCACTCTTAGAGTTAACAGATTCAGGTTTATGATTATGACCAACACTTTTGGGTGATCAATGATTGCAGAATCACAATTAAGCTGCCAAAGTGGTAACAACTAACAAATTGGGAAATATAAAAACAGTAAAAATAATGGAAACAAAATAAAAAAAAACAAAAACTTGTTAATGTTTATCATATCACGACAAGTGGACATGGCTAGCTCAGCAATTGCCAACTAGAACTACGAAATTCATCAAAACGAAGTGGTGCTGCCTGTGTTTAAGTTCTTTGATACAACTTGTCTGTTGGATCCCCTACCCTAGTCTGCCATGAGAACATTTGTACATATATATATATATATATATATATATATATATTTTATTTGTTATGATACTTTCTTTAAATAGTGTACAATTTATAAAACTAATTAAGAGATCACGTACAAGAATTCAGTTTACAATCTCACATAGATAATCTTCCTCTTGGGTTAGCATGGGCCCATGAAAACCTTAACCTTTGTCCTTAAGGATGCACTGCAAATATTTTAGATTTATTTCAGATTAAAAAAAACTGCATCCTTGATGTCAGCAAATAAAGTATTTCAATTTTGAAAGCTGCCACATAGTAGCTGAAAGAAATGCAACTTACTTTAGTTCTTGCCAAATATTTCGTGTCTCCAAATCTGGCTGTAAGCCAGATTTGGCATCTCCTGAGAAAAATGTGAAGTAGAGACGGTCCAATGGGAGCCGGAATCGATCCACAAGTAAGTGGAGAGCTAATTCACAGGCATCCCTCTGAAAGAGCAAAGGACAAAAACTTGCAAACAACCACATCAAAGATAGTTTAGCAGTAACTAAGTATATTTCTATTGGTTACATTAAATGGCAAAGTAAAACGAAACCCAAACATGGAACATTATATTAAAACAGTATAGTCTATAGGTAGAGTATTGAACTGAAGATGATAATCCCTAGAGAAAATGATCAAGCTTCATTAACAAAAGTTTATATTGTAATAAGAAATTTGATTCAAAGGAAAGACAACTTATCCTGTGTGAACAATTATTTAAAATATCACAAGTTATCATGAGAAAAACCAATGTTGGTACCTTAAAATAATCTCCAAAGGACCAGTTACCGAGCATCTCAAAGAAAGTATGATGATAAAGATCATTTCCAACATCTTTCAAGTCATTGTGTTTGCCACCAACACGAATACATTTCTGGCTATTGGCCACTTTTTTGCATACATAATTCTCATCCATAGAATCAAGGAATAAAGGTTTAAACTGTAAAATATCAAAAGTGTAAAGAATTAATCAAGAATATATAAAAATAAAAGCAATAAAAAAAATAACACAAAAAAACAATAACATTTCAAATTTACCATATAATATGCTGGTATATAGGTTAATTCAGAAAAAAACACCTAATCAAAAAGGTTGGTATAATTGACCTAAGCATTTGTTGAAAGAGATATTTGACATATGGATTGATACTGTTCGGTGTAACAAGTGGATAAGGCAAAAACTATATTGAAAAACAATGAATAAAAATATATGATGTGTTTTCTTGGCTAGAAAATACTTTTTTGCAATTGTTTTATTATTTTAAAGGATGCAATGGATAAATTACCTAAATTATGAAAAAATAAAAATAACATTGATATCTCATTTTAACAGATATAATTACCAAAATTGCACAAAAATATCTTCAAATACTAAAGATTAAATTTATTCAATAAAATTGCTATTAGCTTCAACCACAGCCTCCAGACAACATCAGAATCTCCTGAAGCTCTTCTGGACGATGTCCTTGTTTAAGTTGGTGAATGCTGCCATAATCCTTGCCTTCAGTTCATCTTTGGTGTTACAAGGAGATTTGTTGGTCTATCACTCAACTGCACCCCATACATAATAATCAAGGGTGTTGCGGTCTGGGGAGTTAGGTGGCTAAATATAAGAAAATTACAGAAATTGTCTGACAACCATGACTGGATTCTCCTGCTTGTGTGACCTGGTGCAGAGTCCTGTTGCCAGACATTGGGTCCTCCAATAGCCACCCTCTTCAGCACTACCTTCTCAAAGCACTTGATGTAGGACTTCATGTTGAGTCTGAGGTCCTATGGAAAGATGAATTAAGACATAACATCACCATCACTAGTGCTCACTCCAAACACCTTCGTAATCACCATTAGACTCATCCAACTCTTTCTGAATCCTCTGCACTGTCCTCAGATTGACATTCACTCTGAAATATTTGTATTGGAGCTTCCGGCAACAATGGCAAGTAGTACATCATGCCATTCCAAAATTTCTGGCAGAGGGAATTGCGTCATAGTGCTCTTTTTCTCACAGACGGTGCCCAACTGACCCTACTATACTGTGGAGTCTACATAATCAAAAACAAACAAAGTACATGTGCAAAATTAAAAATATGGAATGGCAATAATTTACCCATCGCACCTTGTGTGTGTGTATATATATATATATATATATATATATGTATGTATGTATGATGAATGTCCCCCCATTGTCAAACATGACCATTGCAAGATATCATTGCATTATTCAGTTGTGACTTATCAAACAATGCCTGTGCATAAATTTTTTTTAAATGGAAAAAGATGTTGTACTCAGTAAATCCCACTCTCTAAGCAAGAACAACATGAACCCCAAAAGAATAACCAGTTAGATGATGTCAAGCTGCGGGTGTTACAGTAAAGTTTTCCTTCTAGTTGGCTACCTTAAAGGCTAAAGGGTCCAACACTCCCAATATGCAACCCAGGTATTTCTACATCTCCACACCTGTGCTAAATGGCTATGGGTTCCACAAAAGGATTCATCTGCCCTTTGACAGCTCTTATTTTTCATCCTGATGGGTTTCTAGCCACCACCACCCCACCAGAAAATATGGTAATTCATTGGAATTTGTCATGGTTGAATATAAAGGTAACAGTTTGTTTTTGTTGCTACAGCCTTGGCATCTAAAGCAGTTATAACAGTTGTTTGCCCAACCACTCCATGTTATATTTTTTGCCAAGATATCTGGAAAATGAGAAAAAAAACAAAAGGAGAAAAACAAACTATTGTTAGAAACACAACTTCCTAAAGAAAATGGGGAAAAAAAGTTCCCCTTAATGTACTCTCTCTAGAGTGACCATTTCAATATCATCTCAACTTTCAACTATTAATTATCTCCTCTTTTCCTCTAGCAGTCTAAGCAGGATAAATGCTTTATTTTACTGATACAATTAAAGAAAATATTGTCTACTCATTTTCAGGCATTCATGTTTAAATGTTTTATTTTATTGACAGTTAAAAATATTGTTTACTCATATGAATGCATTAATTTTAACTGCTTCATTTTATTGACAAAGTTAAAGATATTCACTCATATAAATGCAGCAATTTTTAAATGTTTTATTTTAGTGCTAAAGATATTGTTCCTGCGTGAAGACATATTTAAAAGAAATAAATATTTAAATATCATTAAATTTGGACGTTTTGTGTATTGAGTCCAATTCACAGAGGTCACATTTTGCGACATACATTTAAAAAGTGGGTTTTGTTTGTACAGTGTAACCCGGATATAAGAGATTTGCCGGGACCGGAGAAGAAGTCTCTTATGCCCAGGTTACTCTTATATCTGTGTTTTGTCTATTTTGTTTACATTAACACAGGCTCTAATTTGGGACCAGATAAAATCTCTCTTATATCCGGGTTACACTGTAACAAGCAAATAGCGAGCAACATCTCCTTCACAAGCAGAAGAGGAATAACTACAATGGAATGTGTTGTCTACCTTTGCTTATTCCCCTTTAGTTTAACTGAACAGCTTCCTTATTGAATCAGTTTTAAAGAGAGGATGAAAGACATAATAATAAAAATATATATTTTTTACTTGGTTCATTCCAGCATTTGTAAAATAAGTTCCAGTTCCTTTCTGGGGAATAACAGAAGAGGGTTTGACAAATGTGTGTCCATTCTCTTCACAGAAATAATCCAGAAATGTCTTTCTGATCATCTTCGATGACCAAGATGTCTTCTTTCTGTTTGAAACTGATGAAAGACAGGATTGGGCCTGAGTGCAATGACTGCAGATTTTTTCCACTTGCTTCAAGCTCCTGTGCCATGTTGACAACATTTTTCGTAAACAGACTGTCCATAAAGAAAAAACAGAAAGAGCAAATTAAGACAGGAAAAAAACTTATAAATTATAACAAACAAAAAACTGTCAATATCATTATTTACTTATTTAAAGTCTAAACTCAGAATGACAGACTGCAAAAAAGATTGATTTGTTTTTTATGGTTTATCAACCTTTTGCAGGTTATTTAAAGACAGAAAATATTTTTGGATTGTGTTTTTGGGGGATAATAATGATTTACTGATAAAAGTCCTATTAATTAGCCCATAGCTGGAGGAAAAAAGGTGGATTTCTACCTTTCCCAAAGATATTTGTGTGTAAGTGAATATAAGGAACCTAACTGCAATTGGAACGTGGGTCTCTGATTTCCAGTTTGGAGTCTTTATCCATTATACACCCACATACCCAAGCTTACAACATCTGGTATTCCTGAGCTATCTAGGTACTGACCAGGCTCAACTTTGCTTAACTTCAGTGATCATACAAGAACCGATGTTTCAACATGATATGGCCATAAGCCTTGCACAAAAATAGAAGGAAATCTCTGAAAATGTTGACAGATTAATTTCATATTTTTTTTTTTTTTTTTTTTTTTTTTTTTTTTACAAAAACAAACAGTAAAGCTAATATAAGAACTTAAGGAAACAAATCCAGACAATTGATACTTTAATATAACTTAGCAGTATATAATCGAGATATGTTTTTGCTGGTTTCAATCCTGCTACAAATGACAGCAAAATATTTTCTCAATTTATAGGCAGAAGCTCACAAATACATGCTGGGATTTTTTTCTAGCCAATAAAATAGGCTGATTCTCAGTTTTATCTGACCCAGTCCACCTTCAAGTCAGAATGTTATGTTTGTTTGTCCAAATTTGCTCTTGTGTGTAAACCCCAATTCTTAGTTTTTGAACTATTTGCCATATTACTGTTGCTTTGTCTTGCATATATTGTTTGCTTGCATTTTATTTTTTATTTTTGTCCTGTTCTTTTCTTTTTCTTGTTATTGCTAACTTTGTCAGTTCTGTTGGTCAGTTTTATCATTTATTTTACATTTAACAATGGTCACTCACTCTACAGCTTTTGTCCATATTCAAGAGTATAGACCAGATACACACCTTTCATATTTTGCATTCATGATCCTAAATTATGTCCAAATGAAATAATAATTTATACTTTGTTCATCTCAACTCACCAAAAACATTACAAATTGTAGCAGTCATCATGGACATTTTTATAAATGCTTTAAAATGTATGGCAAAACTTTAAATACCTTCTCACCTGTCATGCCACACACATTGTAGCAAACCAGGCTCATTCCCTTTGCATTCCATTGATAAGATATAAGTTCCACTCAAGCAGCTTCTCCAACAAACCGCTGCTTTGTGGAACTAACTCCCAAGAGGATGCTTCCTCAATCATTACAATCTTAACCTGCTCAAGTTTAACGTTAACAGTTATCTTCCCCATATAAACTGTGCCTCTTACTCTGTGACCATCTATCTCAAGTGGCTCTCGGGTTTTGTACAGGGTGAACATCATTGTAAAAAAAAATGTAGCAGACCTACGTACTACTTAAACACACACACACACACACAAAAGTAAGTTAGTAAGAACCAGATAGCTTTTCGTTTCAATAGAAATTTCCGGGTTTAGACCGGGTCAAAAAAGTTTTTTTTTTTTTTTTTTTTTTTTGTTTTCAGCCTTAAAATTTCTCAATAATTATTGCTTTTTGCTTCACGTGTTGAGACAAATGCACTTGCAGAAAAAATGCATTTTATTTTATTATTCCGTAAGAAATAAGTTGAGATTCCCCCAATCCCGGCAAAAAAATCAAAGAGTAAAGTGCTCTAGGTCTAAACATTTTTCATTTCACAGAGGAAACGCTGAATTACCTTCCTTAACATTTTTTAACTAGCTTCATATTTCAGTCCTCGACCTATTAATGATTTAGATTTACTTAGCGCAGCTTAAATGTGGCACAAGGTCGAAAGTATGGAGCATCCAGTGAGGGTCGTATTCACAATTATTGTATTTGTAACTGATCTAACGAGACAAGCTTACTACAAAATAAATAACCATTACATACGAAGTGTCCTGCAAAAGTACAATTATTTTTCTTTCTTCTATGTAAAAATAAATTACAACAAAAAGAATCTATGGAGCCAAAAAAAAAAAAAGAGAACAAATTATTACGGCCCTACTTAATCAACTCATAAAAACAAAAAATGTTTCTCTAGATTACCATTTTCTTCATGCCAGTTATATTAATTTTAGCTCAACCGAATCTTACCGCAAAATTCTCAACATTTTGAAAATTGAAAGTTATTTTTTTAAATACAAAAGTACATAACTATTACTCAACAAAGTAGTAACAAGATCATTAGTGCAATTTTTTTGATTTGACACAGAACTTTTATATTTTTGGCGAAATTTTAGAAATTGTACTGACGTTTAAAAAGAAATATAAAAATAAAAGGACTTCTTTAGCTTTTAAAAGAAAAACAAAACGATTATAAATGTCAAACTGGCGGGTAAATAAACAACTATTTTTAAAATAGGATTTTCAGCAGACGATTCTAAAAAAAATAAAAAAATAACTTTTTTTATTTAAAAATAAATACGCTTGGTTCCGCAAAAAAAGCATAACTAATTAAAAATTACGAACAAAGCATGTTTGCGATATTAGCCATAGTTTTTTAAAAATATAGATTAACTGCAAGAAAACAGATATTTATAAATCTAAAAAGTTAAACTGAACTGAATTTCATTACAGTACACACAACAGGTGCACGACCTTACAAGACTTTTGCTTTAAATTAAAAAAAAATAACTTTAAATTTCAAGGACAGTCTAAGGTAAATTCCTTCCGTCTCAAATTTACTACAAAAGATAAAACTGACCCTGGTCTGCAACAAACTTTCATTAAATCCTAGAACGAGAATCAGTTATAAAAATCGGCAATGCCTTTCATGCTGGAGGTCGCCATTTTCATAACAATCGAACGGAGCTAGCTGCACAATTATCAGCCGCTGAAATTCGTAGGTTCAATAAATGAATGTTTATTTATTTTTATTCATTCGTTACCATTTAAATGTGACCCAAATGGAAGATCGTAAAAAGAAGTTTTTATCAAGACATATTAAAAAATGAACGTCTGTCATAGAATGATAGAGAGAGTATTTATTTTTAAGAGACTAACTTTGCTAAGACGGTCCATAAACTGTGTTGACGGAAATTTCCGTCATTTCATTTCTATGACCCAACACAAGTGACGGTCTGCTTCATTTAAGGTTAAGTACGAACGCCTCTCTTACAAAAATAAATAAATGCAAAATAAAATCCCTGTTTTTTTGAACTACAAAAAATTATGTCGGTAATAGAGTCTGCTAAAAAAATTCTTTTAGTCTAAAAGGGTTTTAATCATTTAGGAGAATTACCATTTGTGCTGGGTTGTAAAATTTGAAGAGTGGCTGAAAACAGAAAACATGAAAAAGTTTTGATAAATTATAAATAAAATAACATACAATGTAAAGATCTATATTTTGAATTTGAATATATGGATCTTTTCTGTTAATTCACTCCAAGTAATGTAAAGTTACTTATCGCAAATATTAAAGAAATAATAAATTTTAATTTTAATTCAAAGTTTGTTATTTTATTAAATTTTTGATTTTTCGTTCTCTTTTGAAATTATAAACTTTAAGTCAAAATTTTCTTAGCATGCCTCACAACAATGTCAACAACACTCATAATTGAAAAATTACCAAAAATCAGGAAATTATTTACATTTCATAAGTGCAGATGATATTTCGAGGTATATACTTGAAATTTTTTATAATTTAAAAAAAACAAAAAATATGTTTTTGGCTTGTTTATCAGGGGCGTGCAAATGGAGACTCCACCTTTAGAAATAGCGCACCCAAGTCGCCCACATCTGGGGCAATCGCAAAGGTCAACCCAATCGGAGTGTAATGCAAAAAGTCCTTACTCTGGGAGAATTTGGTGTGAATTTTAATAAATATAAATTCTTTTTATTTTGAGGTGAATTAACAGAAAAGATCCCAATATATTGATGATAACATGATTAAATTAGGAAATAGTACCAAAATTACCCCCTCACAAACACTTAACTGTTTATCAAATATTATTAATTATTTAGGAAAATGTTCTTCAGGGATAACTTTCTGTAACTTTTCTCACTGGTACTAACGACATTAAGATCCTGACAATGACTGAAACTTTGGAAAGTTTATCCATAAATTTGAGCCTGATGTGTGTGTGGGATTACCCCCACTTGGTTTGCCAAGACGCTATTAGGTTGCATTGTTAAACATCCATAAAAACATAACACTTCCTGTTTCTTTTTCTCTTTCCTCCCAGCATGATATAATGACAAATATCTTCTCACAAATGTAGCTGTTGTGTGTTGATAATTTGGCCAAAATTCATGCTGTGTAGTCCCAAGCTTTCTACTCACATGAGACATCATCAGAGTGAAAAAAAAATTTGTTTTAAATAGATTGTATCATCAATTTTTTTTAAATGTTATTTTTTGGAAAACTAAATCAAATACAACAAATGCAGCAAATCATGTGAGAGCAAAACATATAATGTGTAATAATTTTTCTTATGCTTAGATATTTCCATGTAAACTAAAACCATTAATGACATTATAAAAGAGATGTTCGAGAAATACTATTATTTTAAATTTCACCTATGATCTTGTAGGATGCTTGCTTAGTTTAGTGTTGAAGTTACCAATGTAGTTGGTGTTTGGTTGAAAGGACCAATGTGGCTGCGTGTTGCATAAGCATTTAGCATTCATACATATTTTAAAACATCAAGGAAAAACAATGAAGAACCAATTTGTTTCAACGAATAAACATATATATTAAAATCAACAACAAATACAGGGTAGTTTGTATGTGTGAATAGGGAGAAAAAAGTATTTTCCCTTTATCTGTTAGTCAATTTAGTAAATGTTTTTAAGCAAGTTTTTCTGAGTATAAAGTTCAGAGTTCTGTGTTAAAATAGAATGTATCTTCAGAAGATTGTACAGTTGTGTGTTTGTAACTAACAGAGTTGTTTCAACTTGGTTTGTTCACAGTGAACTGATGATGTATCAAATTCAAGTTCTGTATCTGTGTGTATGTGCGTGCGGAGTGAGTAGAATGAATAATACGTGTGAGTAGTCGAGATCTACTGTCTCTGTTCTGTACTCTACTGTGGTACTGGTACTACTGATTGATTTGGGAATGTATCCAGATTTATATTACTATCGGTGGCTCCCAGCACGAACGCGGGATAAATTTTTGAAGGAATACAAAAAATATTCGATTGGATGAAAAATGAACCAATCGGTGATTTTATAATAAAACTTGTTTGTGAGCAAACTGTAGGAAAAAATTTCAGTGTGGTGAAATGCGATCGGTAAATTGTCCTATTATTTTTAGTATATATTAATTGACCAATCACAGTTGAAGAAATGTAGGTGTGGCAACATAGTAGTAGCCACTACAAACTAAATATCAATAAAAAAAATATCTCCTTAGATGGACTTATCCAATATAATTTATTGGGAAAGAATGATTAAAATAAATCCTGCAACAGAAAACCAAGATAAAGAGTAATAACAATAGCCACACACATGACACAAGAGGCATGTGTCAAGAATCATAGAAAGTTTATTGCAAAAAACATACTATTATCTCGGGCCTATACAATGTTAGTGCATTGTGTGCTGAAAATATGAATTTTTTGGCCATTAATAAGATATGAAATAAGGAAAAAAATGATTGCATTCATGTATATTGTAAAAAATGAAAAATTTCCTTTCCATTACAAATAACACAAGATAAATTAATCTTGAGATGCAAAAATACTGTTTTAAAGAAAAACATTATTACCCAGGTAGAAAGAAACAGGTACACAGGTAATCAAATGCATTAGTATTTGATATTCTTTATTTATTAGGTTGGTGCAAAAATAATGTCGTTTTCTCACATAGTAACATATGTGAGAAAACGACATTATTTTTGCACCAACCTAATACTTAACGAGGGTAAATACACTATGTAATCGCTGTCACCCTGTTTCGAACGTTTGAGAGAACTGACAAACCGCACAAATTATATTGAAGGATATTTTATTCCATCAGATACATATGCAGCTGTGAAAACTGCAATTAAGACAAAAAAAGGGTTTGCATAAGAACAATGGAGAAAATGTACATAGGGATGCAAAGGTAAACATTTATAAAGAAACAACAAACTTTACAAAGACATAGCGACAACAGATTACACAGAACAAAGAACTAATGAAGCACGTTTTTTACTAAACATGTAAAATCAGCAGGAAAAATATCTATGCCTATAAAAATTCTGCAATGGCTAACATTTAACTTTAATTATTTTTTGATTTACGAAAAATAATGAATTATACATTAAAAATTATTTTTAGGGCATTTGAACTTATTTACTTTAAATGCATAAAATATGTATAATTTATAAGAAATACTTGGTTTAAAGCTAAAAAGTACAATTTGAGAAAACTTAATAGCATTTACCTTGTTGGCACTATGTGGGCGAGACAATTTGGCTGATAGCATCAGTATTGAATGAACTGAGCATGATGAAAAAACAGGTCTGACTGTTCCAAGGTTTCTGTCTGAAAAGGTCCAAAGAAAATTTTCTGCATCACTCTTGCATAGGGACCAAATTCCTGGGCAGTAGAATCACAGGACCTTTTAGTGTACTTAAAAACACCCCTTTTAGATTATCTGATTTTTTATCCTGACTATGTAATATTTCTATTAATTTCTTTCTACAAATCATAAAACTATGGAACTATTTTGTTTGGCAAAAATGACCTAAGAGTAACCAGGTAGTCTCAGATACAGGGTGGGATTGGCGAAAAACGAACCTGCTGATTCTACTAAAAAAGTGTATGGCGGCAGCCACACAAAAAGTTATAAAAAATGGAATAGTAAGAGAAACAGTACTTCACTTTGAAAGAAGCCTTACTGTATCGCTGTTGTATCTGAATGGAGTGTTTCTTTGGTCTTGATATTTAGTAGCTGAATATGGCTGTGAATATGTTATCTCTGGAATCACTGACAATAATTTGTTATGGATTTGAATCAACCCATAACAAAGGAAAAGATGTTTAAACATAAAAATCTTACTTATTATAAAACGTGTGTGTGTGTGTGTGTGTACGTTTATATATTGGATCGGATTTCCTACATTTTTCAACCGATTTCAACAAAACTTCACAAGACTGCATAAAATTACCTTGCGGTGATTCTGACAGTGCCAAAAATTTGAAAAACACAATTGTTTTTGCACAAAATCAATTTGAAAACACAATAAAACACAATTCTGTCACCAGAATGAAAGGGGAACAACTCATATCGAGTTATACTTATTATAAAACCCAGGTTGGTTGTTTGTGTGTGTGTGTGTCTGTGTGTGTCTGTGTGTGTGTGTGTGTGTTCGTTTATATATGGGATCAGATTTCCTACATTTTTCAACTGATTTCAACAAAACTTCACAGGACTACGTAAAATTATCTTGCGGTGGTTCTGACAGTGCCAAAAATTGGAAAAACACAATTGTTTTTGCATGAAATCAATTTGGAAACACGATTAAGAGGCATCGCGAGAATGAAAGAGGGACAACTCATATCGAGTTATACTTATTATAAAACCCAGGTTGTTTGTGTGTGTGTGTGTGCTCGTTTATATATGGGATCGGATTTCCTACATTTTTCAACCGATTTCAACAAAACTTCACTTTTTTTTGGCAGGTAGTGTTTCTTATTGTCTTGCACACTTTTTTCTTTATTTTTACATTTAAATGCTTTAAAAATTCCATTTACAAAACAATTGTTTATAATAAAATTCTATTCAATTGGTAGACTCATAACTATTGAAAACAATGTTTATGTTTGAGTTTGGGTTTGACCAATTCGTAAGCAAAAAAAAACTAATTAAGACATGTGTGTCCATCAACCTTAAACAATAATCTTTGTCAATTTTATTTTTCAGTCTTTATGATGGTCGATACTTGATCTATCTCTTACTGTTACATCTCCGGGCAATGATATTCTTTATTTATTTAACAAGGGTAAATATGCGAAATGTTGCAAAGATAGGAAATGAAATCGTGAAAGAAACAATACTTCACTTCAAAAGAGGCTTTGATGTATCACTGTTGTATTTAAATGAAGCATTTCTTTGGCCTTGATATTTAATAGCTGAATGCAGCTGTGAATTTTTTGTCTCTGAAATCACTGGTAATAATTTGGGTTTGAATCCAGAGTGTTCACAATGTGTCCTGAAAATAGAAATTTTCAACTTCCTCTTGTAATTATTTGCACTATTTATATTTGAACTACTGTCCTCATCTTTGTTGTTGTTATCACAAAATTTCAGCCATTGTGCTCTCCAGTTTTTCTCAGGTGTATATCACTCTTATAAGTTTTTAAATTTCTTAAATAGACATCACAGGGTCCTTGTGACGACACCTTTGAAGAAAGTGTTTCATGTCATGATGCCAATAACCCTCAGGCCGCCAGGATGAGTAATGTAGGCATACAACTGAAAACATTGAAAGGGTCAAGTGACTGCTAGCTGATAGGTCAAGATTATTGTCACATCAATATAATTTCTTCAATAAAAGATATTAGTCACATTTTCCACACCTGGAAATTCCACCAAGGTAACGTTATCTGAAATCAATAAAACATTTTTTATAAATAGTTGTGAAATTTTATCACTTCCTTATAAAAATTCAGACAGTTCTGATTGTTGCCTTCTAAACTACGAAAGTAAATGTCCAGAAAGTTATAGATTCATTGTCATTAACAAATTAAGAAAAAAAATAAAGTAAACACTTATTAATAACTAGCAGCATGACCCGGCGTTGCCCGTACTTGATTCAAAAATCGTACAACTCATACAGCAATTACTATCACTTGACTTAAAATATTTTTGCCCTTCCTTACCTTTAAAGGAGTGCCCTTTGCCACACTGATGTTGTTACATGCCTTACTTCTTGCCTATCTCACACTGTGAATTTTTTCTAAGCTCTATACTAAACATTAAATCTGTTACAAAAAAAGAACTAAACAAAATGAACACAAAACAATCAGCTTTAAAAAAAGACTTGTAACTGGAAAAACCGAATGAAAAAAGAATGTTAGCAAGAAATACCTTTTCACACCCAACCCAGTTCTGCAGAATCAGAATCAACGTTGAGTTTAAGCAAGCGAATGAGCCAATTGGAGTAAAGTGCCATGCAGATTTAAATTTTTCCCACTTTTGATGAATGCAGTTATCAATTTTTTTGCATGCTAGCATGCTAGTTAACATTCGTGTCAGTCAGCTGTTGGCTCTGATGCTGGCCAATAGAATCTTCCTGCCTCTTCATGGCAGCCAGCTATAGGCTCTCACTCTGGCTAGTAGTAAATGGCCACAAACTACATGAAAACTGCCGTAGAAGCATGAAAAAATTGATTATTTCTACTATCGATGGCAGTTGGGAAATGCAAAATCAGTATTGGCCTTCCCACTAACTTGGAGCACATGCATGTAAATTTTGGTGCAAATCCGCCAGAAATTGCGGCCATGCATTCGTTACACATACACACACATCCTGCCTTTTATAGATAGAGATGGTTACCCTAATTATTTTGCTGACAATCAAATGAAACTTCACTTAAACAGCTATGGTTATGCAGTGAGTCCCAATAAAAATAAAATCTATAAACAAAAATAAAAGAATTCAAATTAAAACAAGACATTTGTGCTTTCCTTTAAAACCCTTACCTCTTTCTTTCTCTCTTTTTCTCTAAACTTCTCTTTCTATACTTCTCTCAACTAATGAGAAGGCAACCCTCAAATAAAAAGAGGAAGAAGAAAAAAAGATTGAACCAGGCCAAAAACACTGGAGGTTTGCAGGAACAGAACTTACTTATTTGTAACTGAAAAATACCAAAATTCAGGGAGGCTCCACACATAACTTCCATTATAAAAAAAAATTAAAACAGAAAAAACACCAAAAAGTAAAATAATTTTAGCTAATCAAAAAAATTGACAAAAGTGACTTTTGATGTTAGCCAAAACCAATGTTTGTACCAAATTCTTGAGCCCGGTCAAAAGGATATAAACCTGACCCCTCTGGGCTAGAGAGAGATGGGATGAGGCGAGGATGGAAGAAAAGAATGCTACCATGTAAAAACCAGCCATGCATGACACGTGAAGAAGCAGATAAGAGGACATTTGCTACTGACATTTCTGCCATACTCAGGGTAAAAAAAAAACAATAGATTGACATTAACTTTATTTCTGAGACTACTACTATTCCTTTCATAATATGACTTCAAAATACAAAAAAAAAATTGTTCCAGACTGCCTTATTAAGGATTATTTGCTACATCAAATACCAAAGGACTCACTCATCACTCTAAAAAAAATAAATAAAAATATATTATTTATTTTAACCCTTGAGTAAGTTTGTTTTATTCCAATGTACCAATAAAATAATTATTCTACCACCTATCCACACTGGTGACTTTCCAATGTGAACACACTTCCCACAGCTGTAATAATATAAACACTAGTTCTAAAGGTAACATTAACAACAATACCATCAACATATTTTACCAAAATCAAATGCACCATAACTACAAAAGATATGTCAAATATGTCGATAAAATAGTCATTTAAGTTTTATTATTTATCAGTAATATAATAATAAAAATAATATTTCTGAACCAACCAACTCCTTTTTTGAATTTATTTGGCCAATTAGAGTGTGCATCTTTATAAATTTTTTTTTTTTAAGCTTAGCGCCCACGAGCAAGGCATGAAGCCACTAGGATGCAGGGGGGTTGCAGAAGATTTGTAGAAAGAGCAGATGGGAGTGATAGAAGAAAGGATGAAGGGAAGGGTAGTGTGTAGATCAAGGTAACTGGAGATGTCGATTGACATTACATTTGAATAGTTGGAGATTATAGCTATCAGGGAAACAGTAATTGGGAAGGGTGTTCCACAGGCGAGAGGTGCGATGTATGAAGCTATTGGAGTAGAAGAGACGGCTACATTTTAAAGTTTCTACAGTGTAAGGGTGAGAGCAGGATGCCAGCCTCGTAAGGCACTTGTATTCATGGAGACTGGGGACCAGGGAAAGCAGCTCATCGGAGCAATTGCCATGAAAGTATTTGTAGAAGAGACAGAGAGAGGCAACAAGGCGTCTGTGAGATAGTGGCTGCAGGCGAGACGCCAGATCAGGGCAAATCACATTACATATCCGTCTCTGGATCTTGCCAAGAACTCCGAGGTAAACAGAAGGTGCCCCAGACCATATATGGCAACAATACTCCATGCAAGGGCGAATGGTCGTTTTGTATATTTGAAGTATCGATTCAGGGGAGAAAAATTTCCTGGCGCAGCACAGAGAGCCAACTTTCCTCGCGGTGGACGATGCAATTGACTCAATGTATTTGTTCCATCTCAGGTCAGCAGTCAACATGAGACCGAGCAGACGCAGGGAGTCACTCTCAAGAAGTTGACTATCAGACATTCTAATGGGGGGCAGGTAAGGATATCTATAGTGGTTAATGGAGAGTAGTTTAGTTTTAGAGGCATTAAATTTGACCATCCAATTGTTGCCCCGGTTAACAACCGATTGGAGGTCCATTTCAAGACGCGTGGCCAGGTTAGTTTTGACCGCGACACTAGATTTGTTTTTGAGGCAGGAGTAAATTGTAGTGTCGTCCGCGTAGATGCCAACTTGGGAACCTATGGCGTCAGGAAGGTCGTTGATGAAAATAAGGAAAAGTGTGGGGCCAAGGATGGAGCCATGGGGAACACCTGCGTTCATGGGATAGGAACTGGAGGAGAAACCGTTGAGAACGACCTCCAATTCTCGATTTGATAGGAATGATTGTATCAGATCAAACAGTCGACCAGTAATACTGCAACCTGGAGCTTACGAAGAAGGCCGGCATGCCAAACCCTATCAAACGCTTTGGAAATGTCTAGGGCCATGGCACGAGATAATAAACTGAATATGTCTTATATGGTAATGGTAACATTATCTGTTTCCTTATAAGGAAACATTTGACATTCAGTGACCAAGCAGCCAGTGTGACCGTTTTTATTAAAACAGTTTTTCAGGAAAATATTTTTCTAAAGTTCAGTAGCTATTATTGCTATTTTCAGTAAACTTTTGTTTGAAGTTTTGTTGATGTTCCACACGAACATCAACATCTTATTATATCATTATTTTCTCTTTGAGTGACATGTGATATCCATTTTAGTTGTTGCTGCTGTTGAAAATCCACAAGTGATATGGTTTCTGTTATTTGATACAGTTCATTGCTTGTAATTCATAATGCCAATCCACAATGTTCAACAAAGGTTAAGTCTGCAGGTTTCATTTTCTAGAAGCAATTTTTAATCATTGATCTTAGAAAGCAGTTTTATACAGCTGTCAGTTTAGAAATTTTGGAACAGATCTGGCGCCATGGATGACAATCATATGATCTCATCAATTTACAATTGAGCTGGCTAGATATAACCATCAGTTCTATACTAACAGTTTCTTTTCTCACACTTCTTTGTTGAATTCCTTTTCAGCTCCATGCATTCCAGCCAACTTTAATTTGCAAAAATGTAAATGCAATGTCAATTGCTATTTACTCTCCTCCTGATTACGCTTTTCTCTTTTTGCTCATTACTAATGTAACTGTTCCTAATTCCTCCACACCCTGTAACCCCTTGCATTTTAGTGGCTGTACTGCTTTGCTTGGGGTAATGCTAATTAAAAAAATAAAAATAAAAACATGATATATATTATTCTGCTTTCACAGTTGAATACATGGTAGATGATACTCAGCTTTTGTGCATATACATGTTTGTGTGGATATAATTACTAGAGGCAGTGATATGCAATAAAAATTATATGACAATAACCATACTAAGATTAAAATTAATAAAAAAAGAGAATAAGTATTTTCCAAGGGTTACCAACAAGTAAGCCACTTTTCTACACCAGTCATAATGCTATAAATAAAATGGTGAAGGGAGTTCATATCCTGCCAGAGAACACATTTTCTTTATATGCAAGCCAATTAATGCAATACATATTGTTTATAAAAAAAAAACAGGGTGTCTATTAGGTTGGTGCAAAAATGATGACATAATAATGTCGTTTTTTGACGTATTTTTTAATGTCAAAAAACGACATTATTACGTCATTATTTTTGCACCAACCTAATACTTCAAACATTTAATAATAGTAGTTTTTACTAATAATAACTGGCTCTCTTTTTCTTTCCTTTTTTTCATTTCACCTCTGGCAAGGCAATAAAGTCACTAAGACACAAGAGTGTGAAAGAATAAGAAAAAGGAAAAACATTATTAAGGAACAAGAACAATAAAAGAAGAGAAATCGAGAAGACAGTAGCCAATGATTGAGACTGAATTTAAATTTTTGAAGATCAAAATGGGCATGTGTAAAAAGAAAAAAGTGGGAGCATGCATGCTGTGACCCCCCCCCCCGCCAAGAGGCTCGGGCTTAAGACCATATCATGTTGACATGTTGGTTCCCATATGATCGCCAAAGTTAAGCTAAGTTGAGCCTGGTCAGTACCTAGATGGGTGATCAGATCGGAATACCTCATGTTGTAAGCTTGGACATGCCGGTGGTGTAATTGTTAATGGCTCACAATTTTTAAATGGAGAGCCGAGTTCTGATTCCAGTTGGCGTCGTCATATTCACTTATGTGCAAATATTCTTGGGAAAGGTATGAATCCACTTCTTCTCTCCCCAGCTATAGGTTAATTAGTAAAACTTGTATCACTAAATCACTATTATATACCCCACCCACCAAAATCATGTACAAAATATTTAGATTTCGGCATTAAATGACATACAGAGATTGATATGCCGCTAAAGAAAACCACCCAACCCAAGATACTCTCTTTTACTTCAGGCTGGGGTTGTGATAGGACACTAAAATTAATGTTGCATGTAATAGATACATAATGTACCTTTGTCACTTTTTAACTCACCAACAGAGTAAGTTCAAATTCTTTCTTGCTTTTTTTCAGAGACACTCTTAAGAACATTCCTGGAATTCACACTTTCTTTTAGGAACATTCCTGGAAATTTTCTCTACACAAGAAAATTCCTGATCGGATAAAAATTTCAATCTTTTTTTGTTACACTGTCTTGTTTGTTTATTTTATCCTCCACTTCAATACTTTTAGTTTTTATTCATCAACACACGTCACCTTCTCAACTTCAAACAACAACCTCTAATCTGATAATATGGAATGGAATTACTTCGACAGTTTTCCTTCTCGTCATTTATGATAGCCCAGGGTCCTTCAGTAATGAATTGTGACCATAGAATTCAAAGATGAAATTGGAATTTATAAATATCAACTCTATATGACACTAGGTTATTCCGAGGTCTGATTGACCAATGATATGAATATTTTCAACATTTGACAATTCTCACATTTCTCAATTATAAATCATTGGGTTATTTTGTTATTCTTTATACTGAACTGAGTAATTTTCAAGGTTCTTTACAATAAATTGAGTATCAAGCAGAGTAATTCTCAAAGATTTTAATAGTGAACTGAGTAATTGTTGATCATTTATATAGTTTGGTTTGGTTTATTTTGTTTTACAGCATATCAACCTCAATGGGTTATTTAATGCTGACAAAAACTTTTACTTTTGCAGGTAATATTTTGTTTTGTCAAAAATCTGTTTCTGATAATATATTTCCTTCAAAATTGTATTGCTGGTAATGATTTTTTTCAAAAAAGTATTGCTGGTAATAGTTAACTATTTGCCCATAGCTGGAACCCTAACAGGTGCTACCACCCTGGGTCAGGGTGGACCTGGGAACACCAGCAATTAAGAGGTGGTTCTATGCTCCTCAAAACCTCCTGATCAGAGGCCTTGCTGCTGGACGTAGTTTAACGTCTTACCCTAACGTCTGCTCAAGAATCATAATAGTAAACTGAGTAATTCTCATTATTTATGTCTTTATCAAATGCCAAATCTATGTAAAACAATGCTGTTCATTCATTTATGTCCAGTGATGTGCAGAGGTTTGGTGATGTTTGGTGATGCCCAGGACCAACTCCTTGATTGTATGCCCCTAAGATTCAAGTAGGGGGGGGGTCCTATAGGGGCTAAAAATTTTATTAGAAACAAAGAAAAAAACAAAAAAGTATTGAACTGTTATATCATATCTATCCTCCTGTATAGCAGTGAATGCTGGACAATCTCCTCAGAGATGAAGAAGAGACTTGAAGCAACAGAAATGTGGTTCTACAGAAAGATGTTGAGGATACCATGGACCAAACATGTCAGCAGAAACAAGGTTTTGGAGAAAATGAAAACAAAAAAGAAACTTATACTTAACATCTGGGAGAGACAGTTTAAATTTCTGTGGCATGTAATGAGGAAGGAGGGCTTGGCAAACCTGATACTCACAGGACAGTTTGAGGGAAATAGAGGCAGAGGAAATCAGCGTGTAACATACTTGATGAGCTTGAGTAAATGGATGGTTGAACAGGGTTTGGGAGAGATAACAAAAAGACAAAACTTATTAAGAGCTATAAGGGATGGGAAGATGTGGAGGATCATGATCGCCTACAACCTGATGGGACATGGCACAGAAAAGAAAAAGACTGAGAAATGTGAGAAAGGTAGACATTTTTAATATATAAAAACAGGTGAAACATTAAATAAACACTTTATTCAAATTAAGTATAAGCTAAATTTTTATTTCATCTTTGTTTGGATGCCCTCTCGACATGGATGCCCGGAACTATCACACACTCTACCCTTCCTTCTGCATGCTACTGCTTTTTTCTTATCACTGGAGTTCAGTTGATAGCCACTAACTTTATGAGTAAGTATGGCAACGCTTGTTGCTACTTTAAGATTATTTAGAGAAAGCAGCTGTTGTTATACTGGGAATTTGCCTCATTGATGGAAAGGTCAGCAGTCAGTATTAGCTGAAATTCAGTGGTCAACTACAGAAGTAGAGAAAGAGAGAGAGAGAGTAAAGCTTTAATAGAAAAAAGAAAAGGTGAAATGAACAAGATGAGCTTGAGTTTTTACCTAAGTAAAGAAAGAAAGAAACTTGGTTTAACAAATAGTATTTTTTCAGTGATAGGGAATACTATCTCTGAGAAAATAGAAAGCAAATAATGTCTGGTAAAATGTAGTTGGTGTATGTGCACATACACATTACTTGTTGGAATTGCTTGCTGAGTTGGACTTATTATGTCAACTTTCTGGTTCTTGTTGCCTAAATATACTCTTTCTCTTTCTCTTTCTCAGGTCTCATATAATGCGCTGGTGAAGTATAGGGTTACAACCTCAACACACTTAGTGTTGCTATTGTAGTTTCAATAGAAATTTATTTTTCATCAAATGGAGTTGCTAACTCCACGCCCAAACAGTTTTGAATTAAGAGGTTTCCTTTTCCTAGACTGGTTGTCAACCGAAGCATGAAGAGCCTAGTCTACCCTACTGTTTATTATATAACTAGTAGAAGGAACAATAGATTCACACCCTTCCCAAGACTATTTGTGCAAAAAGCTCACTAATTTCTTGTTCTGAGCAGCTAACCATTACACCACCTACACATCCTATATATAGATGTGTAGAATCTGAATTAAAGTGGAGAAGTGAGACTAAATAAAAATCTTTTTAATGACAACGGGTTTCGCCTTTGTGCACTAGTTTGGTGACTTCAGGTCAGAATGAAAGACGAAACTGTACCAAAATAAACCTGCCTAATGATTTACACCTGGAGAAACAAATCTTAAGAAAGACTACATGAACATCACAGAGATTTCCTGCATAAGAACATTTTAAATGCATCAATAGTTCATTTTAACATATCTGGACACAATTTGAACAAAAATAAATGCCAGTTTAATTAAGAGGGAAAAAGATTTACTAAAAGGAAAATGCATTGAGAGTGTGCTGATCTCACAATTCTTGATGATAAACCTAAGACCAGGCTCATACATAATATCACAGATCATCACAAAATCAATAGCAGCCACAATGCAGTATACAAGCTAATGGAGAGAATAATAGAAATATCTACTTGGAGTGGACTAATTTCAAATCCAACAGACATTAACGGATTTTATACAAAAGACACAGATTTGTTCATTCCTTTCGAGTAGAAGACAACAATCCAGAAGACATTAATAGCTTTAATACAAAAAAACATACACAATTTTGTCTTTCATTCTGACCCACCTACTCCATGAAGTTGAAAAGCATTGTCATTAAAAAGATTTTCTGCTTTGTTTCAATGTAAATGTGTGTGTGTATGTGTATGTATGCATTATGTTGTTTATATATATGTAAAGGTCTTATGTATGCAAAGTGCTAATATATATTTTGTGATGTTAATGAATACTCATTGCCACTTTCATAATGTCAACAAATACTCATTGTCACTTTTGTAATGATCATTGTAGTACAGACTTTGTAATCACAGATACAACTATAATAATGCCTTTGAACAATACTAGTGACAGATGCCTTCAAATAACACTCACACTAATAGCACTTGTTTGATAATACTCACTCGAAAAGTAACCAACGAATAGTAATCTGTGTAGTGATCCATATAGTGATCAGTATAGAGAAATAATATAAAGAAAAGCGTAGAGAAAAGAAAGGTGATCCGTATAGAAATAGAGGATAGTATAGAAATAGTGATCAATTAGACGCCATGTTAATTCCCATATATACATTTCTTTTGCAATCACATGATCTACTTATTCAAAATGGGATCGCCTGTGTTTGCTCTCTGGTGATCTGTGTTCTAATTCCAATGCCGGCAGCGACACTTTATTCCTATATAACAATATATGTGCTGTATGAGATCAAAAATAAATATATGCAATATTGAGGATGTGATTGTTAAAATTATTTGATATTACCTTATCTATTTGCCTACAGTTTCCACTCCACCTGGAATACAATCTGTCAATAACAGGTCAAAGCCAAGTTTCTTATTAATCACCCGTCTGCAACAAAGAGGCTTGTTTTATAGAAGTGGAGGTGCTAACTCTCCACCCAAAATTATTTGTCATTTAATGCTTGGGTAATACTGAAACAGTTGAATAATTTCTGAGAGAGTATGTGAGGTAGAGTGAGAGGGCAAAAACAAATAATAATGTACATATGACAGGGTGCAGAAAAATTCTTCGCCTGAACCCAAAATCTGACAAAATGACCAATTAATACTACTCAGAAACACCTATTTTAAAATTTACTCGAACTTAACATATTTCAAGGCAAGCAGAATTTTTGTCAGTGTTACAGCTTAAACCAGACACCAGGTTGTTCGTAGGGTGCAGCTTCTTCCAGTTAAATGATTTTGGCTTAAAAATAATCTTTCAGCCAGATTGTCACCCATGAATTAAGACCATGAGAATTTGTAGCAGTAAGCAGATTTTATTCTCAGGTTGTAACCTACTGCTATAGACAAGTGAAGCTGAGATGAAGCCTAGATGAGGCGGGAGGTTAACAGTTTAACGGATGTCTTTCCTGTCCTGGCGATGTGAAGCAATTTTCTTGTCACTCTGCACCATTCTACATTTTCACGGGTAGTGACCACTGTCTTATAGAAAACATTTTTCTTTGTCTTGCCATCTTTGTCTAAAAAAGTACATTTTCATTCAGAGACTTTCTTTGTCCAACCTATTTGCCATGGTCCTTGTGAGTACCACTTCACTTAGCTAATAGTCATCAGGGCAAATCAATATCTGAAATCATTTTTGTGACAACTCAAATGTTTTCAATTTAATAAGATATCAGCTGATATTGGTATCACTACATCAAGAAGGTGTGTAATAAAAACTGGAGAGACAATTGTCACTAAATTAATAAATGTTTAAATGACTTATCTTTTGACTGATTCAAAAGTTTCATGAACATATCACTCATCAAAGTTAGCTAAATCTATCAAATTCTTAACAGATATATTTATAATGGCTAGCTGCTCATATCTGAGTATGCCTGTCTATTAGGGTGGCTAGCCAATCCCTGTTGCAGACGTCTGCTCAGGCACATTTGTGTTTGTTCAACACCCACAAATCCCACCTGTCATTTATACTGCAACTATGTTGGATTGTAGTTACAGTCTCTGGGAGAGAGTGCATTATTTGGTGTGATCAACAGTTTGAACAAGGTCAGCACACTCAAATCCTCAGTCATGATGAGTTGTGACTTTGTGCTAACACAACCATCGACAGCTCCCAAATAGTTCTATCTACCCAATTTCACTCACAAGGCTTGGGTCAAACCATGGTATGGTTTTTCAGGCACCTTCAAAAATTGTTCCATGCTGGGATCATGCTCTTCAGACCAATAACATCGAGACTCACCTCCCTGATAAATTGACCATGATGTGATTTGAACCTGGGTCTAGATCAAAATCAGAAAGCGAATGTTCTAACCACTCAGCCATGTGCCCATAACATATCATACTTATATTCTATATAAGAAATGCTAAATACATAGATTTCAAAATTTGTACTATGCTAAAGGCTGTTAACAATGTGGCAACATTTAAATATTTAAAACCAATACATATCAAATGTGTTAGGGGTGGGGGTAGGGTGTCTCGGTCGGCTGAGAATTTTCAGTTTAACCTTGCATTTCTGCCCAACTTATATTGTGAGTCAAAAAGCTTTCTAGAGTCTGTTATATTATTTTACACAGAAGTTAAAAGCAAAAGCATTGTTTATAACAAACTTCAATAAAAAATAAAAAAAACATTTTTTTATCATCCATTATTTTTCCACCTCAATGATTTTGTCTGTCACAATATTTGTTCAACAAGAGCAACACATTTCAGAAAACCAATCCAAACTTAATGGATATTTTGTAGCTGAAAACATTCTAATTGGATTCCAGATCCTCAAAGTGCCACTGCAGTCAATTCCAAAACTAAACATAGAAAAGTAAGAGAAAATAGCAAACTCAGATGATTTCAGCTAAAAATAAAATGTGTCTGAATTTAGTGTTAAAAGCATGACAACTTGAAACTCAATTCTTCCCACCACAAGCTCAACATGTTAGCATAACTAAACAGATTAAACCTATATTGAGCTGACCAAAATCATTGTTGAATTTATTCTACTTCTCTGTGTCATGTCTCTTCAGGGCGACCATGGCTCTCCACAACTTCCTGTCTTTTGTAACTCTTAGTAAGGCTTATCTTTTTGCTTTCTCACTTGTTTTGCCAACCATTTGCACAAGCTGATCCAAGTCTTGTGAATGAAATTGGGTTGGCAAAAATGTCTGCAATCCAGCATGAGGTTACAAGTCATTGGGACCAAGTGTTTGAGAATACCAACCTTGTTTTAACTACTGATCATGTGCTTTTTTTCTCTGTCACTCTCTCTCTCTTTCTGACGGAAACTGTAAGTAAGGTCTACTTAGTACAGTTGTAGTATAAAACCCAAGGGGGCTCCGTGGGTTTTGAAGAAATACCTAATGTGTCTGAACAGCAATCAGCAACAGGGAATAGCTAGCTGCCCTAGCAGACTATAGTTTCCCAAGACTATCAGATACCACCACCCCCCACCCACAAAAGGGTGTTTAAAAGTTCTCAGCCTAACCAAGAAATAATTTTTTTTTAAATTTGAAGTTTGATTGTTTAGTCTGATTTTGAGAAGTGGATCAGGATGAGAGCATTTCAGCACTCCATTATGTATAAACATATACATAAACTGAATAAGAGATAAAAACAGTGATCAATGAGGATAACTAACCAGCTACATAGATAGAGAAAGAGAGAGATAAGGAGAAAATGTAGATAGAGATAGATCCTTTTAAAGATTAGATAGATAGGTAAATTGTTTCAAAGATAGATAAATAGAGAGATAGATCCTTTCAAAAATAGAAAGATTGATCCTTTTAAAAATAGATAGATAGATAGATAGATAGATAGATAGATAGATAGATAGATAGATAGATCCTTTCAATGATAACCTTCAAAGTGCACAGACAGAAATTAAACCAACTGAATATGAAAGCAAAGGAAATGGCTTGCAATTAAACAAATTTGCTGTTAAGGAAACCATTTTGTTGTCATGGCCACAGAAAACATTTACAAAAACATTTCAAAATGAAAAACTGCAGGGAAAGAAAATGTTTCAAAGCTTTCAATCCAGAAGATGGAATTTCCATCCATTTTGGTTGCTTATTCTAAGTAACAGGAATCACTTCAATTGACAAAAGCTGTGGGAAGTCTATAGATCAGTTAAAATGATATTTAAATAATAAAACTATGCCTAATACCGGAGTCATTATCTGATAAAGACTTTGTTAGAACTACCGCAGTTTGTGTTTTGAATAATCAGTATAATGAACAATAGTGTTAAAGTCATTATAAAAATATCTTTTGTCTTTTATTACTAAAAAATGGAAACAAAATAAGGAAAGAAGAAGAAGATAGAAAAAAAAGTAAAACATTAGAAACAGAAAAGGAAAGATAAGAAAGCCACAGCAAAGAAAATAATAATGAGAACATTTACATTTACATTTTATATATATATATATATATATATATTAATTCATATATATATATATATATATATATATATATATATATATATATATTCATATATTTTCATTTTTGTTAGGAAGCAAAGTCTGATGATCCGCAGTCCTTTAAAAGGGCTGAGGTAAAATAACTTATTACACGGAACCTTAAAGTGGTCTGTTTTTATTTAAATTATTTGCTCTGGATTTACATTGAGCTCTCTGGATTTTATCCTTCTTAGATTTACCCATACAGATTACCTAGTTTTTCATAAACTAAATATATATATATATATATATATATATATATATATATATATATATATATATATATATATATATAAGTTATGAAGAACTTGGTAATCCATATGGGTAATCCCAAGGAGGATGAAATCCTAAGAGCTCAATGTAAATCCAGAGCTAATATTTAATAGGAAATATATATATATATATATATAATTTTTTATATTAAGACATTACACTGAAAACATATTAAAATTGCAGTACAATTGCAGGTATGCTGCAATGCATATCAATGCATCTCATCATTGTAAATTACTGGTGAGTGAATAAATTAATTTAGATTTAAAATCAAAATACCTCTTTTTTCGAAAAAAAATGAAAAAGGTGGTTATAAGGTTTGTGGGCTTTACTTTGATCAACCAATTAAATATGACCGACATTAAATTTAAATTGTTTTTCATAAATGGCTCATAACCTGTAGATTGGCAGCTAACAACAGCCAGACATAAACTTAAAGTAGATACATATGTTTACATAAAATATACAAACCAGAAAATGCAGTTTCCTAAGAAATAAAACAGCGGGTAGAGAGGTAATTTAACAAGATGCTTAAACAAATTATATGCTTTGTGAATTTCCTACAAAAACGTTTTTTGTAGTTGATAAATAAATGGCTTCTCTAAGAAACTAGTAAATAATTTAAATATATAGAATTATTTGGTAAATAATCATCTCATCATACCTTCATATATATATATATATATATATATATATATATATATATATATATATATATATGTATATGTATATATATATATATATATATATATATATATATATATATATATATATATATATATATATATATATGTATTTCTGAAGAATTAATAGATTTATTTGTAATCTGAAGTTTTTCTTACTACAAATATTATTATAGTGGATACTTAGTATTTGAAATAGACAATCTATTTTTATTTATTAAACAGTATGTGTTACATTCATGGCTTGAAATGAATACAATATGGAAACCAGTAATAAGGAGTGCAAAAGAAAAGTGATAATAACAACAAAAATTGCAATATGAGCTCTGGTAAAAAACATGCAATGATAACAGCAAAAATTGCAATATGAGTACTGGTAAAAATGGTTGCTGAAGACATTAAGTTTATAAGTCCCAGAAATTCATATATAGCTGTCCTTAAGGACACATAGCACTGTGGATAATGGTGTTGGTTAGATCCAGTGACAGGACCCAAAGAGTTGTGAGTTCAATACCTGTGACAGTGGAGAACATGGAGAGGTGAATTAACAGGAGATAACTAATAACTGACATCCATTAGACATGGCACATGGAACAGTCTACTTCATAGGACTGGGCTTTGTTGATGTTGCCATGTTATGCATGCACAAGATGCACAGGTATTTTCAAAATGTTTTGAGAGAATATTTTTTTTTCTCAATTTGCCTGGAATCATCTGTATTCTTTTGGGGGTTTTTTTCTTTCTATCACCTTTGTTCCTGACTATCCCACACTGTGACAGTATAAAACATGTCAGAAAATAACCTTTCCAGTTTGTCATATTTTTCTAAATACTGTTTGTTGACATATAAAATAATACAAAATTATATATATATATATATATATATATATATATATATATATATATATATATATATATATATATATATAAAAAGAAAGAACAGTAAGATATATAATCTGTTGTATTATTGATATTTTTATTTTTACAAAATAGTTCTCAATGTAAATTTACAGAGCATTAATATTATAAATTAACTGATTTAAAAATATGTTTTTTTTCGCTACACAGTAATAACCATGTTTATTAACATGGTTATTACTGTGTAGCGAAAAAAACATTTTAAATCAGTTAATTTATAATATACATATATATATATATATATATATATATATATATATTACTTCTTTACTTGATTTGTTCCTTACCACCTCATAACTCTATGTGCTTGGTAATCTGGATCACACTTTAGTATCTCTTGATATTTCTTTTGAGTCATCTACTAGAGATAGAACCTTCTATTTACAAGACTTCCTTCTGTTACTAACATACTGATTGGCATTCATTTTGTCACTTTTTTCAAGACACCTGTTGGATTGGTATTTTTAACCTTCTTATTGAGAATTTTGCCATAGAGGTTTTTTCTTGGGTTAAAGCTGGCATCAATACTTTTCTACTGTCTCAGAAATACCAGGGGAAACCCCAATCTTTTCCTTTGTTGCATCTGCCTTTTCAGCCACAATAGCCCAAAGGAATCACTTTTTCCAGCTGTACCAGAGTGATAATTGCAATCACAACGAACACCTATGTCCCCTTGCAGTAATTACAAACATGTATTCAAAAAGGCTAAGTCTTTGTTTGCTGAGAGAATGAGACACCATTTAGCCTCTAACAAATTTGGTTCTAGTGACTATTTGTGGCTATTGTCTTAAATAAGAGTAAGTCTTCTATCTCTCTTCCCTTCACTCATTTTAAGGTGTTAACATCTACTCATAAGGTAAAATGTTTTGTTTGTAAATTCTTTTCCAATTCTAATCTTGACTCATCTAGAGTATCTTTGCCTGACCTTCCACTTAAAACTGAATCTCTGTTGTGTGATATGCACATTTTCTGCTATCATCTCTAAACTGGATCTCCCACATTGCATGTGGACTTGATAGCATCCATACAATTGTCCTTAAGAAATGTACTTCTGAACTTCACAATAAATGCCTTGTTGCTTCTTTCTTACCTGCTTGTTGGAAATCCTCTTCTGCAATTCCAGTCTTTAAGAACTCAGGTGAACAGTCTAATCTTTCTAACTATTGGCCTTCTAACTCTTTTTTGGCAAAGTACTAGAGGCGCCAATCAAATCGAATTGGTTAAGCATCACACATTGCAGGTTCTTCTTTCAGATAAGCAATATGGCTTTTGCTTCTCTACGTCAACTGCTGGTGTATTAACGATTATTGCTGAAAGAGTATGTCAAGCTTTAGATAAGAATGATGAAACTCAGGCTGTCGCTCTGAATATCTCAAAGGCATTTGACATGCTGGTCTTCTTCCCAAGATGAAAGGTTACAATATTTCTTGATGAATTTTTGATCTGATTCAATCTTTCTTATCAAATTGCAAAATGAAAGTTGTCTTGAATGGCCACTCTTCTAGATCATTTTGCATAAATACAAGTGTTCTCTAGAGCCCTATTCTTGGACCTATGGTGTTCCTAACTTACATCAACAACCTTCCTGATGTCATTAGTTCTAAACTTGATATCTATACTGAGGGCACAACTACTTACTCCTGTCTTAATGGTAAATCTGATTGCTTCAATAAGATCAAATTGGCAGCTGATCTAAAAAATGATCTACAATCTGCTGTTAACTGAAGCAAGAAATGGCTTATTAATTTAAATGCCTCCAAAATGAAACTGCTCTCTTTTATTTGTCTCAGAGAAGCTTTTTTGACTTCTATCAGCATGACTGAGGCTAGCTTCTGAAAGAGTAATTCAAGTGCACCTTCTTGCGTTAATGTTTTACACTGACATGAAGTGGAAAGATTATATTGAATCAGTTGCAAGGTCTGCTAAGAAATTTGGTTCACTGTGTCATGCTAGACAATTTTTCTCGCCCAAATCTATAGGTCTATCTTTGGTCCCTACGTTAACCTCATTGTCCACTCTTATATTTACATATGCTCTGTACCTGATATTGATCCGTTTTACTCAGAAATATAGCATACCTTCAGAGATCCTTCCCTGCCCTCCATTAGAATGTCTGACGCTCAACTTCTTGAGAGCATCTCTCTGCAGCTGCTCAGTCTCATGTTGACTGCTGACCTGAGATGGAACAAATACATTGAGTCAATTGCTTCATCCATCACAAAGAAAGTTAACATAAAAACATAAAAATTTACCTTCCTCTCTTCCAGGAGCTGATAGCTTAGGGGAAAAATCTTCAACTGATGCTAAATCAGTCGGGTTTCGAACATGACTTGAGTCAATTGGATGTCTAGCCACACTGATGAACTGTGATACAGTGAAACGGTCTATCTGTGGGTGACAATATATACATCCCTAAAAAAATAAAATTCGGTTGAGCACTTTAGAGGGAAAGTGAAAATTTGTAAACAGTGACTGCTACTGCTGATAATGCAAAGCTCTTCTATAAATCAAGCACTCTGAGTCATTGACGTGTTTATTCAAAAATAAATACATAAAAATTCACCTTCCTCTCTGCCGGGAGCTGATAGCTTAGGGGAAAAATCATTGACTGATTCCAAATCAATCGGATTTCGATCCTGGCTTGAGGCAATAGCATGTCTAGCCACACTGATGATATATATATATATATATATATACAGTGTATAGACATTTTGGAGGGAAAATGAAAAGCAGTACTCAATTTAGAGATTTAGGGGTGTAGTTTGTTAGGGGTGTACTCACTTTTTAGGGGTGTAGTTTCTTAGGGGTGTACTCACTTTTGTTGCCAGGGATTTAGCTTTTAATGGCTATATTTTGAGTTATTTTGAGGGAAAAAATAAATTAACTCTGTTATATATGCTGCAGACAGGCTACTTTTCATTGTGTCAAAGTGTTATTTTGTCAGTGTTGTCCCATGAAAAGATATACTTAAATATTTGAAGAAATGTGAGGGGTGTACTCACTTTTGTGATACACTGTATATATATATGAGGATGTGTGGGTTAGTGGCTCAGACAGAGAAATTGGCAAGCCAAGTTTGCATTCACTTTCACACCTTGGGAAACATATGAATCTATTTTTTATACCCACCTAACTGTAGATTAAATAGCATGGTAGACTGGGCTTTCTCACTGTAGTTGACAATCAATATAGGAGAAGTATAACTCTGAATTCAAAGCCAGTATGCAGTTCTGGCAAGGTGCATTCTATAGAGAAATGAATATTGAAAAGATTATAAAATTCATAATTAATGGGGGAATAGGGTTGTAGGTGTTATGATCTCAACTGAGGTTGAATAAAAAAAAATATGTATGTGAAGAAATGCAAGTTTCTTTTGATTGATTAAATAAAAATTAAAAGCATTTTTTCCAATATTTACTGTTTTGTTCCATTATCTTTTGCCATTTTTCAGGCAGCTTCATAATTTCATCTTCCCAAAAATGTTTCTCTTTCTCAGCAAAAAACTATTTAAATGCCTTTTGCAGTCTTCCAGGGAACTAAAATTATTTGCATTAAGACAATTCTGTAAAAATAAAAATGGTGCAATATATGGTTGGAATATGGTGGATAAATGAATACACTTTAACCAAGCTACAACTATTTTAGTCTGGTTACCAAAGAAACGTGTAGTCAAGCATTATCGTCATAGAATATTATGCATTTTTTCCATTAATTCCAAATGATTTTCATTGATTGATATTAATAAAACCCATACTTGTTTGAACTAGTTGTTTTGTTATCTCTCAGAAGTTACAATCAACATCTTCCAATGCCACTATACTCAAAGAATTATCATTTTTGGATAAAGTCCAATCTTTGGTAGGGTTAGCATCGGTTCATTTCATTTGCGTCATGATTGCCTGCATTCCATATTGTTAGAAACTAGCAGCTTTTTATTGTTCATCCCATCTTGTTTCAAAAAATGGAAAATTTATACAAAATCCAGTTGTTTTTTTTTAGCTTATATGGAAGCCACACATTGAAACAACTAACATAATCAAATTGATACAAATGATTTTCAAAGTGTGAACTGCACACAGAAATATGGTTCAGTAGATTTTTTAATTTATGTGAAAGTCACACCTCAAACCACTCCACTTAGTAATGGCATACTTTGGCTATAGGAGTGGTTTCCTGGTGAAAAAGGAAACACAAGAAACCGCTCCTATAGTTGAATCATGCCATTACCAAATGGAATGGTTTTCCTAATTAAAAAGGGGATACAAGTTTGGTTCCTCTTGGGAGGCACATTTTCTTTAGTGTGACTTCTCAGTCTAGGCTGGTTGATATTATGTTCACTGTTTAAGAAAATAGAAAACCAGGGATGTCAACTCAAACATTTAGACCCACTAAAAAAAATAATGTAAGTAATAAAACATAGCGATAAACAAAATGATATAAATAGAGAAAAATAAACCTATGGAAACTGAGATAGATATGAACATAGATACAAACAGCATTTGAAAGTATGGATGTTTTAGATGTACTCCCATTTCAACAGATTTTTATTCCTACAGGTCTTCTCCATAAGCTGAAAAGTTATGGTGTCTCTGGATGAATATTTAAACTGATCCAGTCTTTCTTATCAAATTGTGAAATGAAAGTTATCCTGAACAGCCATTTTTCTAGATCCTTTTTGTACTAATGCAGGTGTCCTCAACGAGGGCTCTATCCTTGAACTTTGTTTTTAATTTTCATTAATGACCTTCCTGATGACATCAGTTCTCAACTTGGTATCTACACTGATAACACAACCATTTACACCTGTCTCAATAGTAAGACTGATCTGTTCAATAAAGTCAAATTGGTGGCTGATGTCCAAAAAGACTTTCGGTCCATTGTTAACTGGGGCAAAGGATGGCTTGTTAATTTTAACATCTCCAAAACTAAACTGCTCTTTGTTAATCATCTGAGAGATCTCTTTCTGCCTTCCATCAGCATTGCTGATGATAACCTCCAAGAGAGTGATTCAATGCACCTTCTTGAGCTAACTTTCTCAAGTGATAAGAAGTAGAAAGATTATATTGAATCCATGGCTAGGTCAGCTGCCAGGAAGGTTGCTTCCCTATGTTTTGTTAGATGGTTTTTCTCTTCAGAGTCTATCTTACATATCTATAAGTCTACAATTCATCCATGATTACAATATTGCTGCCAGATATGGTCCTGCTTTCTATCTAGAGCTCATTAATAAAATCCAAAGAAGAATCAGCAATATTATTGTCCCTGATATGGCATCTCGGTTTCAGTTACTTTTCCACCACTGTAAGATTGCCTCCCTTTGTCTTTTCTATAGATATTTTCATTGCAATTGTTCAGATGAGCTCTAAGCTATAGTGCCTAGACTCTTTGAGTTTAAGTATTAGACTAGCAAGGAGGTTTCATCAATTTACAGTTGAACAAGCTAGATATAACTGTAAGTTTTATGCTAACAGTTTCTTTACTTGCACTTCACACTTGTAGAACTCCCTTCTGGCTCCATGCTTTCCAGCCAACTTTAATCTTCAAAAGTTTAAATGCAATGTCAATTGCTATCTGCTGTCCTCCTGATTACTCTTCTTTTGTTCTTGCTCCTTAGTAATGTTTTTGTTTTCTAATTATTCCAATCAATAAACTCCTTGTGTCTTAGTGACTTTACTGCCATACTTGGAGTGAACTCATTTAAAAAAATAAATCTAGTGGGGCTTCTTAATCTAGGCTGGTTTATATTAATTCCATTTTTCAAGAGAAAAACAGAGATAGCAAGTCAAAAACATTTATCCACTAAAAATCTTGAGAGTAATAAGAAATAAGGTTGGATTAAAACATCCATTTAACATAATCTATTTCAGTCTGCTCAGATCTATCTTTGTTCATATCACTTCATCTACTGATATCTATCTATTTCTGCTCAGATCTATCTTTGTTTATATCACTTTCTCAATCTATCAAAAATCCATATTAAATGGCAAGGAGAATTTAGGCAAAATAACATACTGTAAATTGTGGCATACACATTGACCTGGCATACAAGTCAGCCTCAAGATTTTTAGCTCAAAATTCTGAATATAGGCCGATAACTACCATAGGGGTTGACCCCCTAAATATATGGTAGGTATCAGCTGTTGTGTCAATAGAATACAGAAGTTGTTTTATTATTTTATATTAATTTCTGTGTGAATATGCCAAGTTGTTAGGAGTGCTATCCCACTTGTTTACAATTCTGTGGTAAAAGTTTGCATTTTATACCTGCCATATAAGTCAACGGCTAGTATTGTAAAGATGTTTTTAGGCCTGAAAACTTGACTTGTATGCCACAGTTTATAGTATATTAACAGCAAAAGTTATAACAGCATTTTGTCCATCAATCATTCTTCTTATCTATGAAACAAACTGTTCTATAACTGTTATAGACGAGCGTATGGTTGCAAGAAAGAAATACGACAACAGCAGAAATAGATTTACATGGTTTATTTCAACAGGAACGTGAGGGTTTGGGACAGCTACCTTGTGGTATAGTTCATAAGCCGGCTTTGGTTCTAGGTCGATCTCTCATAGTAGTTCACACATGTTGACAGTGGTTGATGCTCTCCTGCTGACAGCTGCTGACCGTGACGGGTCTTGTCCCTGGCCACCTGTTGACTGTCCGTTGAACTTCCGTGTGACCCCTTTTATACCGTTTTTTTTATGGCTTAACAGGCTCAAAAAATGAAGCGAATATAATTAGGAGGGAAGCATTTTTATTGGACGAAAAATAGAACACTTTAAATATTTTATTTTTCGACCGGAACACGTGTGTCGGGAACATTTGTAAACGAAGATAATGGTCATTTTGTGACGGGTCTTTGTCCTGTTCAGATCCGGCTCTCGCTCTTGAGTATTTGCCTGTAAATCGGCTGAGATATGTCTTATTTTATTTAGGCCTGAAAACTTGACTTGTATGCCACAGTTTATAGTATATTAACAGCAAAAGTTATAACAGCATTTTGTCCCTCAATCATTCTTCTTATCTATGAGACAAACTGTTTTATAACTTTCAGTAAAGACTGAATACATCCCACAAGCAAAATAGTCAGTGAGCCAAGTTTCCTAACCAGCACTTGGCAAACATGGACAAATATGACTGCAATAAGACATGATGTTGTAGGAATATTATTATTATTATTATAAATAAATAAAAATAAAATATAAAATAATAATGAAAATTATAAAAATAATAACATAAAAACAGTGTATAAAATAAATTAAATAAAAATTAAAAATAATAAAAATACTCCCAGCATGCAACAAAAACTGATCCTGCTTGAAATACAGACATCCTGCCAAAAGACATTTAAATTCAATATCTTTACCACAAAACTTGGTACAGGCAACACCTGTCCAAATTCTCTTTGTGATATTTCTCCCTTTTTAAAACAATTGTAACTTAAAAAATACACACAAAAATATAAATAAATTGTATGAAAGTCACGTACAATTTCCCATGCTTTTCCTGTTATTTCTGTATGCTTTATTTCCTGTCAAGTATGTTTTATCTCCATGAACACAAGGCTAATTTCTCTTAATATGATGTGAGTGAATCCCCCACAACATTTTGATGACCACCAACATTTATAAGAAAAATAACCTATTCACCTACAGTGTCAAAAGGACAGTTTTTCCTATGACATCATTTTTTTTAACTACCTTCATTCTTTGGCGATGTTTGTTGTTTTAAAAAGTGATGATTAGAATTGGAATAAAACCTGAACATATGAAAGTGAATTTATAATTTTTATTTTTGAGAATTTCCAGCAAAAATATTAAGCACTGTTTAGTTGTCCCAGGTACTTTCTATGTGTTACCCAAGTTTCACATGCATGAAGAAGTGAATCTTCAACTAGATCTAAATAGAGATATCAAAGTTTTTTTTTCTTCCCAGCTTATAAAATCTAAAACTTACCTGACCAATTCAAAGAGATTCCATTATCCAGAGTATATGTTATATTTAAGGTATTTCTTTAAATACCATGTCCCTTCAGAATATAAGTGATCATGTCTCTCCACAGATTCCTTTCCTTTATTATCTGTGAAATACCATGCATTCTTAGAGTGGTTTGCCATTGCCTTCTCAGAATTTTCCTTCTTGAAGACTGATTGCCACACAAGGCTGGAGAGCCAGTATACACTGCTATTTAACACATAGCTAGAGGGAGAAGAAATAGATTCATGCTTTTTGCATGAACATTAGTGCAAAAGTGAATGCAACAGACTAACCTAGAATTTGGACTTGGCTTGCTGATTCTACATTCTGCACTGATTGTTCACTGTGTCATTTTAGTCAGTTTGTCTATCTTACACATTTATAAGTCTACCATTCATCCATGCCTTGAATATAGCCACCACATCTGGTCTTGGGTTTCTGCTATGTAGCTGGAGATTTGTGACAAAATCCATCGAAGAATCTGCAATGTTATTGGTTTCAATCAGTTTCCCCATCATCGTAACATTTTCTATAAATATTTTCATGGTAACTCTTCTGATGAGCTTTCTCCTTTGGTACCTTGACTTTATGAATTTAAACACAGTACTAGTTTAGTAGATAGGTCTCATCCTTATTACAATTGACATTGCTAAATATAACAATAAGTTCTATGTTAACAGTTTCTTCTCTTGCACTTTCTCGCTTATGGAACTCTCTTCCAGCTTCTTGCTTCCCAGTTAACTTTGACCTTCAATAATGTAGATGCAATATCAATCATCATCTTCTGTCTACTTAAATCCTGTTCTCTTATTGACCTCTCTCCTTAATAATGATTTTTATCAGATTCTTTCACACTCAGTAACCCCATGCATCTTAGTGGCTTTATTACCTTGCTTGGGGTGAAATGATTAAAAAAAATAAATTATATATTCATTACACTACCTACACCTCAGAGGCACAATGGAGTAATGGATAGCAGCTCAGATTGAAGAATTGGAGAGTCGAGTTCAAATTCCAGTTGATTCCATTACATTCACTTACATGCTAATACTCTTGGGAAAAGTATGAATCCTCTTCTTTTCACCCCAGCTTTGGGTAAATAGCAGGACGGACAGGGTTCTATAGCTTTCGATGGGAACTGGTCTACTGCAGAAAGAAATGGCAACCTACTGCAGGAAAAAATCAGCCTCATCAGACATGTATCGAAAGATACATGATCGCCTAAGTGTATATCACGCATGGCACATAACTGACTGGCCTACACCTCCCCTTAAGGTGCTACCTAAATATAAAAAACATGAACAAGCTCTCATTCACACGTCTGTATCTCCAATAATTAACCATTTTTAATTCTTCTCGATTGTTAAGAGAATTAATGTGGGGATAGATGAAACAGTTTTGCACTACAAATGAGTAGGATATGACACATAACCATTTATAAATTCATGTAGGACTAATTTTTTTTCTGTCTGTTCCCACCTTACGTGATATTTTCAGCATCCTTCTGTAGAACCATGTTTCTGTTGCCTCGAGTCTCTTCTTAATCTGTGAGAAGATTGTCCAGCATTAGGAAAGTCATGGCAATTCACAGATAATAAAGTAAAAGAATCTGTGGAGTGTCATGATCACCTTCATCCTAAAGAGACATGACATTAAAAAAAAATATATATATTAAAAAACAGAGTTTTTTTTTTTAACTTTCTCTATTTAACCTTGAACATACAGTACCCAATCCTGCTACCTCCCACCATTTTTCCAAATTTATTGCAAATCTCATAGGCGCCCTTTTTTTTTCTTTTTTTTTTTTTTTATACCTGTACTAAATATGCGTTTTTTATTCAAATCCTTCCCCTCGAGGGTATCCACCTCTTCTTAAGCCTTTTCTTTCTCCCCTTCTTTACAAATCCCTTAAAAGTATTTTAAAAGTATTAATTACTAAGCTTAGTTTACTCTGGCATAAGACCACATAGTGTGGAATTATCAATGCGAAACTCCACAATAAGACGCTCTCAAAGTGTGTAAAATTGAATGATTGAATTTTGTGTTCGTTTTTAAATGCAAAAAGCTTTGTAACTTGTTTTGCTTCAAAAAGTACAATTCAATCAGTTTTTATTTTATTTTATCCGTTAAACTTCTCTCCGCCGATACGTTTCATTTACCTTGGATTTTTTCAGAACTCCGTAAGAAAATGTAAAATTCTTTCTAGTTTCAAATTAAACATCGCAAAAAACCCCCAAAAAACAGTTTCTTGTTTAATTCTATTTTTAATCATTTTTCCTACATAATGCAAAATAATAATAATAATAATAAAATAACTATTTAAGTCCAGTGGTAAGGGGCTCGTCTTCATAGGCACTCGGATGAGCGCCAAAGTGATACCAGGTACCTGAGACGGACTTCCTCCACAACAAAGGGTCGGGTAAAAACTGGACTATTTCTGAATCCTGGTCCTTTACACGCGAGACACCCACTTTACTTCGTTTTTCGCGGTATTCCTTTCAGATAGGCGTTCTGATGAACCCCTTTTTATTTCTAAATAATGCAAACTGAGAGATTTATTTTCATTCATTCAAAATTCCAACCAAAGTCATGGATTTTTTTTAGACAAAGTTGAGTAAACTCTAGTCTACTCTAAACTTATTGTGAGTTTCCACGCGGAAAAAAATCAATAAAAATAAATTTTGAAAGAGCAGCATCAATGCTTCTTAAATTATTGTACAAAAAAGAAAAAGTACGCCAATTTTCCAACCAAGTAAAAAAAGGACTACGAAAAATTAATTACCATTCATTCAAAATTTTCATTTTTCAACATGCCTAACTTCAGAAGAAAATTGGATTTTAAAGTGGAGAAGCCTCTTCTTTTTTTAAAGAAAATAAAAATTAATGAAATAAATGTTCGAGATTTTAAATTATTATCTCCGTTGCTTGATGTTTGTTAATAGTTTAAAGTTACAGACAACACAGTGTAACGCAAATACATTTATTTTTATTTTTAAATTTTTAACAGATCCCGATGTTTGATGAGTTTTTTTCTTGTTCTTTCTATATGCAGGCATCTCAAGCCATTTAAGTCTAATAAGAACAATACATATATTTAAAAAGATTGATGCATTCATTAATTTGAAGAGAAGCGAATAACGATATGATACCATGTTGGTGCATGCTGCTAGCAGCACCAAAGTTAGCGTCTGTATCCTACGTGCTTCTACTCTACTTCTTAGTTTGCTAACTTGATGGCACCTCTTCGGCAATCCAATGCCAATAATACTGCAACAACAACTTAGTTGCTGGCTGATTCTGACAACAAAAAAAAAAGAAAAAATAACGTGGTACCATTATTGCTGTCTTTTATTGGTTATCATACGCATACGGCATACACACACACACACTTTCTGTCTATTATTGGCAAAAAGACAGGAAAGATGTCAGATGCTGCCCCTTAACTGACCATCGGACACAAAATTCCATTTCATTAAGTTAATTATAAATTCCCCTCCCCTTTTTTTTTACCATGGATGAAGAAAAAAGGAATAATTCTAGCAATCGACTGTCAAGTGAACTGTTCCTTAAATACACAGAAACAGCGATAGGTGCCTTACCAGGTAAATATTTTTTTTTCTTTAAAGTACTTTTATTTTTGTTTTATTTTCGCTGGTCACTGTAGTGCATGTGTACGCGCGTATGTGTAACACGCAACTTCCAAGCGAAGAAATTTGAAATAAAAAAAGAAAAGAAAAGGTGTGTAATAATTAATAGTACATACATGCGTTTTTTTTTAATTAATGTTACTTAATTTAAATTACTTTTTTTCTTTTTTTTTTTTGATAATTCATTCATAAAATAATGGTTGAGAATTCGAAAGAACAAAGAAACTTCAAATGGATTTTTTTTAAAAGAAGAATAAAACAAAAAGTTACTCCGCAAAAATGCCTATTTTTAAATTGAGAAACTTGATTCACTGAGAAAATCATAGTGAAATCATCTGACGGAGAAGTCGTTTACCGCAAAAAAAAACATGTTTAGTTTCTGTTTAGTTTACTGTTTACAGAAGCAGTTTTTTTTTTTTTAATATGCTGAATTTTGCAAACGTTTTTACATCTTGGTTATTAAAAAGGAATGCTAAATAAAAAAAAGTCATATTTTATCTACAATTCACTTCTTTACGTTTACTTAGAAGAAAAAAACGTGAAAGACTTGCACTTGACGCATAACTAAAAAAAAAAAATGAAGCCGGTTTCTTAAGAAGTCTAAAAAAGGATGATACACATTTATAAGCAGACACTATGTGAAGAACTTGCATTGTAACAGTCGAAGGTCATTGCCTGCAAAACAGTTTATTCACCATATTACACACATATTTCGACCTCCTCAAAAGATGATCAATTAATGGGTAGGGCTGTAGCAGACGTCTAAGATTAGAGGTTTACAATTCTTTATTAACAAAAAAAGTACCTGGTTAGGTGCTGTAAAAATGATTTATCCTTCCCAGGCTCCTAAAAATTCCACATGGCATACGGTAATTAATTGGAAAAGTAAAAGTACCCCAATTATTCCTTAAAGCTCGTTATAATGAAAAAAAAAATGATTTTAATAAAGTGAAGTCTCCTCTCTTATTAAAAAAAAAAAAAAAATAGAAAGTTTTTGATTTTTAAATTACTATCTCATATTTTCGGTGTTATCATGTTTAGTTACACAAGTACACCACCAAACTTATTTTACAGCGCTTGCTACCTTGCTCAACTCACTAGGTAGACGATGAGTTTTTATTAAAAAAAAAAAAGTACTAACTAAATTTTAAATACTTTATAAAACTAAATGGCAAAGTTTTTTTATTCATTTATTTATTATTATTTTTTGAAACGTTATCATCGCGTTGGAAACATAGTCACGGCTAGAAAACAAAATAATCAATTATTCTTGTAAGAAGACTTAAGAAGAAACATCATTTAATTAATATTTATTTTGTGTGCCAAAAACTATTTCATGAAATTCTAAAAAAAATTTATTGTAAAACTAAAAGAATCAATCACTGCACTAATCCACTTCTGTTGTTTTTTGTTTTGTTTTTTGTTGTTGTTTTTGAGAAAACTTATTGATAACTTTTTTAGTTTTTATTTATCTTGGAAAAAGAAAACAATAAAAGAAAAAAGTACCCTTCATGTAGGTGGTTAGGTTTACTATATTTTTATTATCTAACAATAATTATTTGATTAAAATTTTATGTGCTTCTTTGTGAATCGATTCAGTGATATTGAAATCGAATAGATGACTTACTACTACTTATAATCGAAAACTTTGATGACTTATAAATTTGATTTGAGAAATAATCTTTTTATTTTATGTTTTTACACTTAGAAATATTTCATAAATCAGCTCCTGATACACATGATGTTTCTTTTTGTTCTTACTTTAATTTTTTATTATTTTCTAATTTTGTTTTAATTAATTAACTTTAATTTTTTTCTGGTATGTGTCCATTTTTTTCGACGAAACAAAATCTAAATCAGCATCACTCTCTAAGCCAAATTATTTTGATAGGATTCATTTGAAAATAATAAATACCTACTTTTTTTTTAATCAGTCGCATTTTTAAAACTGTCAAAGTAAACAAATTTGGAAATCATTTGAAGAACAAAAAAAATAATTCTTTTTGCTTAAAAATCCATGACGTCTCTCTTCCTCTCTGTATTTGCTACCCGTATATACAACAGAAGCAAAATGTCACACAAAGTTTTTATTTTTTTTAAGTCGGTAATAATCTGTATCACACTCGCAGCTTGAAGAGGGGTGAGCTCCGTTAGGTTATCTTTCCCTAAAAAGCAAGTAATGTTTGTTTCAAATTACATGAAGTATATACTTTAATTAAATTTTCTAATTTTCCTAAAATAACTTTTGAAAAAAGTAAAATTGAATATTACAAGATTTTTAAACGGAGAAATTAACTTTTGTTTACAAAACTGTTAATAATGCCTGACATGATTGATTTACAATCAATTTTGATGACTCTAAAAAACAAAAAAAAAGATCTTTAGCTAAACTTTCGGACGTGTTAGAAAGGATTAAAAAATTTAAAAAAATATTCAAAAAATACTTTGGTCCTTCCTCTTAATAACATAAACATTTAGATGCTAAAAAAAAAATTGTTTAATCGAGTTTGGGTCCTTTTTCGTCAGGGTATTCTCTTTTTTAGTGAAGTTTTAAACTTACCTAATTTGAAACATACCACTGCTGCTGTACATGTGGTGCATTACAACCCTAATGGACTCAAGACGTGATAAACCCGTTATGGTAATTTATAAATAATAAAGAAAAAAATAAAGGAATCCACGGTGAGTCATGATCATCTGAAGAGATTTGATATTTAATTTAACTAAAATAAAAATCTTTATTCACTCAATACGACACAAGTCACATTTTGTGTTGCGGTGGGTCATCTAGAAATTGCTCAGTTCAATCAGCTTTTGCTACAGATATTAAAACATGTCCCTCCCTGACCTACACCTCTTCGTTTAATGGAGCATTACAGCTCATCAGACATATTCCCGGGGGTATCAAGTCTGATTGAATCATTATTAGTTTCCATTTTGGAAGAGCCTGAAACCAGGGTATTGTTTTTTTGTCTCTAGTCATAAATAAAATTGTAATTGTAATGGTTTACCTGATTTTAAATTTTACTTTACTTCTCATAAAAATTAATTAATCTTTGTAAAGAAAATAAATAGACTTTTTATAAAAATTTTGTTGTTGTTCTTTACTCTGTACAAGGTACAAGAGCCAATCGAAGTAGAGGATTATAGTTTTATGTGTAATGTAAATAATTAAGTCTAGGCCTAGATCACTCCACTTGAAGACATTAGATTGAAACTCATCTTTGTTGCCATATTTATCATAACGTTTCGTCTGTTGTACACTCTGGCCTTCTTCAGGTGGTGGGAATGTCGAACTGAACCCTTTATTTCGCTTGCTGCAGTAGACTATTCTAGTTCCACATGCCATGTCTAATGGATGTCAGTTATCAATTATCTCCTGTTAATTCACCTCTCCAAATTCTCCACTGCCTTAACCAGGTATTGATCTCACATCTCTTTGGGTCCTGTCACTAGATCTAACCAATGCCTTTATCCAGATTTTTTTTTCCCCGCAGTAGGTTGCCATTTCTTTCTGCAGTAGACCAGTTGCCGTCCAAGGCTATAGAACCCGGTCTGTCCTACTATTTACCCATAGCGGGAGGGAGAAGAAGAGCATTCATACCTTTCCTAAGGGTATTAGCATGTAAGTGAATGTAATGGATTTAACTGGGATTCGAACTCAGCTCTCCGATTCCTCAATCCGAGCCAATATCCATTACTCCACCATAGGTCCTTTTATAAAATCTCTTATGCTTAAAAGATACAGACATGTAGTAATCATAAATTGAAGGAGTTGAAAGTGTTGAGGTTTAGATACATTCAATACCAATTCCTCATTTCCATATATTAGGTTGGTGCAAAAATAATGTCGTTTTCCCACATATGTTACTGTGAAAAAAAACGACATTATTTTTGCACCAACCTAATATTTAAATGCTGAGATGCTTCTGGACATGCAATTGGACAAGAATGAAGATAACACTTGCAAACTGATAGAGATGAGGGGGAGAAAGAGAGCAAGAGTAATGAGAGAAAGAAAGCCAGAAAAAGCCAGAAAGAGAGAAAGAAAGAGAGCAAGAGTAAGCAGAGAAAGAAAGCCAGAAAGAGAGAGAGAAAGAGAGTAAGAGGAAGTAGAGAAAGAAAGCCAGAAAGAGAGAAAGAAAGAGAGCAAGATTAAGCAGAGAAAGAAAGCCAGAAAGAGAGAAAAAAAGAGAGCAAGATTAAGCAGAGAAAAAAAGCCAGAAAGAGAGAAAGAAAGAGAGCAAGATTAAGCAGAGAAAAAAAGCCAGAAAGAGAGAAAGAAAGAGAGCAAGAGGAAGTGGAAGCGGAAAAAGAAAGCCAGAAAGAGAGAAAGAAAGAGAGCAAGAGGAAGTGGAAGCGGAAAAAGAAAGCCAGAAAGAGAGAAAGAAAGAGAGCAAGAGGAAGTGGAAGCGGAAAAAGAAAGCCAGAAAGAGAGAAAGAAAAAGAGCAATAGGAAGAAGAGAAAGAAAGCCAGAAAGAGAGAAAGAAAGAGAGCAAGCGTAAGCAGAGAAAGAAAGCCAGAAAGAGAGAAAGAAAGAGATCAAGCATAAGCAGAGAAAGAAAGCCAGAAAGAGAGAAAGAAAGAGAGCAAGAGGAAGTGGAAGCGGAAAAAGAAAGCCAGAAAGAGAGAAAGAAAGAGAGCAAGAGGAAGTGGAAGCGGAAAAAGAAAGCCAGAAAGAGAGAAAGAAAGAGAGCAAGAGGAAGTGGAAGCGGAAAAAGAAAGCCAGAAAGAGAGAAAGAAAAAGAGCAATAGGAAGAAGAGAAAGAAAGCCAGAAAGAGAGAAAGAAAGAGAGCAAGCGTAAGCAGAGAAAGAAAGCCAGAAAGAGAGAAAGAAAGAGATCAAGCATAAGCAGAGAAAGAAAGCCAGAAAGAGAGAAAGAAAGAGAGCAATAGAAAGCAGAGAAAGACAGACTGACAGAGAGAAAGAAAGAGAGCAAGCGTAAGCAGAGTAAGAAAGCCAGAAAGAGAAGGAAAGAGAGCAAGAGGAAGCAGAGAAAGAAATCCAGAAAGAGAGCAAGATTAAGCAGAGAAAGAAAGCCAGAAAGAGAGAAAGGAAGAGATCAAGAGGAAGCAGAGAATGAAACCCAGAAAGAGAGCAAGAGTAAGTAGAGAAAGAAAGCCAGAGTAAGCAGAGAAAGAAAGCCAGAAAGAGAGAAAGAAACAGAGCACAAGGAAGCAGAGAAAGGAAGTCAGAAAGAGAGAAAGAAAGAGAGCAAGAGGAAGCAGAGAAAGAAAGCCAGAAAGAGGGAAAGAAAGAGAGCAAGATTAAGCAGAGAAAGAAAGCCAAAAAGAGAGAAAGAAAGAGAGCAAGAGTAAGTAGACAAAGAAAGCCAGAAAGAGAGAAAGAAAGAGAGCAAGAGTAAGGAAAGAAAGCCAGGAAAAGACAGGAAGAGAGACTCCAGAATATATTTTATAATCTTTTCATGGATGCTTGATGGCAAACTATTTTCCTGATATACTAATGTATCAGCTGAAAATAAACAATGAGTGGGATGCAAATTCAAGTCTTGTTAAAAGCTTATTCTTAAATCTAAAAGTTGTAGCAGCTATTTTAACAGCATAAGAAGCTATCAACTCACAACTGGGATTAAGAGAGATAATTAAAAGGCAAAATTTACTAAGGACTACAAATTGTGGAAATTTTGGAAAGCCATGATCACCCACATTCAGAAGGGACATGGCATATGAAGAACTGTGACATGATATATAGTGATTTACTAAACATAGCTTAGATGTGGCATATGGCCAAAAGAATGGATCACTCAGTGAGGATTGAACTCACTCCTCAGTCATAACTAATCTAGCTAGACTGTGGTGATAGATAAATAAATAAATAAATAAAAATAAATAACAAAAAGTTCAAAATTTCATCATTTCTAAGAATAGATGGATAATAAAAATCACCATACAAACAAAGTCATAGTTTGACCAACCAATCAGAAACCTTTATCAGGATGTAAGAAAAGAAATAAACAAATGATAACAAGGATACCAAAATTTCAACATCTCTAAAAATAGATAGGTCAAGCAATCTATCTGAAAGCTTTCACAACCAGGATATAACGCTGCAAGCCAATGAGAAGCAAACAGCCTTTTCAAAGTGGGTCTGTTAATGTCTATGTAAACAGATGGAAAATCAACCAAAATCAGAGTTGATAAATTGTCCATTCTCCAATGCTGCAGTCATTGTAACATATTCAGAGACAAATTACAAAATACTAGTTGGTTACCTTAGACAGCTATGTTGTTCTGCTACATTTTAAAGCATATATCTTCCTTCACCCAAATTGTTAAGGACCTGGCTACTATATTTAGATACATACATATGTATTTCCTTCCTCTCAG
>OZ010579.1:75675126-75725126 GCA_963932145.1 Acanthosepion lycidas | reverse complement strand
GAGTGAGCATGTTTACTGTGTGATCATCATATTCATGATGACCAAGAGAGCATATATAATAATAATAATATTAATAATAATAAGGAATCATCCTCAATGTATGAAGGTCCATCAGTTCAATTCTTAGAACTGAACAGCCAAACTAACCATGCTTATGATTTGATTTTAGTGATGAAAGGTACTTTTCAGAAGAAATGAATACAGAGAACTTCTGCTGATAGTGTGCCACAAGGTCTCCAAACAACACTTGAGAGTTGACCTTCTTCTGGAGTGGCTGCCAACCAAGGCTAAAGATCCCAGTCTACTTTAATATTTAACTTATATTTAGAGAGAGAGAGAGACAAAGAGAAGGATTCATAAATTTTGCCAAATGTATTTGTGCATAAGTGAATGTGATAAACTTGATTGGAATTTGAACTCGGCTCTCCCATATCTCAATCTGAGATGCTATCCATTGCATCTATCACACACACACACACACACAAACATATATGTATAATTAATACAAATATAAAGTTTGTCATGTGATTGGTATTATCTTCAGCATCTCAACAATCACTCTGTCCACTCATCAGGGGATATCAACAATTGACTGTTCATATTTCTAGTTTTTTTCTTCTATATATGCATTTTTTCATTGGTGCAAGGTTGATTTTTTTTGGTGCACATATGTGCATATGTGTAGAATATCGTGGTTATTTCTTCTTTTCATTGTTCATCTTGTCACTTTATACTCTCTTCTACTAGTTTTATACTTTTTTTCTTTTGTTCAGTTGTAGCAATTTTGATATCCAGTTTTTCAGATATCCACTGTTCTTGATAATTCATAAGCACTCTAGTGTTTACTTAAGTTTGGAAAATTGTATTTCATTTTTTTACATATTTATATTAATCATTAATATTTGCAAGTCATACACACACATATATACACACACACACACAATTAAAATTATAACTCTGGAGTTATATTTTCTGATTTCTTTTTGAATTTGTAGGTCTGATGAATTGGATCGTGATTACAGTTCCAATGTAATAAATTATAACCATATAATATTAGTGTTTGAGCCTTTTATATTACCTTTTATATTACATTCTTACTCTGTTCTGAACATTGAATTCTACCTGGATTCTATCCTCTTGGGAATTTATTTATATAGATATATATATATATATATATATATATATATATATATATATATATATATATGTATATTGATCACTAATATTATATATATATATATATATATGTATATTGATCACTAATATTATATATATATATATATATATATGTATATTGATCACTAATATTATATATATATATATATATATATATATATGTATGTATATTGATCACTAATATTATATATATATATATATGTATATTGATCACTAATATTATATATATATATATATGTATATTGATCACTAATATTATATACATATATATATGTATATTGATCACTAATATTATATATATATATATATATGTATATTGATCACTAATATATATATATATATATATATATATATATATGTATATTGATCACTAATATTATATATATATATATATATATATATGTATATTGATCACTAATATTATATATATATATATATATATATATATATATATATTGATCACTAATATTATATATATATATAAATATATATTGATCTCTAATATTATATATATATATGTATATATATATATATATATTGATCACTAATATTATATATATATATATATATATAATATTAGTGATCCATATATATATATATATTGATCACTAATATTATATATATATATATATATATATATATATATTGATCACTAATATATATATATATATATATATATATATATATATATATTGATCACTAATATTATATATATATATATATATATATATATATATATATATATATATATATATATATATAGTTTACTGCTTTCTTACAATATCTATATCTATCATGCTTTGGTATGCAGTAGATCTAAGATAGTTGCTTATTCTTCACCAGCTATAATGATTAATATTGATGTCTTTGCAAAAACAAAATTTAAAATGCTGATTTGCAAGCCAGGCAAATCTTTTTCCTTCCTATGTCTTCCATTTTCCTCAAATTAATCTAAAGTTAATAAATGTCTTTATTCCTTAATGTTTCTTTGGATTTTCCTCTGAATAATATTATTTCTCCTTTCTTTGAAAAAAGTTAAAGCAATGAAATTTTTTCTCAGTTCTCTATTCCAATCTTCAGTCATCTTGTCTGCTTCACTCAATGAAACATTCAAACAGCCATTGGGATATGGCCTCCTTATTTCTGAGCTGTTTTCTACTGGAAGTACTCATTTTTAACTAGCTAGACATAATCCATAATTCTCAAATTTTTTCCTCTGTATGAGAAGAAAGAATCCTACTTTATATAAAGGCATCAAATTCATTTAAAGAAAACGCTATCAGTTCCATCAACTGTTATGCCTGCTTCTTTGATTCGTGTTTAATAAAAACACTTGATAAATGTTCAAAGTTGTCTTATCATAAGTGTCTGATAAGAGTCTAGCAATTTCTTGAGAAATGTCTAATAAGCATTTGATATGAGTTTGTCGAGAGCTTGCAATGCTTGGTCAGTACTGAAGCCTTATACATAAAAAATTTATCATTTACAAGCAACAATTTGAAACAAAGATAAAATTCAGTTTAACCATATCCAAAATAACATTTATTCAAAAACAACAGTATGTATTGACTGTGTGATTTGGTTGTGTACAGTATTAGTGTTTGAGTACATAGGTAAAAGTGGTTTTCACAGTTGTGCACATAGTGATGAGTTTGAAATGTCTTTTCCTTAATTACATTCGTGAGATAGTAAGTAGAAAGAAAAGTGTCAGTGAAACAGTACTTAACTGGTGTTGCTAATATGGGGTGTTCCCAGTTTTTGACCTGGTTACCATGGCAATGTCATAACTCAGTGAGTTTGTTCTTAGGTCACGTTCGGTGAAGGAATGGGAAGAAGGGTTGAGTGACTGCTTTCCTTCAATCTGGTGACATGAAGTTCAGCAGCTGGCAGATTTCTCCTTCCTGAACTGAAAATTTCTGCATTATTTATATGGCTGTCAATGACATAGTGTGTGGACGTAGTTGTAAGGTAAAATTCACATCTACTTGAGATAAATGCTTTTAGTGAGGAAAATGAGTGATGGAAAAAAACATATTTTCCAACCAATCATTTTTTAGGTCTGCTACAAGTTTAATGATTCACAAGTGTTTTATGAGTGAGTAATACAAATGCAGAAGGATGTATAGTTATGTTTCATAGACTATGAAAAAGCATTTGATAAGCATGACACAATTTCAGATGTTAGAAAAACTTGATTTATTTGGAAAAGATATTACAATAATATTAAAAATGGCCATAAAACAAGCATACATCTTTCCAACACTCTTATATTGATCATTATGTGTCCCAGAAATTTCAACTGTCATTTTTCTGATCCTAAGAGTTTACATTTTACTTAAACCTTCCTCGTTGCTCACATGTTTCCTCCAGGGTATTCTTAGCAATCTTCTGTAGAATAAAATCTCAGTTGTCTCAAGTTTCATCTTCATCTGTGAGGAAATGTTCCAGCATTCACTGACATATAGGATAGATATTACATAGTAGTTCAGCACTCTTAACTTTATTTCCAACAAAATGTTTCCATTTCTTCATATAGTTTGTTTCTTTGCTTTTTTTTTTTTTCAGAATGCTTCTTTTGGTATTCTAATGCTCCTTCAGATTTCAGTGCCACTTTTTCTATCAACTCTTATAAGAATTCCCAGATAGTTAAATTTCTATACTTGCTCGATTTTAACATCTCCAATTTATAGCTTGCATCTCAGGTTTTTATGAATTTAATGTTTTGCTTTTATTTTACCTTCATCAGAAAAGGTTTTGCAAAAAATTTCTGATCAAGTAAAAATAAAAGCAGAACATGTTAAGTTTATAAACCTTTTCCTAATTGTTCCTTATTTATAATTCTGTCAGATTTAATTCATATTTGTTTCAATTCCTAATGAGAGTATATGTCTAGAAAACCAGCAATCAAAATGGCTACAATTGAAAGAAAAGAAGAAAAAGAGAGAAAAGTTTAAGGAGTGAGTGTAAAGTAAAAAAAAACCCAAAAAAACAAAAAGGACAATCCATGACATTCAACATGTACGCACATACTGGCTCATGGACACACACACATGAACTCATGCACACACACGCACGCACACACACGCATGCACACACAGTGTATCTAAAAAAAAAAGACGATACACTGAGTTCAAGTACACACTGCCCGGCTAAGTGATTGAACTCACAGTTACTATGTCACAAAATTCACAAATTAATGCTTTAATCCATGAGGTTTTTAGTCTCTGTAGGTTATCCGGATCGATATGCTCCTGATGAAGGCTGGAGGGTACAACTGCTGAAACATTGTGATAATAACAGCAAAGATGAGGACAATAGTCCACATGTAAATAGCTTCTGTGACCATTGCAGGTGTATGATATTACTCTGTTTTGCATTCAGCAGATGCAACAGTATATCAACAAGTACCTGTGTAAGTGGCTTGGAGTTCTCCCTTGCTTCTCCACAGTGGAGATTTATACCAGTGGCAGAAACCTGCAACTTCTCATTTTCTGATTGGTAGAGGAGTTCAAGATTGGGAAGGTACACCTTGACATGATGATGAGTTTATTCATAGGTTACAGCCAGGTATCAAAACTGGCACCAAATGGTCGGCAGTAGAAGCAACCCAAGAAGCAGAATCCAGTCTGCAAACCAAGGAAATAAATTATGGGGGTGATCCAAACTAATCAAACTGGCCTGGGCAGCACAAGCAACCAGTTTTTATCCAAACAGGGTCCAAAAGGAAAACAAGACATGATGATTGAAGAAATCAGGAATTTCAAGGTAGAGAAGCAAACAGCTGCTGCTGTTTCTCAGTCCAATGTGCTTAGACTACATGCAGTGATATTGATCTTATGAAGCTATCATGGAATACTGTGATTGCAATGGATCCATTGGCAATATCATTCCTCCTATGATCTACCTATGATCTCCTACCAAATGCGACCAACCTCAAGCTGTGGGGGTCCACTGACACTGATATATGTGCATTATATCAAAGTGATTGAGGCACTTTAGGGCAAGTGCTCACTGCTTGCCCACAATCACTGCAGATGTACACATGGTGTCATAACAAAGTGCTGAAAGTGGTCATGGACTTAATTCATAGTGCAAACCAACCAACAAACAGCTCGTAATTACCAGAGGATCTAAGATCCATTTTCACAAGGAAGGTGAACGCCCTGTACAAAATCTCAAATAACTTCCAACATGACACTTCTGAATGCAGCCCATGATTGGATGGTGTTAGTTGAACTTAGAAAACTTTTGCAATTTCCAATACACATCATTCAGACAGATGGGCACCCTGACATTGTAGCATGGTTTGATTCAAAGAAGTGTGTCCTCTGAGTAGAATTAATGATTCTGTAGCAGGAGAACAAGGAGGAGATGCACAAACAAAAAAATAACTGCTGCGAATTGCTGTGATCTGACTGTGTGGAAAAGGGCTGGACATGTTATGTGTTATGTGCTACCTAGTGAGATTGGGTGACGTGGACATTCCTTGGACAGTCACTTGTTTCCTTCCTTTTGAACGTGGGCATCACTGGCCAGTGCCTGAAGAATGCTTCACATCGTCTCCATACCACAGCTCAACAAGCATCGAGTTGGATTTGGTCAAGATCCAAAATAAACAAGGCTAAATAAAACCATGCTCATAACACCATGATCCTTCTGATGTGAAACGCATCTGTTCAGCTTCCATCTGTGTATTGGTTAATAATCAAAAGCAAATGCTTTTAACACATTACAAATCTGACTTGCAGTTGAAAAAATTGTAAGAGACTGACATGTATACACAAAAAACAATACCCTGTTCAGTGGCAAAAGCTAATGGCAGTACAACCTTAGTCACCAAAACTGTGTTAATTCCCCTGGTTGGCAATTGGTGAGGGCAGGGTATTACACATGTTTTCACACATTGTATGTAGAAAATAGTGTAAATAGTGTTTCGTGATAGTTTAATTAGTGTTTCATAACTAATTGACAATTCCTAACAATTTTTCTTAACAATTTTTCTTAACAATTTTTATTTCTCTTGAGTGTTGTATAATTAAGAGCAACAATGCACTTAATAATGAGATGAAATATGACAATGTCTGCGTATTAAATATGACACATCATTCATAAGTTGCATTGGCTTACAAATTCCATTTGTGTTGTCTTAGAAACAGAAGCAGGAGACAAAAGAAGATTGGTTTAAAACTTAACAGTCATTTCTTTTTATTATTAGTACCACTAGTTTTAATCCATGAAAATTTCACATTTTTCCTATTTTAGTATTCTGCTGAATCTTAGTTCTTAAGTTAATGATTGAATAAGCTCATGGCAAGTTCTATGACAATAAAATATCCATAGATATTTGAACCTAACAACTTTAACAAAATATTGCAATAATAATCATACTTATTATAAAACCCAGGTTGTGTGTGTGTGTGTGTGTGTCTGTACGTTTATATATTGGATTGGATTTCCTACATTTTTCAACCGATTTCAACAAAACTTCACAGAACTACGTAAAATTATCTCGCGGTGGTTCTGACAGTGCCAAAAATTGGAAAAACAATTGTTTTTGCATGAAATCAATTTGAAAACACGATTAAGAGGCATCGCGAGAATGAAAGAGGGACAACTCATATCGAGTTATACTTATTATAAAACCCAGGTTGTTTGTGTGTGTGTGTGCTCGTTTATATATGGGATCGGATTTCCTACATTTTTCAACCGATTTCAACAAAACTTCACTTTTTTTTGGCAGGTAGTGTTTCTTATTGTCTTGCACACTTTTTTCTTTATTTGTAAAAATAATGCTTTAAAAATTCCACTTACAAGACAATTGTTTATAATAAAATTCTATTCAATCGGTAGACTCATAATGATTGAAAACAATGTTTCTGTTTGAGTTTGGGTTTGACCAATTCATAAAAAAAAAAAAAAATAAAAAAATAATTAAGACATGCGTGTCCGTCAACCTTGAACAGTAATCTTTGTCAATTTTATTTTTCAGTCTTTATGATGGTTGATACTTGATCTATCTCTTACTGTTACATCCCCGGGCAATGCCGGGCTCTACTGCTAGTCGTAAATATGAATGCTGGTCATTATTTTAAGAAATGGGTGCAAATGAAAAGATTTGAAATTGACAACTTTTTCCAGGAAAACTATTCTCTCTTTCTTTCTTTCTTTCTTCCTTCCTTTCTTTCTTTCTTTCTTTCTTTCTTTCTTTACTGAACCCAAATAGTGTCTTTTCCCCACTTTCCATGTGATCAAAATGGAATAGTCCATTATTTATGAGGTATTGGCAGGAAATGTTAAATACTTCTATCTTCCCTTTCTTTCTTTCTTTCTGATATCATTTCAAGCAGAAATATTGCATTTCTTGTTTCAATGTGTTTAATGAAACTGAACTGTTCTTGTCCTATTTCTGGTCTGATTCTGCTGTGTGCTATATTCATCAAAATTCAGATAAGTTTTGTTATTAGACTGATTTTCTGATAGAGTTCACATTCGTTTGCACCTGGCTTCTTAGGCAGTGGTATGAAAATGGATCTACTTAAATGGATCTACTTCAGTCCACTGTCATATATTGAATCTTAAAATGAAAGTCTGTATTTACTGAACTTAAGTAGTCAATCAACTTACAGGTTTTGAGACGTAAACTATATAATGTGCTTTCTAATTGTTGTTGGACATTTTGAGAAGATTAATTATCATTGTCATGTGCTGCATGATTCATGCCAGCATGTTCATCCTCATTCTTGTAGTATTACAACCATTTTACACTCTGGGCTTCTTCAGGTACCAGTCTTCATACTGGTTAACCTACTTAGAATTTTAAAATAAACACTTTATTCAATCCATGGGGTAGATTGGAAAGTGGAATGGAAATAATCTACTCTCCCACTCCTGTGTATTGAATAAAGAATCTAGTTCATTATTCTTCGATGGTTGACAAATGCAATAACAGAATTACAACCAAGTAATGCTTGCTGGTTGAAATAGAAATGTATATAATAAGATGCTCAAAAGTAATAAAAAGAGACATTAATTTGTTAAAAAAGAAAGTTTTTGATTTTAACTCCTCATGGGTTTTTCTCTTATAATTTTTTAGGATTGATTTAATTTTAAAATTTGTCAAATAAATTATATAAACAGTTAGAAATTAAAATCTACCATATTTAATGGCATGTAATCTCCATCTTTGCATTTAATATTACAATATTAGGCTATTGTCATGTTGAGTTCAAATTCCAGATGAGACCTTTAATGCTTCTGAGATGTCAACAAACACTTGTTGCTGCTTTTGTAATGTCAACGAATACATGTTATCACTTTTGTAATGCTTGTTGTAGTAGAGACTTTGTAATCGCAGATACAACTATAATAATGCTGTTGAACAATACTGGTGTCAGACACCTTTGAATAACACTCACACTAATAGTTCTTGCTTGATAATACTGCTTGAAAAGTAACCACTGAATAGTGACATGAATAGTAATCTGTATAGTGATCAGTATAGAGAAATAGTATAGAGTAGAGAATAGAGGATAGTGTAGAAAGAGTGATCATTTAGACATCATGCTAATTTCCTTATATACAATTCCTTTACCATCACCTGATCTACTTATTCAAAATGGGATTTGCCTTTATTTGCTCTCTGGTGTTCAAACTCCAGTGTCGGCAGTGACACTTTATTCTTGAATAACAAATACCCTTGGAAATCCATTCCTTCTTCTCCTGCCCAAGCTAGGGGTTAATAATAGGGTAAACTGGGCTCTTTAGCATTGGTTTCAACCAGTCTAGAAAAAAGCAACTCTGAATTTGAAATCAGTTGTGCTTATGGCTAGCAACACCACCCAATAAAAACCTATTTGTTATAGAAATGTCAGCAACACATGGTGGTGAAGCTGTGGCACTATATTCTACAAAGGAGTCTACAGAGTTAATTTGTTTGTTTTTTGGTTTGGTTAATGGCTTTCAATGCTGTAATTTCATTTTCTTGGGAGAATTAATAATTGCTTTTACAAAAATGTATTGCAGGTAGTTTTCTTATAAAAATTTTGACCCCAGTTTAGAGGTTAACTATTTGCCCAAAGCTGGAACCCTAACAGGTACTACCACCTCAGCTCAGAGTGGACCTGGGAACAACAGTAATTAAGAGGTGATTCTACACTCCTCAAAACCTCCAATCTCCCAATCAGAAGCATTAATGCCACATGTAGATTATCATCATATCCAAGACGATACAGAGTTAATATATACATACATTTAAAGTTAGTCTAGGTAGTGTTAGTCTCCATAATTTGGGTAAGCATTAGCCTACCATGTAACACAACTTTGAATGTAAGAATTAGAAACACTTTTTGGTAACAAAAATGCCATCAAATACAGTAAATAAAATTATTAAAATATCAGAGAGAAAAATCTTACTGGTTCTCTTATCTTATCTCATGAATTATCACTCCATTTCAGTAAATAATTGCATCACAGTTAATTTAGCAAGGAGTGTTATGTTATGTTACTGTGACCTGCCAATTTTGAGAAATAGAGTTATGTTATTAAAACAGGGAAATTCTGGATATGTATTAAAACATCAACTGCAAAAAGACAGAATATATGGTTGTTAGCAAAAGGATGAGCCCCAAAATGCAAATTACAAATTGGAGATACCAAAATCAAAACAAGGAAAACAATTGAAATATCTGGGAAGTGTTTTAATAGAGGACAGAAAGTATGATTCTGAAATCCAAATGTGCATTGGGATTGCAAAAGATGGCATTCCAAAAGCTAAGTAAAGTATTAAGAAACAGAAAAAAAGTGTTAAAAACAAAGAAAAGCATACTGAAATGTTATGTAATATAAGTCCTTCCATATGGTAGTGAATGCTGGACAATTTCCTTAAAGATGAAGAAGAGACCTGAAGTAACAGAAATGTGGTTCTACAGAAAGATGCTGAGGATACCATGGATGGAACATGTGAGCAGTGAAAAAAAGAAAATGGAAACAAAAAGAAAACTTATACTTAACATTAGGATGAGATAGTAGAAATTTCTAGGGCAAATAATGAGGAAAAAAGGCTTGGAAAACTGATACTCACAGGACAGACTGAAGGCCAGAGGGAATTGATGAGTAACCTACCTGACAAGTTTGTGTAAAAGGATGACAGAACAAGGTTTGGAAGAAATAACAAAAAGACAAAATGTATTAAGAGCTATGAAGAACAAAACGTTGTGGAGGGCCATGATCGCCTACATCCTGAAGGAACACAGCATATAAAGAGAGAATGAGGTCAGATATTAATTTATTTTATGAATTGTGGTTTTGTATTTAATAATCTTTCCACTGAATAGGAGTGCTGTTATAAACATTTCAACACTTGATTTATTTGAACAAAAGTTCAAAACACTTCATTTTACAAACAACGCAGTTGAATCCTTTGGAAACAAGAATACCATTAGGAAAGCTGCCTTGGCCTTTCTTTGATTGACACTTGTTCATGTATCAGGCATCTGATACAAACTTTGCTTCTGTCTGCTGATCTTTGAATAGAATCTTTTAAACCTTCTCAATACTACATTCTTCTTCTTCATCTACGGTGGTGGACTGTGTCTAGAAATATCGGTTGCCAGGAGACAGAAGGGGTCAACCTACAACTACAATGCTATCATTTCATTATCATAACAAATAAGATTTTCAAAAAATACATATGGAGAAAATGAAAAAATTAAAATTTTTGTGGAAAATATGTGTGTTTATTAGTAATTATAATGTACATGTTATTGTGATAATTTCTAGTCTATGTTGTAGGAGTTCTCCCATTTTGAGTGATAACTGACTCATTAGTAATCACTCAACCCTATGCAAAATAGGGCAAGTTCATTTTGCCTATGTCACTACTGTACATATTACTGGCAGTAGATACTAAATATGAATATAGAATTTTATAATCGAAATTTTTTATTCATTTTTTTAAAATAATTGGTTGATATTTTTAGATAGATTAGTGCACAATTTACAAATTACCAGATAGTTCAAAAGCCAAATTGAGCATTGCATGCAGTCCACTATATTAAGAGCAATTGTTTGTGTTCACTTGATGATTGTGTGACTCTGCCAATAATTGCTTCTGCATCCAATTCATCTAACAACTCCTTTTCAATGGATAACAAATTCAAAATTCTCCTCAAACAGTGAATTTCTTAACCTTGTCTTAATAATCTTTAGCTTTGAAAATGTCGTCTCACATTAGACTTGAGTAACTGATAGTGTGCAGATGACTTTATAAAGTTCTTATTCTTTTTTATTACTAAAACAGTTGTCTGTGTTTGTTTATTTATTGCATTTTTACTTAATATTGGGTGCCCACTCACCAGTCATTGGGTAAGCTGACACCCTGGTCAGTTATTATTATTGAGTGAGAGACCAACATGCCAACGAATTGATGCTGGAATACTAATAAATGTAGCCCCAATATACCCATCATAACACCTAGTTAGATAAGTGTATACCAAATGCATACATCACAGCCAAATGTGTATAATATAGTAACCAGTTTTGATAAAAGCAATGGATAATCTTGCAGGTAGGGCCTAGTTAGAAACACCATCAGGTCAGGTAACCCATCTGCCCAGACAGTCTCTGATTGAGAATGTTACCAAGTATCTAGATGTGATTACAAAGTTGTCTTGGCTGCTGCATAATTCAAATTTAGAAAAAAACCCTCTTGATATTTGGTCATAATGCACCCACAACAACTCCTGCTTTATGAACAGAGAGATGTACAGTGCATCACCCACCAAGTGGTACTGAATAGGATATTTACTGTAGTCCATGGTGGAGTAATGGATAGCGACTCGGATTGAGAATTGGAGAGCCGAGTTCAAATTTCAGTCTAATCCATTACATTCATTTACATGCTAATCCCCTTGGGAAAAGTATGAATCCTCTTCTTCTACCTGCCCCAGTTATGGGTAAATAGCAGGACAGACCAGGTTCTATAGCCTTGGATGGCAACTGGTCTACCACATAAAGAAATGGCAACTTACTGCAGGAAAAAATCTGCAGCATCAGTCATGTATCGAAAGATACATGATCACCTAACCATGTATCATGCATATGCACATAACTGCCTGTTAATATGGACATTAATTCTCTAAGACAAAACATGTACATATTAACACTTCCAATCAATTAAGATCAGAGGCCATGAAAGCCATGTCTGTTGTGGCTTTAAAGTGCTTAGTATTATAATATTTATAATAACTTCCTTTAATAGGCAGTTCATGAAGATGCTGTTGAGTCACATGTCAGTTATCTATTGTAAAAGAAATTCATCAGTTTTAGATCATTAAACAAATAAACACCTTTATATTAGATTCATTTGATTTGCTTTCTAAAGCCTAAATTTACCCATTTTAATTTTTCCTTTAGATCTTGTTAGGCGAAAACTTATTAATCACTTGAAGAACAGAAAGCATATTAAGCTCTCTGAAAGTAGAGTTTATTAAGCTCTTTGAAAGCAGAAAGCTCATTAAGCTCTCTGTAAGCTGAAAACATATTAAGCTCTCTAAAATTAGAGCACTTATTAAGCTCTCTGGAAGTAGGGAGGATATTAAGCACTGTACGCAGATCGTGTATTAAGCATTCTGTAACCAGAAAGATTATTAAGCACTCAAAGTTTATTAAGCTAAGAACAGAAAACTTATTAAGTTCTCTGAAAGTAGGATATTATTAAGCTCTATGAAAGCAGAAAGGTTATTAAGCACTCAAAATTTATTAAGCTAAGAACAGCAAACTTATTAAGTTCTCTGAAAGTAGGATATTATTAAGCTCTATGAAAGCAGAAAGGTTATTAAGCACTCAAAATTTATTAAGCTAAGAACAGAAAACTTATTAAACTCTCTGAAAGCAGAAAGTTTAATAATCTCTCCTAAATCAAAAAGCTTACTAAACACTCTGTAAGTCATTGGAAGAGAATTTGGGAACCCCAATGTTACATTTTTTCCTGATAAGAATCATGGACAGGAGGAATGTGCCATTAGTGTAATGGATATTGCATTGGAATGAGAAATCAGATTCTCTGAATTTGAATTTCACTCAAGTTCATTATATTCACTTATACCCAAATACCCTTCGGAAAGGTATGAATCCATCACTTAATCTCCTAAGCTGTGGTTAAATAGCAGAGCAAACTTGGATATCTAGCCATGGTTGGCAACCCACCTAGATGAAGGACAACTCTGAATTAAAAACTGTAATGATTGTCAATTGTCTTTGACCTTCTGCAATGAGGATGGAAAGAGGGAAAAATATAAGCAAAGTAAGCAGAAAGCTTATTTCCCTCACAAGGCTTTGGGTGTCACGCAATTCCCAATGGTGAGATCATCCTCCCTGGATGATATTATAAAGAATCCACTTCCTTGATAAATAATTGACCATAGTGAGATTTGAACCTGTATCTCATGGTCAGAGCACTAACATTCTAACTACCTGGCCACACACACACACACACACTGAATGTAACAGCAAAATTGTCCAAATCATGTATCAGCAAAATTGTCCAATTGTTAGATTAAGCTTTGAACTGTTGTATCTTAGAAATGATTAAAGATATCTTACTGGAATTCTCTGAATTCTCGTAATGGACTCTACTTTAAACAATAAGAATGTATTGAGCTCTAAATTGAAATGATGATCCCTCTTGCTGTTGTAACCTACTGATAGAGTTTTCATCTCTACTGATCCCTCTTTTTTAAAAATTTATTCATTGTTCTCTTGCTGGTTCTTGAATGTATTTGAAGATGGAAGCTAGAGTCTGAATGATCTTTTTCCTCTAACCATTGCTCACTTGGGAAAACACAGTGGGGCTGACACAAAATGATTTTAACCTTTTTTTTTTTTTTTCTAGCTGAATAACTGGGCTTTTTCAGTGATTCTTATGTCAAATGGTGTCAAGATGGCTAAATGTCTTATCTGAAAACCTGGAAAAAAGGGACTCAGTTAGTGTAGTGGTTTTTTTAGATATTAAATATTTTGTGGGATGGACAATTATTCCATGCTGTTACACCCAGTATATATATCATCTCAAGACCCTCTCAGAAAAATCTGGGAAACTTCACAGATGTTCCTGGATCAAATTTATTTTAAAATTCTAAATATTAGATCTGTATCTCTAGTAGTTTTAAAATCAGAGCTTCTTTCAATTTCACTCCATTTGGTTGAGTTGAAATCATGAGAGTAATGTGTTGGCCAGCAATGAGAAATGTCTGTTTATAGAGTGGTGAGAGGCAGTTGTTGTTTACTCTACCTTGAAGTAAAACGTGTTGGCCCATGCCAGTTGCTATGTAGCCCAGAGAGAAGAAGGAATGTCTCAAACTCACAATGGCTGGGTATAAAGAGAAATCTATATGGTCTCACCAGAAACAATGGATATCACCGACCTTCCACTATTGGGAAATATTACAAGTAATATTTCTTTCTTTTCACCTCTTTCACACTCTTTATTGCATACATATGTTATAATTTCTCAGTATAGAACAAATTAGTCATAAGTATGTATATGTCGGTATAAAAATCTCTTTGAGAACCATGCATGTCTGTCATTATTTCTTTTAGGTATTTTGTTCCATCCGTGTATTAAGGTGTTACTATATCATAGATATAATACCTTAGATGTATGGTAGAGTAATGGATTGTTGCTTAGATTGGGGAATCGGAGAGCCAAGTTCAAATTCCAGTCAAGTTCATTACATTCACTTACCTGCAAATATCCTTGGGAAAAGTATAAATCATCTCTCCTCTCCCCAGCTATGGGTAAATAGCGGGATATATGGTTCTATAGCTTTGGACAATGACTGGTCTAGGAGTAGGAAAAGTTCGGAATTCAAAACCTCCAACTTTGTGTAAATAGTAGGGCAATCTGGGTTCTGTAACCACAGTTGGCAACCAGACTAGGAGAAGGACAACTGTGAATTTAAATCTGGAGCTGGAGTCCCTAAGACAGTCTGATGTCATATTTTGTTTTGGCAATTCCTACTTTACCAAGCTGCACTAGCCTCTGCCTTTCCTTTGGACAATACTGGTGGCACAGAGTGGGAAGACATGGGCAACTGCTGATCTCTTATAAGAAAACCCTGCACTCTTCAAGTGCAGATCCATGATTTCTCAAGGCCGATGGATACCAATATCTGAAAATGAAAAATTTCTCAGAATTAACCTTTAGAAAAAGACAATATGTATAAATGTAAAAGACAATAGGAAAATTGTATTATTAGCCAATTTATTTGTCCAATGTGGATTTTTTCAAGGCAAAAAACGAAATGAATTCATTGAAAACAAAGTAACTATTAACAACAAACCAAATGTCTTTAGTAACTAGAAGAATTTAGAAAATGCTATTGTATTCATATTGGCAACTGAAAATCTTCAAGAGTGCTGCCATTGAATATTATTCAAATATTAAACTTTGCCCAGGTTTTTTCCCAATATCACCTTTCCTAACAGAATTGCTACTCTCCCAAGCGAACGTACACAACTATATCAAGAAATCAAAAGAAAATTGTTGAATCCATCAACACAACAATAAAATCAATATTTCTATATGTGAAAATACTTGACATAATTTTCAGTTGACAATATGAATATGATAGCATTTTCTAAATTTCAATTGCTCAATCTCTCCCTCAAATAGATTTCCCTACTCATTTCCCAACTCATTTCCCTGATGGGCATATTTCTTGAATTGCACTGTTCTTTACCTCCTCTCCAGACTTGTTATGCTTTTCAATTCTGTCCTTCTGGCAAATCTGACCACATGATATTTCTTTCTGCTCATCGATAAGACAAGAACTCACTATTCGCAGGACATCTTTTCGTTATTAACACACTGATTAGGACTCATTTCATGATTTTCTTTGTAATGCCTCTTAGAATTAAATCTTCAATCATCCCATTGAAAATTGTGCCATCTAAATTTCTTCCTGGATGAAAGTCAACACTGAAGCTTTTATGCCAAAATGGAAATATCAAATGAAACTGCAATCTTCTCCTTGGTTCATTCCTGCTTATTCAGCCGCTATAGCCCACAGCAATTCTGGCTAGGTCAACATGACATTTCCAGTCATAATCTCTTTGTATCCACTCATAAATGAGGTTCAGTCACTGTTCACTGATAGAATAACACTCTGTATAGCCTCTCTTCAAGTTTAGGTCTAGAGTTTTCTGTTGGCTTTATGTGTTGAACAAGAGTAAATCCTCAATCCTTCCTCTCTTCAATCAGTTTGAAGCATTTTATTTTATTTTTGTTAATCAAGTTCACCCTAAGCAAGATAATAAAGCCACCAAGATACAAAGGGGTTATTGGATGTGGAAGAGTTAGAAACAGGAACATTGCTAAGAAGCAAGAACAGAGGAAGAGTAATCAGGAGGACAGCAGATAGTGATTGACATTGCATTTAAATTTTTGCAGATTAAAGTTGGCTGGAAAGCATGGAGTTGGAAGGGAGTTCCACAAGCAAGAAGTGTAAGAAAGAAACTGTTAACATAAAATTTACAGTTACATTGTCATTTACTGCTGATAAAGCAGAATGCTTGGAAACTCTCTTCCAACTGCACTCTCAACTCTACAGGAGTATCTTTGCTTGATTTTTCCTCTAGAACATGGTCCACAGTTTCTGCTATCATCTCTGTAGAATAACAAGACTATAAACAGCACTTACCGGCGTAAGAGTCCCAGCTAGCATCCAGCTGGCAGACAAAAATAAAGCAGGTTGTAACTTAATACAAACCCTGCAAACTAACTGATGAATCAAGCTGGTATTTATATAGAAATACTTCCACTCAGGTACCAGCATCCAATCACAGCCCAAGCAATGGACTATCCCACTTTAGCACAATGAGATGCTCCATTGCACCATAAATAGCTCTCTTTCTCAAGGTTGATTTATTTTTTTACCTCAGCTTGCTCCACAACTGAGTGTTAATCTTGACCACGTGATTGTTCGACATGGCGCTGCGAACAGGATTATTGACACCCGAAAATTGGGAACTCTTCTTCATTGAAGCAGGCATATCCACTGACTCGGCCAAAACTCATGCAACAAGTTTTGCGGATGAGAAGCTGACAATCGAGAGCCTTCAAATGCTGGATCGATCTATACTTAAGGAGCTGGGAGTCACTTTAATTGGAGAAGCCCTGTGTATCATCAAGCAGGCTAAGGAATCCACCACCCAGACAACCCGCATTCAGGCACTAGCAGCCAAGCCTCCTCATCTCAATCTCGAGATGACACCACAGCAATTCAGGAAGTTCCGAATTGACTGGGATGTCTTTACCAAGATGACGAATATGCCAAGCTCCCAAGCTAATATTCACTTATACAATTGTGCTGATGAAGCTGTGCAAAACGCCATAATCAACACACACCCTTCTTTACCACTGATCCAGATGAGCTACTTGACATGGTAGAAGCGTTGGTCACCCAAAGGTCAAGTCCTATTGTCCATCGCCTTGCTTTTGACTCCATGTTTCAGGATGCGGATGAGCCAATACAAAGTTACCTTGTCCGCCTCAGAGCCATAGCCGTTGATTGTAACTTTACCTGTCCCTCGTGTGAGCATGACCTGTCTGATATATACATCAAGGACCAGATCATCCGTGGAATAGCAAATGACACACTCCAGGCTGACCTACTGGCCAAAGCTGGGGCACTTAAATCCCTTGAGCAAAATATCTGTCATGCTGAGGCATTTGAATCAGCATTGCGAGACCAAACCTCAATGGCCGGTGCTTCAGATACAGCTGCTGCTCAGCTATCAATATACCACAGACAGAAGGGTACACCACAAGCCAACGAGGGGATCCGTACCAGCACCTATTGCAACTGCAATGTTAAACCAAACCACCAGGCTTGCTTAGGTTGTGGCAGCCACCAGCATAGCACCTCAGGAACTGGATCCCGCCGGCTAAAATGCCCAGCATGGGGACCAACATGTAGTAACTGTGGGAAGCCCAATCACCTATCGAGGGTATGCCGGGCTAAGAAACTGCCTCAAGCGGTCAGGAAAAGCCCAGAGGCTAATGAAGCTGCCATGGACACACTTATTGCCCACATCACATTCAATCAAACGACAGGCACGTATACATCTAAAGACACAGGCCAGGTAAGGGAAATTGATGCATATGTTGTTCCGTTCTCACCAAAACCGGATCCCAGACAAGTTAAGAATATCCCCAGAAATAACAGCACTAGGATGACGATGTTTCCCGACAGTGGGGTCACCATATGTCTCGGGGGACTTAAGCACCTTCTGAATATGGGGCTCACTACCAACAACCTCATTCCATCAAAAAAAGTCGTTCGAGCTGTGGGAGGCTTTACACTTGTATGTCAGGGTTGGCTCCCTGTGGAATTCATCGTCCAAGGAAGAACAACTAAACAAGCCCTATACATATGCAAAAAGATTCAGCGGCTATACTTCAGCAAAGCAGCCTGCATTGATGTAGGGATACTGTCCAAAGACTTTCCTAAGCCGACGACTACAATATTACCCCAAACAGCAATGCAACACATACCCTCGACAAGCACACATAAAAAATCGGACGCAAGCACTAAACAATGCAAAGTCGAGGGACAACTTCCAACGCGCCCCAAAAAACTCCCTTTTCCCCCAACAGAACAAAACATTGATAGGCTCAAGAAATGGCTATTGAATCAATTCGCCGAAATGGTTGTGTGGAACTAGTCTGGACAATAATCGAGGGTTATTGTTGACGACGGATTAGTGCTCTTAGATCAAAGAATCGTTATCCCCACCTCACAACGCGCAAAAGTATTACATAGCCTACATTCTGCACACCAAGGCTAAGTTGGCATGAAGGCACGTGCCAATGAATCTGTTTATTGGCCCGGGATGAATGCTTCAATTCGTAACATTAGAGCAGGTTGTACGTTCTGCTCAAAAATTGCCCCGAGTCAACCAAAAGAGCCAATCAATTTGACACCATCTCCTGATTGGCCATTTCAGCAAATCGTCATGGACATCTTCCATGTTGGGAACCATGGTTACTTAGCATGCGCTGACACGTTAACAGGCTGGCTGAATCTATACCACTTGAGCCACGGAGAAGCGACTGCCTCAAGGATTATTTCGATTTGCCGAGACATATTTCAAACCTACGGCACTCCTGAGGAACTCAGCAGTGATGGTGGGCCACCCTTCACATCTCTTCCATTCAAGCAATTTTTACAAGACTGGGCTGTTAAACACAGGTTATCATCTGCTGGTTACCCACAAACCAATGGTCGTGCAGAGATCGCTGTCAAAACGGCCAAGAGAATCGTAAATGGCAACACAGGAGCCCAAGGATCGTTGGACAATAACCGTGCAGCAAGAGCCATCCTCCAATACAGGAATACGCCCATTCAAAACATTGGGCTATCCCCTGCTCAACTACTACTCCACCGCCGACTATGTGACTACATACCATCCCACCCCACACTCTATAAGCCAAACGTGAATTGGATAACCACAGCCCAAAATCGCGAGTTAAGTCTGTCCCGGCGGAACGCTCGTCTCATAGAGCAATACAACAGAACAGCACACACCTTAAACCCCCTTCAAAAAGGACAAATAGTGGCACTACAACGATCAACAACCTGCCGATGGGACACAACAGGTCAGGTCATTGAAACCCTCCCCAACCACCAATACCGTATCAGAGTTGACGGATCAGGTAGAATTACCTTACGAAATCGCCGATTTCTCAGGAAACTGGATACACCAACAATCCCAGTTCCAAGACCTAGTGCCTTACCCGAGACCCCTACACCAGTGACACAAACATTCGACGCTGGAATAACATCAAACACTGCTCAGCCGTCTACAATAACACGGACAAAACCCCCTCGGGCACACAACCAGCCAGGTACAAAGGAACTCATCTCTCCCCAAAGGCCACTACCCACACGCAATGGGGGGAAAGGAGATGTAGAATAACAAGACAATAAACAGCACTTACCGGCGTAAGAGTCCCAGCTAGCATCCAGCTGGCAGACAAAAATAAAGCAGGTTGTAACTTAATACAAACCCTGCAAACTAACTGATGAATCAAGCTGGTATTTATATAGAAATACTTCCACTCAGGTACCAGCAGCCAATCACAGCCCAAGCAATGGACTATCCCACTTTAGCACAATGAGATGCTCCATTGCACCATAAATAGCTCTCTTTCTCAAGGTTGATTTATTTTTTTACCTCAGCTTGCTCCACAACTGAGTGTTTATCTTGACCACGTGATAGTTCGACAATCTCAAAACTAGATCTCCACAAGACATACAAACTTGACACTATCACTGCAATTGTCTTAAGTAAATGTGCTCCTGAACTGACTCCTGTTCTCTACAAATTCCACAACAAATACCATGATGCTTCTTGCTTTCCAGCTTGTTAGGAATTCTCTTCTGTAGTTCCTGTCTTTAAGAACTCTGGTGAACCTTCTGATCCTTTGAATTATCACCCCATTAGTCTTTTACCTTTTTTTTTTTAGCAAAGTACTAAGAGGCTATAATCAATATCAAGTTGGTTAAGCATTTCGACTTTCTTTCAGATAAACAGTATGGTTTTCATTTCTCTGTCTACCACCAATGTATTAACAGTTAATACTGAATTTGTCTATGAGGCTAAAGCTAAAGTCTATAGAGCTAAAGAATGACAAGGCTAGTGTTGTGGCTTTAGATATTTCAAAGGCATTTGACAAGGTTTGGCATGCTGGCCTTCTCCATATATGATACAGTGCATTACAAAAGTCTACACCCCCTTGAAAACTGGATGTATTTTGTTTCTTTTCATAGGAACAATTAATATTTTAAACTCCAATTTGTTTTAATAAAAGATCTATCACACTTTTATTCAATATGCAAAAAACATTTGAAAAATTTAAAACCAATTCTTAAACAAAGATAATTTTGAAAAATGTTTTTGCAAAAGTCTACACCCACTTTGGAATATTTTCAGCTAATACATTGTGGATGATCCTGCTGTATCAATTACAGCCTGCAGATGCTTTGGGTAGCCTTCCACAAGCTTGCTGCAGTGGTCTACTGACAGTTTTTGTCATTCTTTATAGCAGAACTTCTCATGTTAGATTGGATGGGGAACGTCAGTGCACAACCAGGTTTAGATCTAGCCATAGATTTTCTATAGGATTGAGGTCTGGAGACTAGCTGAGCCACTCCAAAACTGTATTTTTCTTGCTAGCAAACCAAACTTTAGTGCTTGGGGTCGTTATCTTGTTGAAACTTGAAATTGCGACCTAAGCGCAGAGCTCTAGCAGACTTCAGCAGGTTTACCTCCAATATTTCTTGGTAATTGACACTGTCCATGACACCTTGGATGGTTACAAGCTCTCCAGGACCTGTAGCTGAAAAACAGCCCCAAAGCATGATTGAGCCACCACCATGATTTACAGTGGGGATGGTGTAATGAGGTTGGTGAGCAGTGACTTGACTTTAGTCTCATCTGACCACAAAATCTTTCGCCACATGGTCATGGAATCATTGATGTAACTTTTGGCAAAGTTTAGCCTAGCTTGCTTGTGCATAGGCTTCAGAAGGGGCTTTTTTCTAGCTACCGTCCCTTGCAGGCCAGACCAGTGCAATACTCTGGAAATTGTAGATGCATAGACATCTGTCCCAGTACTGGAAACTGAAGCTTTCAAGTCTTCCAGTGTTGCACTAGGGTTGGAGGTTGCCTCCTGGACCAGTTTTGATTTTGCTCTTCTGGTAAGTTTGCTTGATCTCCCAGATCTTGGTAGGGTAGCAGTGGTTTTGTGCACTAACCACTTCTTAACTACAGTTTTAACAGTGCTTAGCGGCAATTCTAAAGTTTTTGCAATCTTTTTATAACCATTATTTTCATTGTACTTTTGAATAATAAGGTTTTTTAAATTCCTGAGACAGAGGCTTGGCCATTTTCTTTCCCAAGTTGGACACCTTGTGTTTACAGTCAGAATCCAAAGACCAACATACCAAGAAACTATGTGGTGGATGATTTTTTGGGCTGTAAAATCACCTTATATAGCAAAATAATAGACTGGCCAAGTTTGTTTGTTATGGTAGAACACACATGTCACTTTTGATTGTTCGAGATTGTATACATCAATGATAAACTACGTGATAACATGTTATAATATCTGGGGGGGGGTAGACTTTTGCAAAGACATTTTTCTAAGTTATATGATTTTAAGAATCAGTGTGAAATTTTTAAAATGTAATTTTTATATCAAAGGAAAGTGTGATGGATCTGCTTATTATTTAACAATCATTGGAATTGAAAAAAAATGTGTTCCGTGTTAAAATACAAAATGTATAAATCTTTCAAAGCTGGTGTAGACTTTTGCAAGCCACTATATCTCTGGCTGAATATTTAACTTAATCCAGTCATTTTTAACAAATCATGTAATGAAAGTCAAGTTGAAGGCACACACTTTTAGATCCTTTCACAAGAATTCAGGGGAGTTCCCCCATGGTTCTATCTTTGGATCTACATTGTTACTTCTCTTCACAAACAACCTTCCTGATGTCAGCAGTTCCTTACTAGGTTTTCTGCTGATGACTCTATTATTTAACGATATCAATAGTGTGATAGGTTTGACAAAGTAAAATTGGCAGTTGATCTTGATAATGACCTCCAATCAGTTGATAACTGGGGCAAGAAATGGCTTGTAATTTATAATGACACCAAAATGATGGCTACTATCTATTAATCATCATAGAGAACCATTTTTGTCTTCAATCAGCATGGCTGATGCTAACTTCCAACTGCTTGTGTCTTCCTGATCTCATGTTTTCCCCTAACATGAAGTGGAGTGATTATATTGAATTAATTGCTAGGTCTGCTGCCAGAAAAGTTGGTTCAACATGTTGTGCCTGACAATTTTTCTTGTCAGAATCTATCTTGCACATTTATAAACCTACCATACATCTATGTATTGAATATCACTGGCATATCTGGTCTGGCACTCATATAATATATCTGGAAATTCTTGATAAAATCCAAAGAATGGTCTATAATGTTATCAGTCCAGAACTGGTATTTTGAGTCACTTTCCCACATTTGTAAGTTGGCTTCCCTCTGTTTTTTCTATAAATATTTTCATGGTAGTTGTTCTGATGAGGTTTTGCTCATTGGTATCTCAACTTCATGAATTCAAATGCAGTACTAGATTGGCAATTAGGTCTCATCATTTTACTGTTGAAATAGCTAGATGCAACAGTAAGTTCTATTCTAAGAGTTTCTTTTCTCACACTCCTTGCCTCTGGAATTCTCTTCTGGCTTCTTACTTTCTAGTCAAGTTTGATCTTCAAAAATTTAAATATTAGGTTGGTGCAAAAATAATGATGTAATAATGTCGTTTTTTGATGTATTTTTTAACATCAAAAAATGACATTATTACGTCATTATTTTTGCACCAACCTAACACAATGTCAATCATTATCTTCTGCCCTCTTAAATTCTATTCTTTTATTGTTCTTGCTCGTTAATGCTCTCCTTATATTCTTTCTCACTCAGTAACACCCTGTATGTTAGTGGCTTTGTTGCTTTGCTTGGGGTGAAATGATTAAAAAAAATATATATAAAAAAAAATAATTCCTTTGTCAGTCAGGACCCCCCACTTACAAAGTCCCCTGCTCGTAAATGAGTTCAGAACCTCTTTTATTACAAATTCACTTATCAGTAATAAAGCTGTCAATAACTGATTCTATCTTTATCTCCTCGTCATGTTTGTTTTTATTAATGTTGGACCAAAATTCTTATCTGTCAATTCATTTTTGTGATTCTCCCTCCTGACTGTATCAGCATCTCATATTCATCCATCTTCCATCAGTGTTGTATATTGTGTGCTTTTAATTTCCCTGGAGATTTTGGTGAGGAAAAACAGTGGTAGATTTCTAAAGTTGTTGAATGAAGACATTTTGGAAATTGAGAGGAAAGGAATTTTTATTCTTCTGTTAAGCAATTCAATGGAAATTTCCTTACAAAAATAACATGAACAAAATTTTTCAGATGAATGAGTAAATTTCTCTCAACAGAAAAGTCTTTTTCAAAACAAATTATGAAATGTTGTCATTGGTTTCAAAACTAATTTTTACATCTATTTTTTAAAAAGTTTTCATGTTTTTGAATAAGATTAGGACATCTCTTGTGTTGAACGTCTTCAAGAAAATAACTCAAAATTTAATCGTCAAAATTTGAGTAGAATCTAGTATGTATAAAAATCCTTGATTTATAAAATCTAGATTTTTTATATTGATGCCCTTTTAGTTGAGGATATGAATATGCCAACTGCATCCCTGTACAGATGGGTAACCTCATATATAAAAAAGAAAGGATGGCTTGTTTCCCATAATAATGTTTGCTTTTTTTAATTTCTTGCACAGCAAACCTATGTCTAAATTTTTGATTGTCATGCAAGCCCAAGTCTATTTCTCCATTTTGTCTACAATGCAAGCCCAAGGTTAGGTCTATATTTTAATTGTTGTGCAAACATGAACTATGTTTACTTACCTGTTGATCAAGGCAACAGAATGCAAAGTTTTTGATTGTTGTACAAGCCCAAGTCTATGTCAGCATTTTCTTTATTGTACAAGTCCAAAGCTATATCTAGATTTTGTCTGTCATGCAAGCCCAAGGCTATGTCTGTTTCTGACTGCCATGCAAGCTCAAGGCTGTCTGCATTTTTTATTGTTGTGCAAGTCCAAGTCTATATCTACATTTTTTTTGTCATGCAAGCCCAAGGCTATGTCTGTTTCTGATTGTCATGCAAGCTCAAGGCTGTCCGCATTGGAGGTACTTGATACTGAGGCAGGTTGACAGGAGCTGTAACTAACAGATGAACTATCAATTCCTTTCCTTATCCACACTTGTGAAATGAACACGTCATCAAAAAGGGCCAAAGAAGAGAATAATTTAACTTATGAAGTTAAGAATTTCCATTTGCCGAAAAGTGAAGTTGAAGAAGATAGGAAACCAATGTTAGTTGCAATATTGTCGCCACAGTTTCCTGTCTGAAGTAAGTCACCAACTTATCCAGTGACCCAATGACAATATAAGAACTGATGAATTAGCTGGAGTTAGGAACATGACAATATTGCAAAACAGACAAGCTTTAATGTTGAATCTTGTAAAATCCTAACTGAATAATTGTTTGGCTCTTGCTATTGTTTTTGCTCTTTGTCTATCCTGGAAAATACATTATTTTTCTTGTGAGTGGATTTGTAGTATGTTGGAGTTCCCAAGGAGACTTTATTCATATTTATTTATTGGAAACTTTGGAATAAAATGAACTGGATGAAGGGTATAAAATAAATATTTTTATTTATTTGATTTAGAGTGAGTTCTTTGAAAATTCAGTGTAGTAAAATGCTTGTTCTAGACTCGATGAATTATTATGTTATTCAAATCTCCAAAATTTCTATAACTTATATATATATATATATATATATATATATATATATATATATATATAAGCTTAGATTGAGGAATAGCATAATAAAAAAATATCCAAATGTTTTTGTCTTTATTTCCTCCTGAAACTAAAGCCACTATATGAAGCTTAGAACGACTCATGATCAAACATAATAGACATTCATTTATTGTCTGTTATATTTAACAATATGTTTAAATATACATACATATATATATATATATATATATATATATATATATATATATATATATATATATATATATATATATTAGAAGCCTCAAGAACAACTGTTGGTAAATCATCTCCATTTCTCTGCTTATTTCTTGCATCCGTTGATGAAGAACACAAGCATGCCCCCAAATTCCGAAATTGGAACATTAATTTCCATGCTTCATTTCTGTCATATGGTTAATAATTAATAAATATTTTTCATACTGATCACATTGGTACCCTTTTGTTTGCCTTTGTCTTATTAGCCAACTTATCTATTCAACTATCTATCTATCTATACATATATATATATATACATATATATATATATAATGTGAACAATAATTACTTAATTGAAATGTAATGTAATTTCCATGAAATAGAGTTTGTTATTTTTTGCATTCAGTGTTTAATATCTTGAGAATAGAGTGACTTATTATATAAGATGACATTCTTAAGATCATACTAAAAATGTGACAAGAATTTTCACAGAAAATCAAGCACAGAATATAATACATCTGTTCTTCTATAAACCAATTATCTAATTGTTAAAAAAATACAATTGACTATCGCTTTCATCAAAGGACAGGAATTATTTTAAATATAAAATTAGTTCTAAATTTGAAACATAATCTTCTGAAAACTCTAATCATATTTAATTCAAGTTCTAATACAATGTACATTTTTAAATTCTTCAGACAATACCATAATGCTTTTAATATCTGAAGTAATTATAAGTGACTGCATGTTAAGAATTAAACATGGTGGCAGAAGTTTCCATTAATTCTCTCACAACTGATATTTTACTTATTCTGTGCAAATAAAATTATTTTCAGTTTATTTCATTCTGTCTTTTAGAGAGGGGCTACAGGGGTGAATGGTCTATATATGCAATGCATTCACTGTATGCCTTACTTTTTTCCCAAGATAAATAATTTTTTTATTGAAGGAGAGCTTCTGTTTGCTTAGCGAGAAAAGAAAAAGCAGTGAATTAATTGCTTTCCTGTTCTATTCCCTGTGTGTAAGGAGCATGAAAGAAAAAAAGCCAAAAGAGTGGAAGTTGAAAGAGAGAAAGGCAAAGGAAAGCAGAATTTTTACTGCTTGCCCTCCAGCATATCGAGAAAATTGCTTGAAAATAATTGTTCAAAAACAATTATTCGAAAAACATTTATTTGAATTGTAAATTTTTGAATGAAAATTAATTGAAAGGACAATTATACTAAATGATAATTATTCAAAATACCTATGTTTGAAATACATATATGGTTTTGTTTTGAGAGTGTTAATGCTGATTTATCTTGAACTAAAAACATCCTTGAAGGATGGCATAGGTTTTTTTTGCAGCAAGTGTCATCCCATGATCCCACAATATGAAAATTCTTAGAAGAGAACAGAACTTGCAAGAAATTCCTGTTACAAAAGTAAAAGCAGATTGCCAAAATATCAAGAACACCAAAAAATACTGCAACATAAATAGAAAACTTAAAAAATTAGTGGCATTCTTTAACAAGTAATCTTTAGTAGTTGACTGTGTGCAGTATCATATAAGTTAAGGTTATAAGGATTTTTTCTTACTAAATTGTTTTATTAATGATATTTGTATTTTGAATAATTATCATTTGCATATTTCTGTTTTTAATGTTTACATTTTTATTACAATAAATAATTTTGCATTTCAAATAATTATCATTTAGTACAAGTGGCCTTTCAATTAATTTTCATTCAAACAATTTACAATTTGAATAAATGTTTTTCGAATAATTTTTTTCAAACAATGATTTTTGAACAATATTTACATAATTGCATTATGCCAGCTCCATTTTACTTAGTAAGAAAAGAAAAAGAAACAAAAGGCATTAAAAAGTGATATACAGAAAAAAAGCAGAATTTTTGTTGCATACCTACCAAGCTGTATCATTGCTCTCAACATATTTTCTCCTGAAGTGCTAATGTTTTTATTGACCCAGCGGCTAAGATCAAAGACTATTCAAGGAACTTAAGACTTTCCTCATAGTTGGAGAGATTTAAACAAAAAATGAATATTAAATCAATATCGATTACAAAACTTTAAAAATGACATTATTTACATTATTCAGACTGTTATCCTCATCTTCATTATGATATTAACAACATTTCAGCCATTGTATGCTCCAGTCTTCTTCAGGTGACTGAATTTCTTGGAATTTCTAACTGAACCCTTTATTTGTTATTATTATTGCATTTTTGACCAGAGCTTTTATTGCAATTTTTTGTTGTTATTCATTGCTTTTTTCTAGCACTCTTTATTACAGATTCCCATATTTCATTCATTTCTATGATGAGCTCAGGAGATTTTTGTGGCCTAGCATATGTGCTGATTCCTCAAGTTTTCGTATTTTCCAGTGATGATCTCTATCTATTATTTCAACCTCATTCCACAATAAGTGGTGATATCCCTTTTCCCTCCATATGTGGTCAGCTATACTTGATTTTTCTATTTCCCCTCGTGTTACCACTTTACAATGTTCTTGAAGTTTTACCTTCAAGGGGTGGCCTGTTTCTCCTTTATATTTCTCACCACAGTTGCATGGGATGGCGTACACACAGTCTTTAGTCATGTTCTTCTCTATGGGGGTGCCTTACTCAGAAGAGGTGTCTGCGAAGAGTTGAACCACTTTTGAAGGTTGTCCTGATGTCATACGGGCCACAGATCTTTTGTATTTTCTCCAATAATCCCTTCACATAGGGTAGGCAGACCGAAGCTGTTATCTGAGTGTTGTTATCCTCTTGTATCCTTCTATCCCAGTTTGTCAGAGCTGCTGCTATGTACCCAGGGTAGTTGTTATGTTGTAGGATACTGCTTATACTGACCATTTCTTGTTTATATATCTCTCGGTTGCCACTTATGACTTTTGCTTGATGTTGTAAACAGCAGACTATCCCATTCTTTACACTGTGGGTGGTGGGAGTTGAAGTTGATTTATTGTCTGGTGAATGTAGGCTCGTGGTATATGGATGTCTTGAACCCATGCTCTGCTCAAAATATTAGCACATCCAGGAAGGCAAGTTTGTTGTTGTTTTCTCTCTCCATTTTGAATTATATCGATGACCTTATTGAGTCTTCATGGTCCAGTAGTAGCTGGACCTCTTCCTGGTGTGGCCATAATATGAAAGTGTCATCTATATATCTCAGCCATAAGGTTGGCTTTAGTGATGTAGATTTTAATGCCATTTCCTTAAAGTATTCCATATATAGGTTTGCCATTGTTGGTGATAAGGGTGCACATTCAGATAGTAGAAAATCCATTTTTCTTTCCATGACTGTCTTTCTCCTCTGCGTGCGATCTCTGCAAGAGTGAACTAAGTCTTTCTGTTACAACTAGCTGGCGGTGAATTTGTGGTATACCAAAATGTTAAGTGCCAAAACACAGACTGATGTGTAGTAAATAAAGTGCACCCTCATTGAGGTGCTTGCAAGAGACTCCTTTATAGCCAAAATAGCCACACGTCCATATAACAGCAAATCTACTCTTTCCAAAATTGGCTTTCTTCTCTTTCCCACATGTTCACTGCCATTGACTTTATATGCGTTCAAAGACAGATATGCTAATCCATAGGCAGTGCATCTGGATTATCCATCAACCCTGTAGGTAGCACATCCTGCTATTCCATCAACCATTTTCTGCTATAAATGACAGAAGAAGTCTGCCCCAGTTTTTCTTTGAATCATTGATCCAATGGCATCAGTAGGTGCCTTTTAAAGGTCTATGCATTTTTTTCTGCACAGTTGCCTAACTGGCTAAGGTATCATCCATGAAAGGCATAATCATGGTCAAATTCAGTTTTCAGAAATATCAAGAAAATTAATCATAAATTACAAATGTTTTAGATACAGAAAATTATGAGTTGATGTCATGCTGAATATATAGCATAAGATCTGATGGTGCTGTAGCAATACAATTTCCCGCAGTAGTTTGCCATTTCTTTTTACGGTAGACCAGTTGCCATACAAGGTTATAGAACCCGGTCTGTCCTGCTATTTACCCATAACTGGAGTGAGAGAGTATAAGAAGAGAATTCATACCTTTTCCAAGGGTATTAGCATGTAACTAAATGTAATGGATTTCAGTGGAATTTGAACTCGGCTCTCCGATTCCTCAATCCAAGCTGCCATCCATGCCTTCTAAATTTATTATGGGACCAAGATTAACAGAGCAGAATAGTTAAAGAACCCAAATGAAAGTGAGTTTTCACTTCCATATCAAAATATTTGCTTCCTCTTTTCTTAGTGTTTATTTTAACAATTAAATGGAAATGTTCTTGAAATTCATGTTATACATCTTGCGAAATTGTTATTGATTATTGTCTGTCCTCCTTGGTTTATTTCTACAAAATTGCTCACTTTTTTGTTTTCTTGTCTTGTCATGCACATCAGCAATTTTAGATTAATGCATACAAACAATTCTGAAGGTGGTGAGAAATTAACTGACATTGTATAATGAATAAGCCAAGTTTTCTATGACTAGAATAACATTTCTCAACACGATATTGACAAAGCTTAGCTTAGTACAAGGTCAAGTGTTGGAGAAATGAAAGTAGGAAACTGTATTGAATCACTGAGGAAAATATGTCTACTTTAAAATCAACATCTGAATTCTTGGTTTTGTAATTTTTGGACACTGGCATCAGCCATAATATTATTTTAAAACAACTTGCTGACTTAATGACTCATGTTATAAGTACACATAGTAAAATGAGAGAACAAACTAAACAAAAAGTACTCCTAGTGAGGAAAAAGAAAAAGAAGACAAGAATTGTTAATATAAAATTCTTTGTATTGCCGATACAGAGGATGTGAGTGGAATCTCTATTTGTGGGCAAGGAAAGTAAGTTGGAGGAAGGGTAGAGTTAATACAACCTGAAGTTGAGGTATTTGTCAGATCAGGTCATGGGTGGTGATGCTGAGAACTTGCAGGGCATCAACAGTTGACTTGATCATTGCAACAGCTTTCTTTAAAGCAAATCATGGTTGCTCGTAGGCTCATCTTTTCTACATGTTGTTTATTTAGCAGCAACGTTCATGATTGGCTTCTTTAAGTTGCATTTTATATTATTTCTTGAGGAGATTTGTTTTGTGAGCTGGATGTGATGCTTGGAGCCCCATGCACGGAAGACTACTTTTTTTTATTTTTGAGTTTGTTTTCTCAGCATTCACATCCAGCTGACATATAGAATGAATCAGCAAGAGATCTAACTTGAAGAAGTGTATAGCATTAGTCCTTGAATTCAAAACAATGAAGAAAGCCAAAAATGCATCAGCCAAAACCTGATAAAACCAAGACGAATAAGAATATTATTCTGAATAGGAAGAAAAATCCCTTATCTGAGTTTTTGAGATGAAGAACTATTATTATTTTACATTAATTTATTCAGACTGATATCCTCATCTTGATTGTTATATTTACAATATTTCAACTCATATACTATCCAGCCTTATTCCTATATCTGTAATAATCTTTTTTTAATCAATTCAGCCTAAACAAGGCAATAATGCCCCTAATATGCAAAGGGCTACTAGAAGTGAAAGCAAAAGTAGGAGACTTTAGAAGGAACTGGAAACTCAATCCTAAACAGGAATCAAGGGATAAACCTCTACTCCTGTTCAAAAGCCAGGAATTTCAAACCAAACGACTTATTCAGTCCATGGAGGTAGATTGTTCTTATTCTGCTTTTCATGATAGAGATTGTCTTGTATCAATTAATTCTTCTTAAGTTTGTCAGTGTGATGTCACTTGTCTTTTCCACTGAATCAAAGTATATAACCTTTTTGCATTACCGAATCCAATTATTGAAATGACAACAACCAAGTAACTAGATCTACTTAACCAATGGTTTTATCCACTAAATCATGTACAAAATAGGAAAAAGAGAGTTTGTCAAATGATGGATGTGGTTGTTCCAGCAAACACATTTGAAAGTAATAATAAAATGGACCAGGATCATATTAATGTCAATTTGAACAATTCATAAAACGATGATAATGTCACATTCATAATTTAGACAATAATTTCTTATATGCTTTTTATTTTCATAGTTTGTAGTCACAAGAGTTTATATGAAAGTAAAGTATCCTAAAAGAAAAGGAAAAAAAACAGCTACTTAATAACAATTTATTCTTTTGTCTGAATGATGATAGCTACATAGTACTGGAGTCATTCCTTGTATAAATCTGTTCGGACACATTTCAGGACTGCCAGTAACTGAGGTTATGTTTCTTGGTATGGCTGTGAGGAATTTAGTGAGGTTGGCAACATGTCCTGTTCATGCTTAATAGGTTTAAAATCTGATGAGTGCAGGGATTAGAGTTCAATAAAATGGCTGATCCGCAAGAAGGAAGAAGTAGAGGGAAAAAAGTAGTTAATATCAGGTTTGTTTGATTTAAATCAATAGATCAAATCAAATTGTTGCTTTTACTATAATTTATCCAAATATCCCTCCTGATGAAGTGATAAAAATATGTTGGAAACCTGGCTGTGAAAAAGCATAATGCTATTAGGTCGACACTCTCCATTGTCCATGAATTGAAAAAAATAATAAATATGCAGCATTTTTTCCCAGAGGGAAATATTTCAATGTTATTGTTCCAATGCATCTAAATGTAATCTCTGGCCTCAAGAAAACATTCTATTACAAGGAGGCAGATGTTCATCTTCTGTTAAAAGATAAAAATATAATAAATTATAGTGTCCATTTTATTTATCTCTAACACAACTTATCACAGCAATTTTCTCCTGGATACAAAATATGGAAAGAAGTGTAAGCATTTTCATTTTGCAAAAAAATATCCACATGACAAATTTTATAAATTAGATTTCAAATCCAAGATTTTCCAGATATTTCTACCAAATTCTTTTTGCTTTTATCACAGGCATTTGCACCATTATCATGTGTTTAGAAGAAAGATCTCTCAATCAACATAACAACAAAACAACAATATTTACTACTGAAGAAAAAAAGCAGATATGAAGTTTCTTTTTTTTAATTGGTTGATGTGTATTTGGAAATTGCTAAACTTTGTGAAAATCTTCAATAAGATGAATCTTTTTGGGAACATCAAGTACATGTCAAGAATATGATTTCTCATTTCAAACAAATGATTAAAATATTGAAATTCCAAAATAAGCAATTGTGGTCATGTGATTTCAAAAAATTTCCTTTGCTTGAAACCTGTTCTTTCATAAAAAGAATTTCATATTAAGAACAAGAGTTGGTTAGATATTATTTTCTTTATCATCAGAGTCAAAATAAAATGGAAATTTGTTTGTTAAAAATTGAGTTGGATTGGAACAAAAACATTTTTAAAGCATTTCTTCCTCTCGTAACAAAAAAGGCTTTTATTAAATACAAAGAAAAATAGTGATTCATAAAATTTTTCTATTCTTACCAATGATGAAGCCTTTTTAGAAAAAAATGATTTTGTTGGAGACTTAAGATGCAGTTCTCCTATATGGCAGTGAATGCCAGATAATATCCTCACAGGTGAAGAGGAAACTTGAGGCAGCAGAATTGTGGTTCTTCAGGAGGATGCTAAGGATATTATGGACCAGACATGTGAGCAATGACAGAGGAAATGGAAACAAATAGAAAAATTATGCTTAACATCAGGAAAAGAAAGTTGAAATTACTTGAGCACAAAATAAGAAAAGTGGGATTGGAAGATCTGATACTCATCGGACTGATTGATGGCAAGACAGACGGAGGAAAACAATGCATAACATAGTGAGCTTGAGTAAATGGATAGTGGAACAAGGTAGAGGAGAAATAACAAAAAGTCAAAATTTATTAAGGGCTACAAAAGACAGGAAGTTTTGGAGAACCATTTGTAACCTCTGTCCTGAAGGCTGGACAATTTTGTTTGTTTAGTGGCATCTCAACTCCTTATAGGTCATTTAATGTTGAAATTAAATTTTCTTGGGAGCATTAGTAATTTCTTACAAAAATGTATTGTTGGTAATTTTTTTTAAAAATATTTTGCTGTTATTTTTACTATAAAAATGTATTTTTATACTTTCATAATATTTTGACCCAAGTTTTGGGGGTTCACTAGTTGAGACACTAACAGGTGCTATCACCCCAGATCAGGGTGGACCTGGGAACAACAACAATTAAGAGTTGATTCCATGCTCCTCAAAACCTACTGATCAGAGGCCTTGCTGCCAGATGTAGTTTATCATCATACCCAGGATATATGTCCTGAAGGGACACAGCATATAGAAGAAAAAGATTAGATTGTAAAAAATGACATGCTTCTTGGACATGCAAAACTGTTTTTAAAGTGAGTCCACCCCTTTATTGTAAATTCAGACTCAAAAATTGATTGTTAATCTATTATTAAATGATTTCTTATCAGTCTAATGCTATTTATTTTCCTGTACTAAAAAATTGCAGTCTTTTTGAATGAATCTTATATTGAAATTATTGGCTCCAAACTGAAGCAGCACAAGTCCTAACAACTAATCTATTTATAGATACACCCATGTTAATATATTATTAATACATATTTTCTTTCCTCATGTTTTCCTTTTTTTTTCAGTTGGTGTGCATGATTTTTAAAATTTCCATGATTGAGCTCAGACAAGTGAGGAGTGATAAGCAGTTAGATCATTCTATAATATTTTTCTTTTCATTTTTTTCTTTTTATATTATGAAGGACTGTAGATGTTGTTTTCTTCTTGACCCCTTTTTCTTATGTCTGTTTTTATTGATTATTATTATTATAATTGAGAGAAAAGTGCCATAAAAGTGATGCTGGTGTACAAATATACAAAGCCCAATGTATCCTTCATCATACTAAATCTGATAAGGGTATATGAAACACATGTATCAACAGTGATATGGTGAGAGATTTTAATAAAAGCACCTTGCAGGTGGGGCCCAGTTAGAAATACATTCAGGTTGATTAACCCAGTCCACTCATTTGTTTTCATTTGTGGTGAACAATTACATAGAATTAAGCGAGTCGGAGTGGCTTGCATCTGGTACAAAGGAAAATGAGTTCCTTACCTCAATACATGACACGTAGCAGCATTTTCCTTGAAAATGCCATGAATCCCCACCTTTAGATTATTCCAAAAGCCTATATTCTGCAAGGTTGGCTTTTATACAGCTTAGCAGGGCTCAACCAATAGCAATTTGCATGCTGATTGGTCGGACTGGAGGTTGCCATTTGACTATGTGACTGAAGACAAAGCAAATAATGCTAATTGGTGAGTTGGCCATGGTGTGGGCACAACAAAAAAGGGCTGAAGCACTGAGAAGCAGAGTGATTTTTACATTGGTGACGTGTCCAGGAATTCAAGAATGGCATATTGAGAAGAAGCATTCAGTGTTGTCCGAGTGATGTCAGAGTAATATAAACTCATTTAACTAATGTGTTACCAAATATCTAGATGTGACTCCCTAAGTCACTTTGGTTGCCTCATCCTTCAGGCTTAAAAAAAAAAAACAAATAACTTTTTGACACCTGGCCATGATGCTCCCTGACTAATCCTATTTATGAACAGAGACACACAGTGCATCAGACTGTAGCCTATCTTAATTCACCATGACAAAACATGTCCATATTAACAGCTCCAGTCAGTTAAGATCAGAGGCCATGACACCATGCCTGGTGTGACATCAGGGAATTTATAATCTGTTGTATTACAATAACTTACCAATTCTTTTGTTTGAGATATAAGGTAAATGAAGATTTTAATAGACAGAAAGAGTTTTCTAAGTATTTAAGCAGTCACTTTCCCACTGCTGTAAGCTTTCCTCTCTGTGCCTTTTCTATAAATGCTGTCAAGTCAATGGTTTGGATGAGCTCTTTGCTTATGGTACTTAGACTTTCTTGAATTTAAGCACAATGGACTGAATGTGTGAGCAACAATAAGGTTTTGGAGAGGATGCAAACAAGGAGGAAGCTTATACTTAACATCAGGAAGAGGGAGCTGAAATTTTTTGGACATATAATGAGAATGGATGGCTTGGAGAATCTGCTACTCACAGGGCAGGGAGGGGGAAAGAGAGAGAAAGGAAAGCAATACATGACATACCTAGCGAACTTTTAGCAAGTGGATGACAGAACTGGGTTTGGGAGAAGTAGCAAAAGGACAAAACATATTGAGAACTACAAGGGAAAGTGGAGAGCCATGATCGCCTACATCCTGAAGGGACAAGGCACATAAAAGAAGAAGAAGACTAGCATAGATGTGCATTGTGGTTTAATGGATATCTGCTAGGAGTGAGAACACGGATAGCCGAGTTTGAATTCCAGTCGAGTTCGTTAGATTCAATTATGCACAAATACCCTTGGGAAAGCTCTGAATCCATCTCTTCTCACCAAACCCAGGACAGACTGGGTTCTTTAAGCTTGGTTGGCAACCATTCTACTGTAGAAAGAAATGGCAAACTCCACCTGGAAAAAATCTGCTTCATCAGGCATGTATTGAAAGATACATGATCGCCCAAGCATGTATCATGTATGGCACTTAACTGACTGACTAGACTGGCATCAAGATCTCATCAATTTACAGTTGAGTTGGCTAGATGTAACCATAAATTCTATGCTAACAGTTTCTTTTCTCGCATGTCTCGCTTGTTGAACTCCCTTCTGGTTCCATGCTTTCCAGCTAACTTTAATCTCCAAAAATTTAAATGCAATGCCAATCGCTATCTATTGTCCTCCTGATTACTCTTTCCTCTTCCTGTACATTATTAATGTTTCTGTTCCTAATTTTTCCACACCCAGTAACCTCTTGTGTCTTAGTGGCTTTACTGCCTTGCATAGGTTGAAACCAATTAAAAAAAAGCTACTCATTAACATAATGTCAATTAAAAGTTGGTTTTCTGGGATTTTCTTAATGTATGTATCAGTATTCTTGTTAATTATTGCTAGTGCTCCTGCTACTACTGGAATCATGTTTAAATTTCACAGTTTTGCAATTTCTATTTCCAAAAACTTATATTTAGAAAACTTATCACAAATTCTTTTGTTGAAATGTCTTTATCAGATATCTGTACAGTAACAACTTTTATTATTATTTTCACTTTTCCTTATTTATTTGATAAGTTCTTTTATATTTTCTTTTACCTGAAATCCAAGATAAAGAAATGGCTTTCTTTGAAAGTTATAGAGCATATTACATTGATAGTTTTTCTGAATATGTGAATGGCACTCATAGATACAATCTTTTGCACCTCAGCTTGTGAGAGGTTTCCTGGGATTTCCAAATATTCTTAGTGCTTCTATTATTAGTGGGATAATGGTTGGGTTGATGTGCCACATTCTTGCAATTTCTATTTCCAGGTCATTATATTTTTAAACAAATCCTGAGAAGTTTTTATCTAACACATTGGACATATCTATATTATGTTTTTTGAAGCATTTATTATTGTATAATGCAGTTAGTATATAATGGTAAATTTCCAGAACTCTGCAACATCAGCATTTATACTTCAACTTTTAGCACTGATAAGGGTTTGTGTTTTTACCATTATTCAGCATGGGTAAGGTTAAAAATTATTGCATATTTTCCAATACAAGTATTTCCCAACCCTACCATGTCTATATTTCATTTAGAGCTAGGCTTAGAGCATTTATATATTAGATAGTCAATAGTTCCTTCAGTATTTGTATAAAAGCAGCTTTTTGGAATTGTCCCATTTATCTATCTATCTATCTATCTATCTATCTATCTATCTATCTATATATATATATATATATATATATATATATATATAAGGATCTTGGCAGGTTTGCAGCTTCAGCAGCCAAGATAAATCCCTTTGTTTCTGGTTTCAATCAAGAATTCCAGAACCACTGATGGGTCAGACATTTGTCAACATCAGATTCTTGTGCTTGCAATGGGTTTTTCTTCAAACTTGGTTTTTCAGGTTAGTTAGGTCCTTATTTTTTGTTTTGTTATTTGATATTTTTGTTCAGTACTTTTGGTATTTGGTCACAATTTCATCTTGTTTTTATGGTTGTGAATCTTCTTTGAATTTTTGGATTTCTTTAAAAAAAATTTTTTTTTCGTGGGTGGGGATTTACACCGGTAAACAGGTTTTAGCATCCAATCGTTAGTAGATACAAGATATCTTTCAAGACCTATGGTTGTAGTTTTGTATATAAGTTCTAGTTGAGTCACTCCTCTACTTCCACTGCCCTAGGCAGGTACAATTAATCTGCATTTGTTTTGCAATAATGCATGTTTTATGTGGTAGGAAGTTTTCTGATCTTTCTATTCTTCATATCACTTCTAGATTCCAGTTTATATTTTCCAGTGCATGTATTTCTCTACCCTATCAATCATTTGGGGCTCAGATAGGTCATTATTATTATTATTATTATTATTCATTCATTCATTCATTCATTTCCATGATCAAAGCAGATTGTTACAGAATACAGAGGCTGGGCCAGGATGGCAAGTGATTAGTCAGAATACTTCATGAGTGTAGAATTCTGACAGTGACAGATTGCCTTTGTCTAAGTTTTGGATATAAAACCAAAACTGCTGACAGAGGGCTGCAAGAAGTTTGAAGCTTTGACATGCTTCTTACACTCAGATTCCTTAGAGAGTCTAACCTACACTTGGTGAAATACGAAACCAATGATTAGGTATGTTTTGTTTTGAATCCCTAGGAATGATTGCAAAATACTTGCCCCTTCCTAAGTTATAGGCAGAAGCACACAAATGCATGCTGGGATTTTTTCCTAGCCAATAAAATAGGCTGGTTCTTGGTTTCAACTGACTCAGTCCTGGTGTGTCTTGTCTTGAAGTTAGAACACTATATTCGTTTGTCCGGATTTGCTTTTGTGTGTCAACCCCAATTCTTAGTTTGCGAACTTTTTGCCATATTACTGTTACTTTGCTTTGCTTTGCATATATTCTTTGCTTCCTTTATATTATTTTTTACGCTTTTCTTTTCTTGTTATTTGCTCATTACAAACTTTGTCAATTCTGTTTGTTAGACAGTACTGTTACTTATTTAACATTTGACCATGGCTACTCACTCCACAGCATGTGTTCCCTAAAGATCTTCCTCTTGCTACCTCCTAGAATTGGTGATACCATAACTATCCCTCTCTTATAATAAAATGAATAAGAGAAAGAAACTGTCGTTCATTGATACAGTCTACGAAGTGGTGTTGGGGTCTGCAAGGCTGAAGCAAGTGGCAACACATAACACAACAAGATGTCTGATGGTTATCACTAGAGTTTAAATGACAAAGAGTTTCTTTAATTCTTCAAATATTTTACAGAGTGAATCACTGTAATAAGCCAGACTGATTCCTCAGATCTCAAATTCCTCCAATCAAATTTCTCATGTATTTGAACATGATCTTGACCAACTCCTCTACCCAAGGTCTGAGAATATGTTTCTCTTTTTATTTTGAAGGAAAACCTGTGGTTTGTGCTGGTATCTTTTATATACATCATCAAACTCAAATCATTTATATTATTATTATTATTATTATTATTATTATTATTATTTTGTTTGGTTTCTGGTGTATACTCATTTCTTTCCGGGTTCCAACCAGATACCTAAGGTCAGAAATAGCAACATGACATTTTCCACTGAGCAGTTTTGAAAAAAATCACACATATTTTACATAGATAAAGCCCTTCATAAGGTGTGAGTACAATTTTTTATATTTCTTTAAGGCATGGGCTGGCAGGGATTCTTTCAATTAGTCTATTGGAATCTTTTTCAATCAATCCGAGGGCTCCAACTACAACTGAAATTGTTAATATCTTCTTGAATCACATTTTTGAGATTTCAATTTCAAGGTCCTTGTATTTTGATGGTTTTTTGAAGATCTTCAAAGATTTTTATTATTATTATTATTATTATTATTATTATTATTCATGCATTTGCAAGTGTTTGGTGGTTATTGGTAAAATTTGATCAATAATGTTTACTCATTTCTCTAGAGCTTATGGCCATATCACATTGAAATACCAGCTCTCATATGATCACATTTGATTGATGGGTATTCTCTCAAGGAGGCTCCTTATCTCAAACATCTATTGGGATTCAAGCTCACCCCAAACCTAAAGTTGAACACATATATACACTCTATGAAATCAATATAATCAGGATAAGATAACTTCAGGGTGCACTTTTCTTTAAAAGAATGCAAGAAAGCAATATATAATGAAATACTGCATCATCCATTACATGGGGTACCAAGAAACACATTCCTCGGTGACACAACAGGGTGAGGTCAAAAAATCTGCTACTAGTAAGGAAAGATCTAGTCAGCCACCTTACCTATCAACATCAACTAAAAGATTGACTAAAAAATCCAAACTTAAAAATTCTTCAAATGGAAAGTAGGTCAAATCAATGTCCAGTCAGGATCAGATGATTTCGGGGTGTACTTCTTTTTAGAAAAATGCAAGAAAGCAAACCTTGATGTAGTCTGCATGCCCGAGGTGAATTGATTTGGTAGTGACTCCATTGTATATTTCAGATACAATTTATTTTGGACTGGCCACAGGGAAAAACATGGAGTTGGAATTGCTATACACAAATCACCAGATATTGTAATAGACAATATCATAAACCAGTTATAATGACTAATAGCTGCTGACATTGTTGTTCATGGCTGTAAAATCTGAGTAATATCAGCTTATGCCGCAACTGAAAAAAGCACTGTTTCAGAAAAAGAGAAATTCTACCCACCCCCCAAATCCTATGGATTAATGGGGATTTTAAATGCCACTGCTCCTTTGATGGTAAGAAGTCATGACCCTTTGAAACAGAAGCATCAAACAGCAATGGATAACTCTTGCTAGGCTTTTGGTATTTTTTTTTTTTTTTTAAGCATTGCGCCCCGAGCAAGGCATGAAGCCACTAGGATGCAGGGGGTTTGCAGAAGATTTGGAGCAAGAGCAGATAGGAGTGATAGAAGAAAGGATGAAGGGAAGGATAGTGTGTAGATCAAGGTAACTGGAGATGTCGATTGACATTACATTTGAATAGTTGGAGATCATAGCTATCAGGGAAACAGTAATTGGGAAGGGTGTTCCACAGGCGAGAGGTGCGAGGTATGAAGCTATTGGAGTAGAAGAGACGGCTACATTTAAAAGTTTCTACAGTGTAAGGGTGAGAGCGGGATGCCAGCCTCGTAGGGCACTTGAATTCATGGATATTGGGAACCAGTGATATTCCATCCCTAACACATGATTCAACCCATGAAACACATAACATCACATGGCATAGCCCAGATAATGTAATAAAAAAGATTATTGACTTCAGCATCTCAGACTAATGGATTAGGCAGTTTGTGATAGATGTTAGAATATGCTTTGAATCTGATCATAGACTACTTGTAACTAAACTGACAACACCAACCAACAAAATAGCTTGCATCTGCCCATATATTAAGTTGGTGCAAAAATAATGATGTAATAACGTCAAAAAACAACATTATTACGTCATTATTTTTGCACCAACCTAATAAAACACAAAAAATATTTAGGTATAGCACCCAAGACCTTAATGAAAGGGTATATTTAGAATTCAATAATCAACTAGAAATAAAACTGGTACCAATAAATCTTGATGAAAACAACACAGGGGAATCAAATAATATTATCATATCTTCATTAGATGAAGCGTATGAGACCAGTCCAAGAATACCTAGAAGTAAAGCAATACACCCATGGGATAACAAGTCTTGAGTTGAAAAAAATTGATACGAGAAACAAAGAAAGAGAAGAGGAAAAAATGAAAAGAAAATTACTAAACAATTAACAAAGAAAATAAAAAGAAATTTGTTTATTCTTTGAAACATCAATACCTTCAGAAAATTTGGGACAACATTAATGGAGCCAATGTGTTATTATGTGGAAAAAAGCAGAAAATCGCTACATCATACAATCAAAATCAACACAGAAGAAATGTCCTGATCTCAAAAAAAACATTGAATAATATTTCAAACCTGACCACAGTAAACTTAAGATGTCCACAGAAATAGGACATATACCAGTATAAATTCAATCATTACAAAGTCTGTCTTCAAATATAAACAATAATGAACCTACTGACGAGTAAAGTAAGCCCACCCCCCTCAAAAAAAGTAATAATAAAGAATCAGTTGACACTGAAGCTGAACTATTAAAAATAGCTTACTTTCTCCCGAAATTCAGTAACAAGTTTCTCTATTTTATGAAAGAAATTTGGAATCAGAAATCTATCCTCAAAAAGTGGTATCTATCATTAATGCATTATGAAAAATGAAAAGATAGCCTTCAAGACTTGCACACGTATGGAGGTATCTTGATTGGTCCATCATGGTGAAAGTATTAATGAACATTATATTAACTAGATTCTCATTGTTTTATGAAAGTCTACTCCTCATGAACCAGGTTGGTAAAGAATGTAATGATGGTATATATGTCATCAAACAACTCCAGGAAATTGCTTACATCTCTAATAGGAAATTGTTTACTGGCACATCAATAGCGATTTCTTCTTTTCATTAGAAACTGCCTTTTAAGCTCCCAAACCACTGAATTCATCAATCTAATAGAGAAACTTTATCAGCCTACAAAATTTTACATGTCTGGTGAGGATCCCAATACATAATAAATTTGTCTTAAAACAACTAAGCTTTGCTTTATATTTAAAATATGTTTAATTTTTAAACTCATCTAAGCTTTTTCATGCTTTAAAGCCTTACACTAATAAAAAAAAAAAGCAGTAAAAATTCATTACAACTGTCTACCATTTCTTATTGCTTTGTTTTCAAAGTAGAAATCAAATAGATAATTGATTCCATTGGTGAAGTTATATTAAAAAGAATAAAATCTTGTAATTCCAACGGACAATTTATTGTTAAAATCAGATATGTTTCGGAAAGCTTTTGCAATCCTTGATCACTCTTGAGAAATAAATGAAACAGTGACTAAGCTACATTATATACGGTATAAATTTAATATTACCGGAAAAAAATTTGATTGAATTGAGTTTGTGAGACATGTGTAAGCTGAAAGTGTGAGAATTGCTTAAAGAAAGAAAAAAATATCATTTACAAACCAGAGTAGAAAAAAAAATTTTCCACTGGAATTACAAGTTTTTATTCTTCTTAGAAATCAAATTGTTGTAAACTAACAGGAGTAAGATATGCAGGGCTTTTCATGAACAGGAATTCCAATTCAAGGGACAAGAAGTCTTATTCCAATTCAAGTGATGAGAAGTCTTTTACTATTTACTGTAATCAGAAAATACAAATATATATGGCAGCCTGCCATGATTACACTGCTCTAATATAGGCAAGATAAATATCACTTTCAGCAAAAATACAAACAATTCTAAAATGTCGCAGTCTTTGAGAAAATAAAAAATATTCATCATCTTATGAAAAGTACTTCCTAAATTTATTGCCACTTGGATAAGATAAGCTATATTTATATTTGGAGCCAAAAAGAAACTATTTTCTTAATGAGAATAGATGTGTTTTGCTATTTGAAAATACTTTCAAGAACAGAAAATTGAACATGGGGAAATAAAAAATATTTTCACTAGATTCTAAAGTCCACCAAATGCAACATATTCCTGAGGACATCTGTGGGTATGGTGTTTTTGTTTAACAGATGGAAAAGAAAAAAAAAATGTGTTTTCACTAGATTCTAAAAGCCACCAGATGCAACATACTTCTGAGGAGGGTTGAAGAACACATCAACAGAAATATTGTGATAAAAGAAGCAAGTAAGATGATGATACTAGTTTACAAATTGTGACAAACCAATTAATTTGCAAATGTTGAACAAGTGGGAGTAAAGCAGTTTATTCAAAGCTGGAAATTAGAATTTTCAATTAATTGAAAAATAGAATTATCAACCCAGCCTTATCCATAATGTGTTTTCGATAAAGCAATAATGTATAACTCTCTTTACTATGTATTTGAAATATAGATTAGATTGTTGATTTAATGTCTAATTAAAGATAGGCTCTTAGTCATCAGGAGGCATGGCAGAGTAATGGATAACGGCTTGGATTGAGAAATCGGAGAGCTGAGATTCCAGTTACATTCACTTATGTGCTAGTGTCCTTAGGAAAGGTATGAATCCTCTTTTTCTCCCCATCAGCTATGGGTAAATAGCAGGACAGACTTGGTTCTATAGCCCTGGATGGCAATTGGCCTACCGTAGAAAGAAATGGCAACCTACTGCAGGAAAAAAAAAATCTTCCTTGTCAGTCATGATGTCAAAAGATACATGATCATCTAAGCATATATCACACATGGTACATAATAGTCAGTTATAATTTTTATTCTTTTGGTTGTGATGTGTTCAATTTTTTTCCTAAATATTTGATGTGAAAATCTGGGTGCATCCAATGTGCGTCAAATAGGTCATCAAATAGGGTATATAGTAAAAATCACACTTGTTTGTCTTTAATAATAATTACTCTCTCTCTCCCAAAATGAATTAATGCAATCAAAATTAATTTGAGAAGGTTTGTAATGTCCCCAATTCTTAGGGTTGGGCAGTTTTGGTTCAAATTCCAGTCAAATCCATTACATTCACTTACATGCTAATACCCTTGGGAAATTTATGAATCCTCTTTCTCTTCTCCTAGCTATGGGTAAATAGCAGAACAGACCAGGTTCTATAGCCTTGGATGACAACTGGTCTACCGCAGAAAGAAATGGCAACCTACTCTAAGAAAAAAAATTTGCCTCATCAGTCATGTATCGAAAGATACATGATCACCAAAGCGTGTATTACACATGGCACATAACTCACTAACTCTTAGTCACCATCATTTGGCAATATAAATATTAACAATTTTTATTTTTATACTGAGAGAAGAAAAATATAAATGGATTTGAATGAGGTCATTGAAACAGTAAGCCAGTAATTAATAAACAAGATTTTCCTCTTTCATTCCGTCTTCTCCTGGTATCAAGGCTCAAGTGGTGGTATATACTGCTTCAGGGAATCTCAAGTGCAGACGCGTGATTAAACTGAATGATTGCATAAATGGATTACTATCAGAAAAGCTTATTGTAAAGTGTTATGAAAACCTTAATAAGAAGATAATAATAATAATAATAATAATGGTAATTTTATCTATTTCCCTACATTCAAGTACAAGTAGAGAAATTTAACTATTTGGGAAGTGTTTTAACAGATCACAGAAAAGTGACACAGAAATCCGGAGATACATTGGATTAGTGAAAGATGCATTGGCATTAACTAAGCAGCAAGTACTGCTTTTAGTTGAAATTTATAAAATCTTTTTCTTAAAACAATTTTTCAGGAAAATAAAGTTTTCAAGTCCTGTAGCTATTATTGCTCTTTCCAGCATTGATGGGTATTTCCTTCCTAACTTTATATCTGCAGTAGTGTGGAATGGCAACATCTTGATTATGTCATTATTTACTTTTCAAGTTACATGTACTATTCATTTTAGTTGTTGCATCTGTTGGTAGTCCTCAAGACATATAGTTTCTTTTATTTGGTACAGTTCTTTGTTTATTAATTCGTATGCATCTGTTTGTAATTTTCAAAGAAGAATGATCTTTGCCAAGACCTACAGGCTTCATTCACTCAAAGCCATTTTTTACCATTGATCTTAGAAAGTGGTTGTATATAGCTGGCAGTTTAGATATTTCTGAATAGGCTTGGTGTCATGCATGACATCCATATGATTGTCTTGATCTAACAAGGCTATTTAAGAATATCACTTAAGTTTTCAGGTTGATGTTTTGGCTTTGTATCAAATTGTGGTGTTGGGCAAAACTGCTCCTAATGTAACCTATTCTATATTCAATTTTCTTATCTCCTGTAATAAATTTGTTATAACTGATCAATACACTGAGGTATTTGAAGTGTTTGGTAATTACTAATTCCATATCCTAAATTTTTATGATGCTATAACTTCTTTCATTCCAATTCCAGATCATAGTTACTGTTTTGGAAAGGTTTATCTTGATTACATTATTTCTTGAAACATTTAGTAGCGGATATTGATTGTCTGTTAGTTGATCTAAATGATAGCATGTCTAACTGGACAGGTATGCTCAGTAGTCACAAGTGGTCAGAGTTCAAACCTAAATAAATTTAGGATCTCAAATGCTGATTTTCAATGTAAACAAGCCCTCCCCACTTGGAAAATTAGTACAACACAATCTTCCTACACTAATTTCTATCTGTTTGGGATTGTGTTAGACTAAGATAAGTTTGGTGGAATAAATAATGGCATACAAGATGTAACAATTCATAAAATAATTGTGGTTGTTGTTAGCAAAATTTGTCTGGCAAACATTTGTACTCAAGCACATCTGGACATGTTTCAACTTCTACTTTCTTATTTAAAAAGCTGGTGCAGCACAATCTTCCTACCCCCACTATGATGATGTTCCAGGCTCGGCCTGGTCACGGCCACCAAATATGACAGTGTTCCGGACCACGGCCTGCTTTGGCCACCAGTTATGGCGGCGTTCTGAGTCAATCCCGGTCTGCTCGCTTGGTCATGATCGATCCTGGTATCAGAGAACAAGCCGTCAGCCCACTTCTCGGTTGTTGATGGCATTTGACACATCAGCTGGTCTTTAAGTTTTTATCCTCTTCAACTGTCACCTCTCTTACCCACGTTGGGATTTTGATCTTGAGAGAGTCAAGCCCAATTTCCACTGGGGTATCTCAACCACACTAAACCAAGGTGTTGAATACACATACACAAAATTGAAAAATAAAATGGATGTCGCCGAATAAGTCACAATATGATGTTTATATCAAAATAACAAAAAAAATATTTACAATTCTTTTCTTTGTTCTTTTTCTTCTTTCACCATTCTAATAATTGGTGATGGAATGGAAATTTCAGGTAACTTCTTTAAAGAGTGGCCAGACTTGACAACTGGATTTATCTTCAAGTACTGAGATTTGTAATTTCCAGAATGGCACAAGGATTTCTTCTTCTTCAGCAGACAACTGGTTTTAACTTCAAGTACTGTGATTTGTGCTTTCTAGAGTGGCACAAGGTTTATCATCAGAGTCTTTTACATCGGATAATTATTATTATTATTTTCATCAGGTTGGCAAACAGTGTTATGTCAGAAATCTTTTAACTCCTGGTCGCAACCTGACTATGACTCCAACTGCTACTGCAACTGGCTTCGACTGCCTGTGACTGCCACTTTCTCCGACTGCCTTTTACTCGGACTGACTTTGCCTCCGACTGCCACTCGCTCCATGGGTACTTGTATTTATGCGTGTCCCTTTGAACTGGTGTGGTCTGGGCGAATAGGTGGGTTTTATTCAAATCTCCTAAAATTCAACGAGTAGTTTTCTTTCGTTTTCTATTTCACTCTTCCAATTTTGGAAGATCCCATCCTCTGTCAGGAGGAGCCATTATATGATGTCAGTCTTCCTGATGTCATCTTCTGCTTTTAATTTTTTCTCAGGGAAATTTTGGCTGACAATTTTCCCATTGACACCTTTTAGCAGATGACCTTAAACTCTGGCCCCCAACCTGCCAGCTGTGTTTAGCTGAATTGCATTGTGTAACTTTTTCAACAAAATTCATACATCTGTTCCCATATCCTGGGAAAATAATCTCTTTCCGACAAAAAAAATAAAATCGTTTTGTTTAACCCTTTTCGTCCATATGCCATGTTAAATATTGTTATACCACTACTTTATATTTGGCATTATGGTGTACTAATCTGAATTCAGCAGGATAAATAGTGGACCCAGGTTAAAACAAGGATTTCAAATGCTGATTTTCAAGGCAAACAGAGCTTTCTGATTTAAAGATTGGTGCATCACAGTCTTCCTACTATCATAACTCATCATTTAATAGACTGACACAATACAATGTTCCTACTCTTATTTCTCTTAGCTGGGTACAATATAAAGCTAAGATTAGAATCAATATCATGTCTAATTTGACAGAAGCAGTTTTCCCTGAAAATGAAAAATAAATTAGAATAAAAACATACCATTGTAACCAGACTGAATGAGATTGCATCCAGAGTCAAGTGGACAATTAATTGGCCACTCATATTCAAGGATACCCGTCTGTTAGTGTGGCTAGCCAATCCCTATTCCAGATACTTGCTCAAGCCCATTTGTGTTTATGCAACACCCACAGAGCCAACCTGTGGTTTATACTGCAACTATGCTGAGCAGACTTTAGTTACAGTTTCTGGGAAAGAACATGTTATCTAGCCTGATCAACAATTTGAACAAGGCCAGCATGCTCAAACACTTGGCCACAATGACTTGTGACTTTGCGCTAGCTCAGCTATCAACACCCCCAACGGTGTCATCTACCCAATTTCACTTACAGGGCTTGGGCCAACCCGTGGTATTGTTTTCAGGCACTTTCCTAAGGTGCCACATGCTGGAATCGACCCCTCTAGTTTGATAACACCAGGAAGTCTCCTTCCTGGCAAATCGACCATCATGAGATTTGAACCTGTGTCTTCATGGTCAGAATGCAAATGTTCTAACCACTTGGCCATGTGCCCATAATAATACATTTAATTAATAAACAATTAATAAACATAATTTAAATTGTTACTGAACTCAAAATTAAAGACTATCACTTAAAATTGACTTATTCTTGACAATCATCATTTAGCTTTTTAAAAGAAATAATTTATTTCTAAACAAACTAAAAATACTTCATTTACAAACACACATACACATACATACACACACATACATACATGAAGAAAGAAAACATATCTCTCCAGCTTCAGTCATTAATAGCTAGTCTTGTCATCAAATATCACTGGGCTACCATGAACAACTGTATTTGAACACTAATTTAGATTGACAAAATGTGATAATGCTATTAGGTTGGTGCAAAAATAATGACGGTTTTTGACCTTAAAAAATACGTCAAAAACCGTCATTATTTTTGCACCAACCTAATATATGCTTAAATGCTACTTTTGCAAGATTTGGATATTACACAGATTAACTTTTTCTTTTCTTTTTTTTTCCTTCGGGAGAATAAATTCTGATTATGTCTCATTTGGAAACTAAGCTTGCAGCAGTATTGATTATCTCATCTGGCTTTTTTTATTGCAAGAGTGGGACATTTGTTTGCAGTACACAAGTGTGTGCAGGAAGGTGCCAGGAAATGTTTCTTTGCTTTCTAAAATACTAGTTTATATCACTCAAAGAGTGCTGAATGTTAGATCATCACTTCCAATGACAGAAATTTCATTGCATTTCTATATGTAAACTTCAAGCAACAAAAATGTCTGCTACTGTATAGTGTTCCATTTTGCCACTGATTTCTGTCTTTTGGACCTCAATGCCACTTCATAGACTGTATCAACAAAAGACATTTTCTTATCCATTTTATTATACAAGGGAGATACACATGTAGCATCAGTTCTAGGAAGTAGCCAGAGGAAGAACTTCAAGAGGACACATGCTCACTCATTGGATTAGCATTCAGCTACATGTGGACTAACCTCTCTAGGTGCAAAAAGTATGTTATTTCTTGAAAATTCTTACATTCTCTGTCAATTTCATGCCATTTTGGTCTTATATTCAAAACTGAGACAAAGGCAATCCATCACTATCAGAATTCCATGTCCACAAGGGATTCTGACTAATCATTCCTCATCCTGACCTAGCCTCTGCATTCTGTAACAGCAGTTAATGGGTTACTACATATTCAGTACATGGGCAGACACTCTCCTGTCGAGTTATTCCTTTGGCAGTGAGATAACATTAAGCAAGTTTGTGTACTGTGCAACCATAACTTTCATCATAATAATATGCCTGCAAATTCTTCATATCTCATGGTTTCTTTTGGCAGAACATTATATCCTCCTGGTCAGTGAACCCTTCACCTCATACATTCTTGATTTGGTTCTTTACTTTCAACTCCCCAGGGCTGAAATCATAATTGAAAAAACTGTGGATGAGATTAAGCTGAATATAATGAAGCAGTACCATAAGAAGACTATTTTTGAAAAATGAATAGGATGCTGGGGTAAGTGCGTTTGGTTTGAAGAGGAATAATTTAAAGGCAACTAAAGTGTCATTGCTTCAATAGGCGACTTTTCAATAATATTTAATAGGCAGATGCTTACTGGACACAACTTGTGTCTGTAAGCAAAACGCAACATTTCCAT
>OZ010579.1:75620126-75670126 GCA_963932145.1 Acanthosepion lycidas | reverse complement strand
TTTTTCATGTATTTCAATGTACAAACATACAGGCTGTGGATTAAGACATGATAAAACAAATTTTAACCCAAGTGCAAATTTTCTGTTATCACTAAAAATATTCAATATGTTAAATTCATGAATTTTTTTTTATCAAGTCAGCTCTGAATGTCAAAAGCTAGCAAATGTAAAATAATTTTATTTCAACATTATTTTGTTATTCTTTGATACAAAATTCCCAAGAAATGATATCAAATGTTTTCTGTTTTAGAAATTTAGTATTTTTTAACAAAAATAAAATATTCCTGTGCATCTCAAACTACCTTATGCTGCTATTCATTTGTAAGAAATTATTGAATTTTGGTAAAGCTCACAACAGGTTTAACAACTTTTTGCTTGAACAGGAAACTTTGAAAATTCTTAAAACTTATCTAAACTTTCTCAGCTGATGTAGTAAAGTATATGTTGGAATTCCTCAGAGAAACTTTTTTTAGGTGAAATAAGTAGCATTTTCCTAATTTCGTAGGGTTGGATCAAAATGGCATTTTTCTGATAATTGGCCATTCATAGTTATCAGGACCTGAAATCGAAGAGTGACCACAAACTATTATCTTCCATACTAAATTACATTAAATACACTACCTAAAAAATGATACCTTTTTGAAAGATATTAAATTTTAATCTGAAAGCTACCAAAAATGGTCTCAAAATGGAATCTTGATAATAAAGTGACCCCTAAACTTATTGAATGATTTGTTTTCTATGGCTTATCAACATTTACAGGTTATTTAAAGCCAGAAAATATTTTTAGATTGCAAGAATTTTTTTTTCTTTGAGATGATGATGATTTAGTGATACAAGTCTTACTAATTAACCCATAGCTGGGGGAGAAGAGGTGGATTCCTATCTTTCCAAAAGGTATTTGTGTGTAAGTGAATATAACAAACCCAACTGGAATTGGAACTCGACTCAATTCCAAGATATTATCCATTACACCAACCACATATCCAAGCTTACAGCGCCTGGTATTCTCAAGCGGTCACCCATCTAGGTACTGATCAGGCTTGACATTGCTTAACTTTGGTGATCATCCCAAAGCTTAGTCTCATTTGATAGATCTTATTAAAAAAATTTTTCCTTTAAAACAAAGATGGTGAATTTTGACCCATTTTTCACTGAGTGATGACAAAAAAAGCCCCTCAAAAATTGAAAAAATATTTGACTTTACTCCAGTCTAAGAAACGTGTAATTTCACAGACTGATCTGTACTTTGTTAAGTTGCATTTTCTGTTCAAAATAATTTAAATTTCCTATAAATCACTGAAGAATGAAAATAATAGTCAATAAATTGTTTTCATTTTTTATGACAAACAATAAAAACCTGACAAATTAACAAAAAAACAAAAGTGGGAAAATCCATTCTGTAAATTATTGTCAGTTGATTTCTTTTACCCTAAGGTAAAAGAAAAAGGAGTTTGTAACTCTAAAAAGTAGAAGCTTTTCTGATACCAACTATACCAAATATAGCTTGGTAACATTTATTTCCCAGGTAACACTGTTTTCTATTAATTTGACTAAACTAAAACGTAAACATGGGAGAGCAATTTTCTTATATATTCTCTTCTATTTCACAGATCTTTGAAATAATCTTTGAAATTCCAGCCACAAGGTATGAAGCTATTTGGTGATGAGACAAAACCTGGGCAGAAGTTAATTAAAGTTCTTCCCAAATCAACTGGCATCATGTATAAAATAGTTTCATATTACATCTCAACAATAATAATTAGTGTTCAAGCCTAGTTAAAAGGCAGGGTTTCAAATACTGATTTTCAAGGTAGACCGGTTCAATTCCCTTGAAAAGGTGGTGCAAGACAGTTTTTCCTTCTCATTTTTGGCCCTGTAACTAAGCTTAAAATAAATTTAAAACATTAAAAAAATGAGTTTATCTCCTGAATGCATGGTACAAATTTATCAATGCAATGTTCTGACTTCTGATCACTAACAATAATTACACAGCCTCATATGTAAGTAGAATAAGGTAGAATTTGAGCGTCACATGAAAATGTTCATTTTCTATTAAGTTCACTTAGTTTTCCCACTCTTAACTGATTAATGCCCATCATAAAATTCAGTATTAATTATAAAAAATAAACTATTATTTATAATATATAATATAAAAATCCAGTATTATAGGTTTATAAAATATGGTATTAATTATAGGATTTGATAGGCTCATAATAATCCAGCATTATAGGTTTATAAAAATCTGGTATTCCAGGATTTGATAGGCTTTTAAAAATTCAGTATTAATAATGCATTTCTATCTATCATCCATTGTTCCCAAAATGAGATGGTGGGCATTAATAGTGTCAAACAAATCTGGAAATCATTTTCATAAATCAAGACAAACATTTTCTGTTTACATGATTCTGAACTGTCAGTTCTACGTTTGAATTCTTCTAGTAAACAATTTGTAACACTTTGGTTTAAAAAAATTTACAAGCGGAGATTTTAGACCAGAAAACCAGCAGCTTATAGCCATATCACATTGAACCACTGGTTCTTGTCCAATCACTAAAGTTAAACAAAATCAAACCTGGTTAGTACCTAGATGGGTGTCCACTTAGGTATACCAGGTACTGTAATCTTGGATTTGTGGCTGGTGTAATGGATAATGATCAGAATTAGAAATCAGAGAGCTGAGTTCTAATTCCAGCTTTGTTTGTCATATCTACTTATTTGCAATGATCCTTGAGAGAGGTATGAATCAACCCCTCCTCCTATCAGCTATTAGTTAAATAGTAAGACTTGTATCAATAAATCATTATTATCTCTGAAAAATTCTTACAATGTAAAAATATTTTCTGGCTTTAAATAACCTGCAAAGGGTAAATAAGCTGTTAAAAAAAATGTAGAAATCAATCCAGAAAACGTAAAAAGTTCATCCCCAATCAACAGTCAATAATAGAGACTTGAAAGTTGTTCTAGAAAATGATTTAATAACCCCTCTTGGTCAGAGATCTTGTATCAAACTTTATTGTATCAATAGTAAGAATTTCAAATCACTTGAGGAGTAGGCAAGAAGAAAAAACAGCTGATAAATGAAATTGTGTAGAAGTTGAATAAAAACTCTTTGAAGCGTGCATTATTCATGTTTACTAAGATGAAAGTGAATTGCTTTTTCAGTATATCATCACATGTGATAAAAAAGAGATTTTGTATAAAAACTAAAGAAGATCTGCCCAGTGGCTAGATGTGGAGGAGGAGCCAAAGCATAAAGCAAAAGCTAGAAGGTTATGTAACAGTTGGTGAGATGAGTACATTTTTGCTTTTTTAAAACTGATATATACTGGAAAAAGTCTACTTTGGCACAAGAACACTATCATGGGGTAAACACTCTAGTTATAGCACATTAAATTATCATGCTTAACATCACTCTACAGTCAGAACACTTTCTTTAGCTTTTTCAGATTATAAAGCTTCTGATTGTAATAAGAATCCTGATCTTTTGTCATCCAGAACAAATTTGAGAAACCAGTTTTATCATTTTATTTATTTTTTAAGCATTTCCCTCCAATCAAGGTGAGAGTGCCACTAGCATGGAAGGAGTTACAGAGAGTGAAAGTAAGAGAAAAGAGAGGTTTTTGGGGAAAGGATAAAGAGAAGTACAGGGATCAAGATCAAGGTATCAGAAGATGGCGATTGACATTGCACTTAAATTTTTGAAGATTATAGTTATCAGGGAAGCAAGTAAAAGGAAGGACATTCCACTGTCAAGAAGTGCAGGAGAAGAAGCTGTTGGAGTAGAAGAGGTGGTTACATTTAACTGCTTTGACAGTAAAATGGTGGTACTGAGATGCCAACCTAGTAGCATGCAGTTGGGGCACCAGTGAAAATCTCTCGTCAGAGCAGTTGACATCAAAGTATTTGTAGAAAAGAGAGGAAAGCCACATCATGTCTGCGAGAAAGTGACTGAAGTCAAGATGCTAGGTCAGGACCTATCACACTGCATATCCATCTTTGGATTTTGTTGTGAACCTCGAGAAAAACAGTAGGGGCACCGGACCATATATGGTAACAGTATTGAATGCAAAGACAAATAGTAGATTTATAGATTTGAAGGATAGCCTCAGATGAGAAAAACCTTTTGGCATGACACAGAGAACCAACTTTCCTTGCAGTAGATGTAGCTATTGATTCAATGTAGTTGTTAGGTCAGTGAAAACATGAGACCAAGAAGGTGCAGAGAGAGGCTCTTGTTAAGTTGAGCATCTGCCTTGCTGATAGGAGACAAGGAGGTTTGTCTATGGTGGGTAAATAAAAGCAGTTTCATTTTGGAGGCATTAAAGTTTACAAGCCATTTCCTGCCCCAAGTCAACCACACATTGGAGGTCATTTTCAAGACCGATGACCAGGTTAGCTTTGTCAGCAATGCTGGATTTACTATTGAGACAAAAGTAAATGGTAGTGTCATCAGCATAGATGCCTACTTGAGAACTGATGACATCAGGAAGATCATTGATGAAGGTCAGAAACAGTGTAGGACCAAGGATAGAGCCTTGTGGAACACCTGCACTCATATAAAAGGAACTGAAGGAGAACCTATTTAGGATGAGCTTCATTTCACGATTTGATAGCAATGATTGGATTACATCAAATAATCATCCTGTAGTATCATATAGCTGAAGCTTATATAGAAGGCCAGTATGCCAAACCCTATAAAATGCCTTAGAGATATCTCGAGCCACATCTTGACCTTCATTGTTATTATCAAGAGCTTGGTATACTAATTCAGTTAAGGCCGTAAGTATGTCAGCAGTAGTTCGGGCAAAGTGGAAACCATATTGCTTGTCAGAGAGTAGATCATAGAATGTAAGATGCTTAACTACTTTGGCATTGATTAAAGCCTCAAAGACTTTGCCAAAGAGTGGTAGGAGACTGATGAGATGGTAGTTAGATGGGTCAGAAGAGGCTCCAGAGGTTTTAAAAATAGGGACAACAGATGAAGACTTCCAACAGGCTGGAGAGCAAGAGTCAGCGAGGCAATAGTTATATAGTTTAGAGAGAACTGGAGCCAACACAGGAGCACATTTCTTTAGGACTATGGCTGGTATCCCATCACCACCACTTATTTTATGAGAGTCTAATTTAGAGATGATGTCCAATACCATTGATGGGGTTATGCTCATCTCACTCAATAGAGCCCAGGGGAAAATCAGGTGTGTGTACTCCAGACAAGTTGAGTGTTGAGTTGAATGAGAATTACTGAACAAAGCATTCAGCTTTGTCAACTGTGGAAGTTAGGACTTTGAATTGTTTGAATAGAGGAGGGATTGAAGATTTTCTGTTGTTCAGCACACTCTTGCAGAGATGCCGATAAGCTTTAAAACCTAACATGCAAGATGCAATAAGTGGTTTCATTCTATCAGCAAATAGTAACTTTGCTTCATTGAGGACACACTTGCACTCATTACAGAAAGAGACAAAGAGACGTCTGTCATAATCAGGCATGTCACAACGGTACAGATGGAATAAATGATTCCTATGGGCTATAGCAGCTGAGCAAGCAACTGAGAACCAAGGAGATGAGTGCAATTTAACTTTGTATTTTCTTGCTGGGTTGAAAGCCTCAGTGGCAGCTTTTACCCAGGAGGAGACCTCAGACACAGATTTTTGAATCGGATGATTAAAAACCACATTCCAATATCTTTCTGTTATCAATGTGCAGTGATGTATGAAGGAAATCATGGAATAAGTCCCAGTTTGCACCTTGATAACAGAAAGATATTCTATTAGTAGGAGGTTCTTAGCTGGTTGGCGGGAATGGAAGGGAGATGTTAATAGACACTGATCAGTGTTACCAAGAGAGCAGAGCTGCCTAGTGTGACACGAGTCAGGAATGGAGATAAAACAGAGATTGAGAAGAGAAGTGTTACCATCAGGGTTACTGGGGAAACATGTAGGTAAGTCAACCACTAGCATAAGGGATTGAGTGATTGAAAAGTTAAGGGTTTGAATACCAGTGAGGTCAGTTACAGAGTGTTTAAGCTACATGGTATGATGGGTGTTAAAGTCACTGAACACAAATATGAGTACAGATGGTGTTATCTATATTACTGGAAATGCTATCAAGTACACCACAGTCTTGAGAGGAAGGGGAATGATAGAGAAAGAAGAGATAGCTTACTGAATTGAGGAGAGATAGACAGAGACACATATATGAATGGTCTGGAGATTCCAAAGAGAGTTCCCTACCAACTGTGGGTTGATTGTGGGCATAAACTCTCAGGCCATGATTGTGGATTTTAGAGTCCTTTCTCGGGAGAGGAGGGTAGCCAGGAATTGAGAAATCAGAGGGAGTGTTGGACGAGTTAAGGTTAGTCTTGCAGTGAACTTTGGTTGTTTATGGTCATGTTGAGTTATGTTGGTAAGGAAAAGGCCTAATGTAATAATAGCAGACGGGCATTATACGTGACATGGGCAGAAAGGAACTGGTACAGACTGCAACATAATATAGCCTCAGGGTTGCCCACTGGAGGTGCATACAGGGACACCCTTCAATGAGTGGCATGGCACAGTAAGAGCCCCGATATTATGCAACTGTTGATCAAAGCAGACTCTCAAGATGCTTCACAAGTATTCAGGCTCCTAACTACTAGTTGGGAATAGCAACCAGAAACCTCCAACCCAGTACCCTCAGTATGAAGAGGCATTGCCACAAACTGCACACATCACAAGAGATATTCACAACAACACTACTACTGAGTATCTCTCTATATCTCTGAGATAAGGTATTATGATTATTTACATTATTCAGACTGTCATCCTCATCTTCATTGCCATATTCATAACATTTCGGCTATTGTACATTCTGGCCTTATTTAGGTGATTGGAATTCCAGTCACCTGAAGAAGGCCAGAGCCTATAATGGCTAAAACGTTGTGATTATGGCAATGAAGATGAGGATAACAGTCCAAATAATGTAAATAGCCAGAGAAAAGGAATAAAATTTTCAAAATTTCTTTCTCTTAATTCCTGCAAAAAGGATAGCTACAAAAAACAAAACAGAATTATTATCATATCTCAATAAATTATCTGCCTGCCATAGGTCATCAAGAGCAGATTATTAAACTGACTGACTATAAGTATATAATCACTAAGCTTTATTTCATGGAAGGAATAATGTGGTAAAAAATTGTGTTGTACCAATCTTAAGTGGGGAGACCCTGTCAGTATTTTAAATTTGGGCTTCTGCTTGGCAAGAATACCAACCTCCATTTTGAGATATGGCTGACCAGTTCTTATTGAGATTTACCTAAGTAGTAAGATTGTGTTGTGTCAGTGCTGTAATTGGGGATAGCCTGTTTTGAAAATCAATATCTAAAATTCTAGTTTATATTAAGGATTGAACACTAACCTCTGGCACTGTTGAGAAATATAAAATTGTTTTGAATCCTGAAGCAGGCACCCTTCTGATTGTGTTTCTTATAAATATGCATTTGTCCCCCCAAAATATCTTCTACATCTTATATGTTAAATTGAGTTATCTAGTAGGTTCATGCAGATTTTACATTCTACTAATGTTTACTCAGATATTACCTTCTAAATGTGGTTTAACTATTTCCCGCCGCTGGTGAGTATTGTATTTTGTTGATGTTATAAAGATTACCATTTCATTTCCAACCTCCATTTTGGTTATTCCTCATTCAGTAACCTTTTTCTAGGTTACAACAAATCCTTTTATGCTAGCTAGCTAGCATCAATCCCCAAAGAGGTTTGATGTGATACTTGACTACTAATTATATGCAACACAAATATACAGCACGAATTGATTTGCTGCATATAAAGTTCAGGATGATTCTAAGGATACTGTGGATGTGGGAAAAAAGTCTGGTATTATGAAGAAAGTGTTACAGAGAGAAATATTGATCCAAACTAGCAGGACATGTGTTTTCATTCAATAAATGACGTTTTCCACAAACTCATGACTCATGCCCAAAAATATGATCAGGCTTATGTCTATTTAAAACTTTCAAAGTCAATTGAGAGAACAACTGAAAGGCATTGTCTGAAACAATTTATCCTTGTGATAGTGCATTAGACAGAAGGCCACAAGGTCTATATTGCTAATACTAAGATCAGATTAACAAAGACTCAAGATATTTGAGAAAGATTAAAAGTTATTGGAAGCCAAAATAAGTATAACTTTTCCATTTTATAACTTTTTTACTTATAAAATCTGCAATACTTCTATAGATTAAATACCTAACTGTTAGTGGATCTCTATCTATAAAAGGCAGGATGTGTGTGTGTGTAACAAATGCACGGCCACAATTTTCAACGTATTTGCACCAAAATTTACATGCACATGCTCCAAGTTAGTGGGAAGGCCAAGACCAACGTTGCATTTCTCAACTTCCATTGATAGTGGAAATAATTGATTTTTTCATGCTTCTACAGCAGTTTTCATGTACTGGCCAGAGTGAGAGCCATTAGCTGGCTGCCACAAATAGGCAGGAGGATTCTATCGGCCAGCATGAGAGCCAACAGTTGACTGACACAAATGTTAACTAGCATGCTAGCATGCAAAAAAAATGATAACTGCATTCATCACAAGTGGGAAAAATTTAAATCTGCATGGCACTTTACTCCAATTGGCTCATTTGCTTGCTTAAACTCAACATTGATTTTGATTCTGCAGAACTGGGTTCGGTGTGAAAAAGTATTTGTTGTTAACATTCTTTTTTCATTTGGTTTTTCCAGTTATGAGTCCTTTTTTAAAGCTGATTGTTTTGTGTTCATTTTGTTTAGTTCTTTTTTTCGTAAAAGATTTAATGTTTAGTATAGAGCTTCGAAAAAATTTGCAGTGTGAGATAGGCAAGAAGTAAAGCATGTAGCAACATCAGCATAGCAAAGGGCACTCCTTTAAAGGCAAGGAAGGGCAAAAATATTTTAAGTCAAGTCATAGCAATTGCTGTATGAGTTGTACGATTTTTGAATCAAGCACAGGCAACGCCGGGCCATGCTGCTAGCATATCATAAATTGTGCCGGGCCATGCTGCTAGTATATCATAAATTGTGCCAGGCCATGCTGCTAGTATATCATAAATTGTGCCGGGCCATGCTGCTCTTATATCATAAATTGTGCCGAACCATGCTGCTAGTATATCATAAATTGTGTTGGGCCATGCTGCTAGTATATCATAAATTGTGCCGGGCCATGCTGCTAGTATATCATAAATTGTGACATACATGTTTAGTTTTGAAGACTAAAAACATTTTTCCAAACCTAGGTGTTGATTTATATGGCAGATATAAAATGCAAACCCTTACCACCAAGTTGTAAACAAGTGGAACAGCACTCCTAACAATAACTGTACATGACTTAATGTACTTTCATCAGGCTGCCACAAATATATCCTATTAAAACTTGTGTTTGATGAAAACACAGATAAGTGATGTCATGTTATATAGTTTTGGCACATACTATAGCCTAACTTAATTTCCTGCTAGGCTAAGGTTTAGGGCCACTGGTAGCCTACCATATGTTTGGGCTCAACCTATACAGTAGATATAGGCCTAACACAGAATTTTGAGCTAAAAATCTTGAGGATGACTTGTATCCATGTAGGATGTATCAAAAGTATTTTTATTTATACAAACATTAGCTCTAAAACTTATTTTGTGCATACAGCTAAAGAATATTAGATATATCTGGGCAGAAATTATATATTTATACAAATTTTGTTTGAAATTGATCAATTGATTTTGTTTTTTAGGACTTATCAACACTTTACGAGTTATTTAAAGCTGAAACATATTTTCGATTGTAAGAATTATTATTTTTTTGCATTAACAATTTTTTTTGAGAATAATATTTTTTTCAAATACAAATCCTACTATTTAACCCATAGCTGGGGATAAGACATGGATTCATATTTCTTAACCAAAGATATTTGCCCATAAATGAATGGAAGGAACCTGACTCAAATTCAAACTCAGCTTTCCAATTTTTTATTCTGAGCCGCAGTTTGGTTGAAAACTGATATGTCCTGGAAAGGGATATATTTGATCAAAGTAGCTAAGTGGTTTTGGCTACTGTAACCAAGTAGTACATGATAACAGTAATCGACCAGTGCTCGTCGTAGTCGCAGGTAATAGGTGTAGGCCAATAGAATAGCCAATGGCGTAGTCCAATGGACGTTGTCATAGACTTAAACTCTGTTGTATCTACAGTAGTAGATGCGATAGGCAACAATAAACTACAGAAAAACTCAAAACTGATCGCTGTGTTTAAGTATTGCATTTAGTATTTATTAGTATTGCTTACCTTTTAAAAGCTCAACAATAATTCTTCTGCCACCACTTAATTTAAAGACAATTTGATGTACATAGGTCCTTACTTTCTGCACAAAAATTTATTTTTATTTCATGGGTGATTTTTGTTGGATTGTGCAATTAATTTCAGTTATTCTCAAATTTATTTTCAAGAACTAAAATTTTTATTGTACAAAAAAATTGTTGCAAAAAATCATGTAAAAAAATTGTCAAAAACAATCGCAAAATTTCATGAGTGTGGGTCTGAATCTGGCCTGGAATATTTTTAATTTGCTCATAGATTCAGCCTGATGCCAAAATGGTATGATATGTTGGTCTGTAGCCACTAAAAGTAAAATTGAAAAGTGTGACACAGTGCCATACTGATATTCACATTTATCATTCATATATATATATATATATATATATATATATATATATATATATATATATATATATATAGAGAGAGAGAGAGAGAGAGAGAGAGAGAGAGAGAAAGAGAAAGATTAGGACTTTGTGAATTTTTATCATACAAAAGTAAAAGATCATTTTCTTAGAGCTGTCTGCATTTTTCACAAGGGGCATGAAAAAGTCATCTCTGTTCACTATACATTTGTCAGTGCAAAAAAAAAAAATGAAATTTGATATTTCTTTGTTATAGGCTTTATTAATTCTTATCAACTTTTTATTTCCCAAAACATCATCTTTCAACCAAGCAAAATGGCTGCTTCAGAAGCAACAGCGTTACATGCTTAGAGTCAAGAGACTAATACTGTCTTGTATCTATTTGATTGTTAATAATAACCAGCTCATATTGCTGCATTATTCATTCATTTATAGATCCATTTATAAATGAGATTACTCTAGCACTAAACGTTGCAAGTGATTACTGAAATGCTTCTTGATATTTACTCCTCCATGCTTAATCCAGAATTTGGCTTAATAAGCGAAACAGAGATTAGGGAGATTATGTTGGCTTGTTAACTTAGGAATTAACATTCACAATTCTGAAATTCAACTAATGGTAGAAACAATGAAGACCGCAAGGGATGGTCACTCTACTTTGGTTTTAGGTGGAAAAATAAAGTCTGAGTGTTGTGTCCACAAATACAACACAAAACAACAGAGAAATGGTCTTCCCAGAAAAAGAAGACCAAACTAAATATGACAGTAACATTTATACAGTCAGATACATGTATTTATACAGTCAGATACATGTATTTATATATTAAAATTCAATGTTCTTTGTTGTAGCCATGAAGAGATTAATAGTTTGATTGCTGGAAATGATTTTTCACAAGTGAGTTTGCAAAGTTCAAAGTGATTTTGCTGAAAGTGAGGAAAACAAGGGATGTGGTATATCAATATATGTATATTTGTGAAGCACATGCTAATGAAACATGTGTGACTACTGTCTGATTGTGTGCGATAGCAGTAATTTTAAACATGGTGAACAAAGAGAGATAAGATAAGACTTACTTTCATCATGACTTTGCATGTTTATCAAGGTAGAAAAATCATCACTGACTGTTGTGTTATCATGGTAACATCTCTCTGATGTTTATTGAGGCATGGCCTGATTTGATGACTTTTTTTTCACAGATTTAGCTGACTGTTCTGTTGAAGACCTGGTTGCTGGGTACATTCCTGCACAAAACTCAGATAGTTATTTGGAGCCAACCTATAGCAATAGAAATAGCTGGCCAGCAACCAGGTCTTCAACAGAACAGTTCCAGGTCATTTAGAGTTCAACTGTGCAGACATAGTAGAAAGCACATCACGTAACTTGGAACCACTTATTTGATTTGAAAGTCTCTTTGTAGAAACCACTTATTTAATTTGAAGGTCTGTTTGTACAGAATTGTAAAAAAGTTTTTGTATGTACTAAATTTAGTAAGATTCATTTGTAGGCGTCTCTTATTTGTTTGCGCTTCACTTATTGGCTGTAAAATATAGCAGTTTATATCCTATACTATTCTATACCCAGCAGAAGGTTGACTTATCGTAGATTAGCAAAGCAGGTTCAATTTGAATCAAAGATGTAATTGGAAATAGTGATTAACCTTTAGCACACTGGATGCGAAAACTGTCACCATAGAATTCTCTCCCTTTGCATGCTGTAGGCACATTCTGACACCTTGAGAGGGTTGCTATAAATAAACACTTGTCAACTGTTATTTCCAGAAATAACAATTGACAAGTGTTTATTTATAGCAACCCTCTTGAGGTGACAGAATACACCTCCAGCATGCTAAAGGTTGAGTTATGAATAGTTTGAATTGAGTAATGACATGGTACAGATAAATAAATAGATTAATATTGGTATTGTTGTCCGAGGAAAATACTTACACATAAAACAAAGGAAATGGATTTTAAGTATGAGAATGACTGATTTTTATGGATATAGGAGACAAAGATGAAAGTTGGGTGAAAAGCAAGAAGCCAGAAGAGTATTCCATAAATGAGAAATGCAAGAGAAGAAACTGCTAGCATAGAACTTGCAGTCACATCTAGCCATTTCAAGTATAAAATTATATATGTATATGTACATTATATTTATATAATCTTCTAATTCTGTGGCCTAAATTTCCATACTATCATCAAAGTTAAGCAACATTGAGCCTGATCAGTATGTAGATGGATGACTGCTTGGAATTACCAAGTGCTCTAAGTTTGGATGTGCAGGTGGTGAAACTGATAATGGCTCTCAATTGTTAATCAGAGAGCCAAGTTCCAATTCCAGTTGGGTTTGTTATATTCATTTATGCATAAATACCCTTATGAAATTAGGAATCCACTAAATCATGATTATCTAAAAAAAAATATTTGAATTTTGGTATTAAATAACCGATAGAGGTTGATTGTCACAAAACAAAAACAACCAAAATCTATAGCCTAAAAAGTGAAACTTGTTCCTAACTTCTGCTAAGATTTCCAACACCAGCTTTTTCACTTCTATGAATATTTATGCTGATGGCACTGTCTTTTTTATTTTTTTTATTTTCTAACTGAAGTCAAGTAAACATTTTTTTAAAACTCGGGATTTTTCTTATATCCAAAATTATTTGAACACTTAAATACATTTTTGCATAATTGTCGTTAATTTCATGTTTATCTTGCATATTTGGCAAAGTATATTATAAATTCAGTTATTCATCATTTTTCTCTTGTAAAGGATAAACTCTTGTAAAAAAGTTTCAAAGAGAAGAATTACTATTAATATGTTTGTTCCACTGGCCTAGGGTGGAAAAATATATTATATGAGACTGGCTGCTGAAAAGTTGAAGAAACACAAAGACAATATGACACATGGTAAACACAACAACAAATTTTATTTAAACTCCCCACTGGATGCGTCTTGATCCCAGCATTCCCCAGTCACACCAGAAGTGCTTAAAATCATTATCATTATTAGGAATGTTGTTATAACAGTGTTGACTACCAGATATTAATTATGAAATCTGACTTCAAACACCAGCGATATTGCCAACTGAGAAGAAACAACATCCAATCAGACCCTGCAGGAAATGTGCAAAAACCAAACTATAGTTTGAAGCACGATACTTTTGTGCTGTTTGCAAAGTGTCATATAGGAATAAAGTGTCACTGTTGACACTTGGGTTTGAACACAGATAGCCAGAGAGCAAGCACGGTTGATCCCATCTTGAAATAATTAGATCACATGACAGGTAAAGGAAAATATATATATGGGAATTAGCAGCATCTGACCGAATATTGTTTGAAGGCGTTACTATTATTGTAATTGTGATTTACAAAGTCTCTTCTATAAATGAGCAATTACAAAACAAAGACAAACCACCTTTCAACATTGTTGATTGTTACAAAAATCACCATTCTAGCACTTATTTTGGATATTAAATACTTCAGTTACTTTTCAAATGCTTCATTTATGTGTTGTATTTGCAATAAATTTTTCCCATAAAATGTTTGTCTTTATTTGCCTGCATCATTTTTCATTCCTGCCTTAGATGACAGGTAACAGTTATTTGTATCAAAAACTAACAAAAAAAAAAAACTTGTGATTTTAGGCTTTGTGGCAAGACCACAAAACTTAAATGACAAACGTCATAACAAAAACTGCCAACCACAAGATGCATTAAATATCAGACCGATATTGCAATTTTGTTTCCCATGCAGATTTTCCATTCTGCATTTTATTACATTTTACAAGTTGATATATGTCGAAAATTCAAATTTTAATTTCCATTATGTTATTTTATTGAAAGTAATATTTTTTTACTTTTTATTTTCTATTTTTTTTAGACAAAAACTCTGGAAAGTTGTAGGGACATTATTATTATTATTATTATTATTATTATTATTATTATTATTATTATTATTATTAATAAATAAAAAATATAAAATAATAATGAATATCATAAATAAAATAAATTAAAACAAATAATATTAAAACTTTGTTTAAAATAAATAAAATAAAATAAAATAGTAAAAGTTCTCCCAAAATGTAACAGAAACTTTTCCTGCCTGGAAACAGACTTTGTGCCCAAAACTCTGAATTCAGTCTCTTTTGCTACCAAACATTGGAAGCTCAAAACGTCCATCTCCTTTCCTCGGGACATTGCTTGTTATAATATGAAGGGACTTCCCTGACGATCTCAATACCAATATGGGAACATGGACTGAACCAAGGGCCTTTTCATACCTCCACACACACACACACACAAACATTTGTTTCAAGGATTATTCTGTGTGTAGTTATGCAATTGGCTTTTAATTCCAGCATTCTCACACTTGATGGAATCAAATTCAACTCACTCAAGGTGATGTTATATGTTAATACACACACACACACACAAACACACACACACACATATATAAACTAGCAGCATGGCCTGGTGTTGCACGTGCTAGATTCAAAAATCGTACGACTCATACAGCAATCGCTATCACTTCACTTAAAATATTTTTGCCCTTCCTTGCCTTTAAAGGAGTGCCCTTTGCTGTGCTGATGTTACTACATGCCTTACTTCTTACCTATCTCACACTGTAAATTTTTTCGAAGCTCTATACTAAACATTAAATCTGTTACGAAAAAAGAACTAAACAAAATGAACACAAAACGATCAGCTTTTAAAAAGGACTCATAACTGGAAAAACCAAATGAAAAAAGAATGTTAACAACAAATAGTTTTTCACACCCAACCCAGTTCTGCAGAATCAGAATCAATGTTGAGTTCAAGCAAGCGAATGAGCCAATTGGAGTAAAGTGCCATGCAGATTTAAATTTTTCCCACTTGTGACAAATGCAGCTATTGATTTTTTTTGCAGGCTAGCACGCTAGTTAACATTTGTGTCAGTCAGCTGTTGGCTCTCACACTGGCCAATAGAATCTTCCTGCCTATTTGTGGCAGCCAGCTATTGGCTCTCACTCTGGCCAATATAAAATGGCCGCAAACTACATGAAAACTGCCATAGAAGCATGAAAAAATTGATTATTTCCACTATTGATGGGAGTTGGGAAATGCAAAGTTGGTCTTGGCCTTCCCACTAACTTGGAGCATATGCATATAAATTTTGGTGCAAATCTGTCGAAAATTGCAGCCGTGCATTCGTTACACACATGCACTTTTATAGATAGAGATATACAGGGCGTCCATAAAGTTCGTGTGCAACTTTTAAAAATTTATAACTTTTTTGTATTATAAATCTTTTAAAGTGCACACGAACTTTATGGACACCCTATATATATATATATATATATATATATATATATATATATATATAAATCCATGGGTAGTTAATCCAAGTAAATCCTATTAATATAAAGTATTAAAACTTATCCACAACAGAGAACTCAATATATTTAAGGCATAGAAATTAATTACGTAAAAATGAAACTCAACTGCATCCCATTTTTATGGTCATTTCGCTCCTTGGGATAAATTCCCTGCAGCTTGTCAATAGTAATATGTTCGATGAAAAAAAAATATATATTTATTCAAATTTATAATATATGCATGTTATAAAATCACCACAAAATTTGCAATTTTGTTTCAACACTTCTGGTGCCTTGTCAAGTGATGATCTTGAATGGATAATAAATGGTTTTAAGAGTTTAAAAGCCAACCAAACATCTTCAGTAATGGAAACCTTATTACGTAACCAACGATGACCAACTAGAATACAGGTATATGGTAATTTAAAATAACATGTCAACATACTCTGGTATAAGTACAATCTATTAGTGCAATAAATTGAATTAGAAATCAATATAAAAATTAAATTTTAAGTTAACAATTAAATTTAAAATTAAAAATTTCAAACGTTAAATTTTAACGTTAACCAAGCATAAAGTTTAATATTATTTCTGTATTATTCAGAAATGAAACTGGGAGAAAAAAATAAATATTTTATTGTTGTTAGCAAAGTGCCAATTTATCAGTTAACTTCGATGTTGATGAAAAAATTATCACCAATCACTACAAATATTTGATACATAGAAGTCAGAATTCAAATACAAAGGTAGGTAGAAAAGGGAATTTTCAAATGACAGGAAAAACACATTCACAGCATAATACACAAACACATATATATAAGCAAATATATGAGCACGCAAATACAAGGATTGTTTACATTATTCGGACAATTGTCCTCATCTTTGTCACCATATTACAACATTTTGGCCGTTGTACGCTCCGGCCTCCTTCAGGTGGTTGTAATGTCGAAGAAAGCCGGAGCGTACAATGGCCAAAACGTTGTAATAGATATGGTGACGAAGATGAGGACAATAGTCTGAATAATGTAAATAATGTACATAATACCTCATCTCAGAAATATAGACAGATACTGAAAGGCCAAAATGTTATAATAAATACGGTGACGAAGATGAGGACAATAGTCCGAATAATGTAAATAATGTACATAATACCTCATCTCAGAAATATAGACAGATACTGAAAGGCCGAAACGTTATAATAAATATGGCTACGAAGATGAGGACAATAGTCCGAATAATGTAAATAATGTACATAGTACCTCATCTCAGATATATAGACAAATACAAGGATGTATATTGACACAAGAAAAAGAAAAAATCAAAAAATAAAGAAGAAAATAAGAAAAATGAAGACAAACATATAAAAAAATGTCCGCAAAAGAAAATTATGTTAGACATATGTATATACAGGTAAAAGCATATACAAGCAATCACACACATGTACAAATATACAAATAATCAGACTCACCATAATTTAAGCATAAAGGCACTAATAAATCTACATAAACCAACCATTAATATTTTACATACGCAAACAAACATATAGATAAAAAGAGGATCAAATAAAAGTAAGAGGTGCATATACATGCATAAGTACAATGCATACATATACATAGTTGAAATGCACATATCAGGCTATAGAAAAAGCAAAAAAATCATATATACATACACAGACACACACACACACATATATACATATATATATATATATATAAATAAATATGAACAACCAAACCAACCCTGTACTTGTATGTATATATATATATAGATATGTAGTGATAGCAGCAAATAGATCACTAAGTAACCTCTAAACCATAATACTAGACTATGTAGGAGTATAAAACCAAAATAATTAATAATAAAAGAAAAATTGGAAGTTATATAATAAAATTACTCTAAACTATAGATAAAAATGATAATTAACAATAAAGAAAGAAAAAGTGAGATTATTAAAAAATAGTTAAATAAATTTGAAAAATTCTATCATGCACAAGAGCAGCCATTTTTGTTGCCAATTGAAACAGAAATCAAATTTTCTCTTTCTTTGACATCCAAATGAAGCAGATGTCTGGGGACAGTACTCTGACAGACCATGTTACTATCAAACAGATAAGCATAAACTTTTTATCTCTGTATATGTACATGTGCTTTAAAATATACAATTTTCTCTGAAAAATATATGAAAGACTTTTATCATTTTTGTTTGCACTTATTGTTTTGTATCTTGTATATGAATTGTTTGTAATTTTTATATTTCTTATCTTTTTAACCACCAAAACAAAAATTATATGTATATATATATATATATATATATGTAAAAACATATATTGTTAAATATAATAGACAATGAATGTCTACTATATCTGATCATGAGCCATTCTAAAATTTGTTTTTATTTCAGGTGAAAATAAAGACAAAAATTGTCCAACATTTGGATATTTTTTAAGTTGGTCCTTGATCTAAGGTTTTGGCTCACATGAGCCCTCTTCAGAGTGGTTATGCAGACATTTTAACAAAGATATTCAACACTGAAGATAATATTTTGTTATGTTGATATAGAAGATTGCTATAACCATTGTGATCTCCTAATTTTTTTAATAAATATATATATATACACCCCCCACATATATATATATATATATATCTGTATGTATATATTTGTGTATTTAGGCAGCAAATTCTCTTTTAGGCATGTCTGATTGAATAAATTACAAACATTATGTCTGCTTATTTTTATCATAATCCTTTCATATTCACAAATATTTTTTCGTATATTACAATTAAATAAGGCAAGAAATGCACTGTAACAGTGAGAATCACTTTTATTTCCCAAATACTTTCCATCACTTTGAGATTATCATCAGAGGTTCAACTGGTAAGGCAAAAACTATGTGTAGTTATCCGCTACTGAATTTTTTTCTATTGTGTTTAAATGAGACAGCTGACAGTTATGCTTTAGAATTCATTAGAGCATGAAAAGTTATCCATTATAGGAGTTTTTTTTTGTTGTAATGTCATGGTTGAGTGTACATTAATGCATGAAAACTATTCTTTTTATAGGCATTTTAAAAAAATATTACAGTATTTGTAGCTGATTCTATCTGGTGTCAGCTTCAATTTTTTAATGAAGATTGCTTCAACGATCTGTAGATTTAATTTGTTATTTTCTTGGTGTTAACAATCAGTATTTATCTCTACTGTGAACAGGAATGTTGGTGTAAATGTCTTGCAATGGATGAATGGTCAGATATGTGTAGAGTAAGATGTCTTGATAATGTAGTTGTTATATATCCAACATATATATTTCTTTTACTGTCAGATACATTCTCCTAAGAGACATTTCAATTGATATATGATATTGGTTTTACATAATACATCAGTTAGTGGGAAGGAGTTTTTGAAAATAATTAAATTGATTGTATTGTATTTTGTATATATGACTAATTTTATTTTTTTATTGGGATCCGTGGGAGATATATTGGTACGAATGAGTTTTTTATGATTTTCTCATCCTATTTGAAGTTAGCATGCATCTATTTATAATATAAAAGTTTTATTTAGGATCCTTTGAGGAAGTACCATGTTCTATTTGACGTGTGTTGAGGTTTTTGATAAATTGTTTTATTTGTTCATATACAAAATGTGGTTTAAGAAGTCATGGATTATGACTCATTATTATCCTTCATCTGAGTTGAAAGCTTGGGACTACACAATATGAATTTTGACCATTTTATCCACAGACAGCAACCACATCTGCAAGAGGATATTTATGCATTGGAAAAAAAAAGATCATTAACTATATTAGACACAAAATGTCTATTGTTTTTGCCAATCTATATTTAAAAGACCATTTGCTGTTCAAATATACAAAATAAATATATACCAAATAAAATATAAATCTATACAAAATAAATATACACCAAATATATAACAAATATGAAGATGATGAAATATGTCAGCTAAAAACTAAGTGTAATTTTTCTCTCATTTTTTGATTCCTTTTGTCTCTTCTATAGATATACTTCATCTGAGAATATATATATATATTAAAATAATAAGAAAGAACAGTATATATATATATATATATATATATATATATATATATATATATATATATATATATATATATATATATATAATAAAAAGGTTTAAATACTAATATTGAGTTCTACCTGGATTCTATTCTCTCGGAATTTTTTATTCAAAAAATTTACATGTGTGTATATGCACCTGTGGATTTTGCATATATATGTATATTTACCACTAATATTATCTATCTATATATATATATATATATTAAGAAAGATTTAAAAACTGGTGTTCTTAGTAATTATTTTATTTTTAAAGAATAGTACTTGATACAAAACAGTAGAGCATAATATTATAATTATTTTCTATTTTAAAAATAGGGTTCCATTGCTGATCAGGAATTACCATGTTTCAAAACAGAAACTAAAATTTTAAAAATTAAATTTAAAATCTCTAGCTTTGTTCCATTCTCAAATGATTTTTGGAATAACCTATTAAGAAATTTACTAAGAAATTTATATAAATTTAATTTATAAGCACAAACAATCTTAATATTTTAAATTGTTATGGTTTGGAAAATTCAATCATTTTGATAAGGGGTGGTTGGGTTTTAATTTCCCTAGACAACTTATGTCATTGTTTGTGAGCAGGCACCCCTTCCCCACTTTAACTTAACCTGATTTTGATAGTAACTTATATTTGATAAATAAGTTTAAGTGAACAGACTACCAGCTATTGGTTCCAGAAGTTCAGATCAGGAAATCTGTACCTTTGTAATGAAAACCTCAATGGCTAATCACAGGTTTCTGGATGATGAGGCCCTGAAGGCAGCCATGGAGGAGGAGTACAACAGCCAAACTTGTGGTGACACTTCCAGGTCTTTGATGAAAAAGTCAAACTTCACCCACAATGCATAGGGAAAGCATATGTTGAGCAAGCATGTACCCCACACACTGTCAGAAGGCAACAAGCAATGAATGATAGATTGTTTCTTGTTGCTTTCTTGACACTGTAGCATATCCATATTTGATCAAGTGCTCACCAGTGACAAAAATTGGAGCCTGTATGTCACTCCCAAGTGTACCAGATATTGGTTGTCACCATGAGATCCTGTGCCTTACACGACAAGGTCACCTATGCAGCCATGCAAGATTATGTTCTGTATCTAATGGGCTAGTCGACAAGTAGTGCACTATGAGGTGCTACCAACAGCCCAAACCACCACTGTGGACCTGTACTCACAGCAACTGGAACATCTGCAACTGGCAATGAAACAGGAACCAGCATTGGTTAATGGAAAGCGTTTACTGTTCCTCCATGACAATGCCAGGCCTCATACAGTAACTTGGCTGGGGGATACCATGCCATCCAATTTATTTCCTGGAACTTATTTGTTGATTATTTTTTATTTACTTTTTCAATATTCGTAATAATTTTTCGATTTCTGCTTGGAATTGGTAAATAAAACTTCCCATGTCTAAGTACTTTTAAAAAACATTAGCCATTTTCAAAGATGTTTGTTGTTTAGTATGTTGTTAGTTTAATTTTTTTCAATATCACGTTTCATGCATTGGGTTTTATCATATTTTGCATATTTATATGAGAGTTTGCGTCTTCTAATTTTCTTTTTAATGAAATATATTTAGTATATTAGGTCCAAGATTTGAAGTAATTTGTTGATCTTTAGTTGCATATTTTTTAGCTTGATGCCTTAAGCAATTGCAGTCATTTTTTACAGTTTTTGTAGTATAGCACTTTTGTGTTGTTGTTAAGGATTTATCTGATTTTTCTTTTTGTATGTATATATATATATATATATATATATATATATATATATACACACACACACACACATATATATATATGTTTAAGTGTGTGTGAGTCTGCACAATATATTGTTTAGAATTTGCTATATTTATAGGGAATATAGGAAACTAAGCATTTATAGATGGTATGTACATAAGAATCAATACTGTAGAGTGACTGTCAGTTCAGTTACCATGTAGGGTTTAGGGGCACTTGTTCCAAAGAGCAAATTGAGGTATAAAACTGACAGTCACAATACTGTGTTGATTCCTGTATCCATGCTGTCTATATTTATAAGTACTCTCTCTCTCTCTCTGATATTGAGAGAGAGATTTTTTAAGGAAATAATAATTGATATTGAGGCTTACATCCAGTCACATTGAAAAACAGGTTCCCATGTGGTCACCAAGGTTAAGCAACATTGAGGCTGGTCAATTCCTAGATGGGTGTCAACTTGGGAATAACACGTGCTGTAAGCTTGGATTTGTGGGTGATGCAATGGATAATAGTTTGAAATTATTAACTCAGAGCTGAATTTCAATTCCCGTTTCATTCCTTATATTCACTTATGTGCAAATGCCTTTGGGAAAAGTATGGAGCCACCTCTTCTCCCCTATTTATGGGTTAATTAGTAAACCTGTATCGCTAAATCATTATTATCTTCAAAAAAATTATTACAATTTAAGAATATTTTCAGTCTTTTAATAACCTGCCAAGAGTTGATAAGCTATAGAAAAAAAATGAGTCAGTCACTAATTTATATTATTGTCACAAATCTAAATTTTAAACTGAATGCACTAAATACATAGAATAGATGATGTAAGAACAAATAAACAAAAGTTTTGGATACTTTCCAAAAATATAAATGTAGCAGAACAAAAATTGCACTTTGGGATTGACTTCTATTTAAATCATTAACTTGCAAATCTTTGCCAATAAATCAGGGCATGCAATACAGCATGACACACAATGTACATCCATATGGACTTTGAACAAAAACTGAAGATCTGGCTGACACATACATATATTTTTATAAGGGTGAAGACAAAGGTGTTCTCTCAAGAATTTTATGGGGTGATAATTGATCATCATTGTCATGGAATAGAGATACTGAAATATTTCCAGTGAACATAAAACACCATCAATATGATTAGAACTGTCATATCTCAAATGATCCTAGCACCTCCAAATTGAAAGTGCTCTCTTTTAATTCTCTGGGAGAAATTCTTTTACCTTCCATCAGAAAGGCTGTTGCTCACTTCCAGGAGAGTGACTCATTGCAGCTTCTCAGACTAACATTTTCTGATGACATGAAATGGAATGATTATATTGAATCAATTGCTAGATCTGCTTCTAGGAAAGTTAATTCCTTATGTCATGCTAGACAATTTTTCTTACCAGACTATCTTACATATTTATAAGTCTACCAGTCATCTTTGCTTTGAATATTGCTGCCACGTCTGATCTAGTGCTTCTACTATATATTTAGAGATTCTTAATAAAATCCAAAGAATCTGCAATGTTATTAGTCCTGACCTGTCATCTCAACTTCAGTCACTTTCCCATCATTGTAATGTAACTCCCCTTTGCCTTTTCTATAAATACTTTCATAGTAATTGTCTGAATGAACTTTCCTCTATGGTACCCAGACTTTATGAATTTAAGCACAGTATTAGATTGACATCAAGTTCTCACCATTTTACAGTTGAAATGCCTAGATGCAGCTATAAATTCTATGCTAACAGTTTCTTCTATCATACTTGTGGAACTCTCTTCCAGCTTCATGATACCCAGTCAAGTTTGATCTTCAAAAATTTAAATAAATTATCAATTGTTATCTTCTGACTTCTTAATTCTTCTTCTTTTATTGTTCTCCCTCTTAATGGTATTTTTATCATATTCTCTAATGCTCAGTAAACCCATTGTGTCTTAGTGGCTTCATTGCCTTGCTTGGGGTAAAACGATAAAAAAAAGAAAAAAATCTCCTATCAGTATGATTGGTCTATCATATCTCCAATGAACTTAAGTAAGACCCCCATCAGTATGGCTAGAGCATTCAAATTTTTCAATTAGTGTAACACATCCATCAGTATGATCGAAGCCATCATATCTTCAGTGAGCCTATGACCTACATCATTATGATCGAAGCCATCGTATCTTCAGTGAGCCTATGACCTACATCATTATGATCGAAGCCATCGTATCTTCAGTGAGCCTATGACCTACATCATTATGATCGAAGCCATCGTATCTTCAGTGAGCCTATGACCTACATCATTATGATCAAAGCCATCGTATCTTCAGTGAGCCTATGACCTACATCATTATGATCGAAGCCATCGTATCTTCAGTCAGCCTATGACCTACATCATTATGATCAAAACCATCATATTCCCAAAAGACTTAAGACACCAATCAGTATAAATGGAAGTAACATGGTCTGACTACTGACTGCTGTAAAAAGAATCACTTTGTAAAGTAAGTGAATGAACAGCTAGATGCATTTGTCATAAAGCAATGAACAAGCAGTTCACAACCTGAGGGATACATTCAAAAGGATCTGCAAGTGGCTGGCACAGAAATGAGCAGGTATGCTATTAGCAAGAGCTCATTGGGTAGGACTTCAATATCAGACTTTTAGAAAGACCTTGCTACTGAAACCTAGTCACATCAAGCATACAATGTGCCTTTGAAGTAACAATGGATACTGAAGAAAAACATGCCTTCATCTGTGGAATTTCCCAAACTACTGAAAGGTTGGATTTTTCAGCAAGATAATCGTCCCAAACATACAGAAGTAAAAATGAAAGAGTAAAAAAAAATGCCATAATCAAACAGCTGACCTAAATTCTATAGGAAATCTGTGGAAGGTGCTTATATTTCTAATTTATCATAAGAATCTCTAAAACTTCAATGATCTTGATTTTTAAAAGGATTGCAATAAAATTGGTATTGATTTCTGTAAGAAGCTTATCTCAAGTTATTCCAAAGATCTGACAGCAATTATACAAATTAATGGACATGACATTAAATATTGAACAATGTTTATTGATATATGTCCAAAGCTTTTGCATGTAGGCAAACATTTCTTTGTTTTTCCTGATAAAAAAAAAATCAAGCTCAAATTTTTAATTAGAAAGTGGCTGTAGAATGGATTGGCTGAAATATTGTGCTTACAAGCAACAATTCTAAATCATACAAATGATTCTTGAAATTTTCAGTTTCTTTTATTGTATTTCCCCATCAATAAAAGTGGTTGTTGCATTTAAGTTATTTCAACAGATGCCAATTTAGTAGCATGCTTAATAAAACATAGAGGGAAGCCACATAACATCAGTGAGAAAGTGACTGAAGTTGAGATGCCAAGTTAGGATTTATTATATTACATATCCTTCTTTGAATTTTGTCAAGAATCTCAAGATGTACAGCAGGAGCACCAGACCATATATGGCAAAAGTATTCAATGCATAGATAAATGGTAGACTTATAAATGTGCAAGATGGATTCTGATGCAAAAGAATTTCTGGCATGACAGTGACTCAACTTTCCATGCAGTAGATGTAGCTATTGATTTGATGTAGTCACTCCACTTCAAGTCAGTGTAAAACACAAGGCCAAGAAGGTGCAGTATGCTGCTCACCTTTGAACTTTTTGGACTGATGCTACAGAATCCCAAAGAACTGTACCAGATAAAAGAAATCACACAACTTGAGGACTTTCAACAACAGCAACTAAAATGGATATCTCATATAACTCAAAAAGAAACTAATGACATAATCAAGACGTTGACATTCCACACTACTTCAAACAAAAAGTAAGCAAGGAAACCCTTATCAATACTGGAAAGAGTGATAATAGCTACTGAAATTGTGAAACCTATTTTCCTGAAAAATTGTTTTAACAGAAAGATTTTATGAATTTCAACCAATAATATTACTGGCTGCTTGGTCAATGAATGCCAAATGTTTCATTATAAAGAAACAGCTAATATTACCATTACTTTGTCCTAAAAAAGATTTTTTTGATATAGAGAGGTTATTTTCTAAGGATACTGAAATAAATGGTTTTTTTTTTTAAGAGAAAAAGTTCATCAGATGATGATGCAGGAACATGAAGTTGTAAAAAAGTTATATAACCCTAGTGTATACATCTGACAGTCTGATGCTTTGTTCTTCATTTTATTTATGTTTATATTACAGAATTTAATTTAGATCAAGAATTTCTAATTCCTAAGTTTGCCTATCACCCAGCCAGTATTCCTTCCATGTTTATTGAACTGAAGTAGAGGTTTATCCCTTGTTTCCTGTTTAAGATATTGTTACAAAATGGTACCATATAGGTGAACCGAAGTCCATGAAAGTGGGTCTTCTTTCTCAGTACTCACTCAGAGACTCCAAATGATGCAACAAGACCAACGAAAAACAAGCAAAAGACGAGGGTATTAAATTCTATAAAATTATTTATTTACAATAAATACATGTAATTAATAAATAAATAAAAACATATTTAACTATCACAGGAAGGGTTAAAATAAATTATCTAATGAGCAAATTTGTAACAAAACAATCCTTTCATGCATAGAAATATCCTTGTCTGCTTTTCACTTGGTTTCTGCTATGATAAGCCTGATTTCACCTAATTCTTTTGGGGTTGTCAAACACTGGTGAAGTTTGGTAATCTTCTTGGTATTTCCCTCATTCCCTTCCTTAACAATAGTCTTGACTATTGGATTTTATAGATACAAAATAAGAACAGGCCCATGATTTTATCTGTCTTTCTCTTTAATATTCAGGCTGCAACTCCATTGAATTCTACTGATTCAATGTTCATATAAAAATAAGAACAGAACCAGGGTTTCGTCAGTCTTTCTCTTTAACATTCAAACTGTAACTCTATTCAGTTCTACTGATCCAATAACAAAATTGGGCCCACAATTTTCGTCCGTTCTCTTTTTTTTATATTGGTATTCAAGCCGTAATCTTCCCTTTTTGGGTTTCACAAAATACAACAGTAAGGCTAGACCCAAAATTTCATCCACTTTCTCATTTCGCCATCATGACCACAACTCTTTGTTTTTTTGTCTTTCTCATTCCCATGATCTTTTTTTCCTCACTCTCTGGACAGAAGAGGAGAAAAAAAAGAAAGAAGAAATTAACAATACTAAGTCACCCAACAACCCCTAGCAACAAGTTTCCAGTTTTCTTTTCTATGGCCTTGGCTAGACAACTTCCAGTGACCACTGTCAGGTTTCCTAATTCTTCAACAGGAAAGAAAGAAAGAAAGAAAGAAAGAAAGAGTAAAAAAAGGAAAAGGCTACTAACTGTAGAACATTTTTGCTCATTAGTATTATTATAAATTTAGTATTATGATTATTAATTGCTGCATCATCTAATAGGTTAGGGGCTGTGTAGCATTACAATATAGTTTACCATTTCTTTCTTCCATAGTCATAATGATTAAATTGTCTTAACTTTTTTGGTGATTTGACTGATCAATGACTGCAACTTTTCATTATGTGGGCACTGGTTTAACAGTCTTTTGTTTGCTGCTTCTGGCTGGTAGTAAGCAGCTCAAATTCTTTGGTAGTGCTTAGAGAGGCTGCTCTGATGAAGTTGCATAATATTGGAGTATTTGAAGTGCCATGACATGCATGGATATGTATTCCTGCATGTATTTCTGGTGGGCAACCCTGAAGCCACATAATGCTTTAGTTTCAACCACCCTCTGGCTAGTTTGTATTATGATAGATAACGATAATTATTAGTGAGAATTATTTTGGGCTTTCTTTAAATTATTGCACTTCTTGCTAGCAGAATTCTCTTTTTGCTTCCTATTCAACTTTGATCTTCAAAAATTGAAACGCAATGTCAGTCGTTATCTCCTTAATTCCTCTTCTTTTATTGTTCTCTCTCCTTAATAGTGATTTTTTTTTCACATATTCTCTAACACTCAGCAACTCCTTCCGTCTTAGTAACTTTATTACCTTGCTTGGAGTGAAATGAATAAAAATGACAATGAACTGAACTCAGTTCTTGCAAAAATTCTTGCATTGAAATTATATTTTACATGATAAAGCAAAATGCAGAAGACTTTCATGGCTTCTGATCAATGGAAGGCTAAATTAAGACTAAGAGAAAGAAAAAGGAATGTATTTATTTAGACAGCTTTGATCAAAGATACATAAGCAATGCCAAGCAAGGTCAGTTCCTAGATGGGTGACTCCTGTGGAATACCAGGTGCTGTAAGCTTGGATGTGTGGTTGGTGTAATGGATAATGGCTCAGAATTGTTAATCAAAGAGCTGAGTTCCAATTCCTGTTGGGTTTGTTACATTCAATTATGTGCAAATATCCTTGGGAAAGGTATGAATGCATTTTTCTCCCCTGCATCTATGGGTCAATTAGTAGGACTTGTATCACTAAAACCATTATTATCTTATAGAAAAAAAAAACTGCATACAAAATATTTAGATTTTGGCATTACATAACCCATACAGGTTGATATGCTGCCAAACAAAATCAACCGACATGAACGTGACAACAGTATTTGATTTGACACTATTTGATATAACTCACTGCAGTAATGTCATGTACAATAATGTGCTGTTGCATAAAAAGAATTTATTAACTTTCTTTATTTCACAGTTAATTGTTTTTCAGCAGATGTGATAAATCTTTGCTAAGATAATTTTTAGAACATCAAACTTGAGACGTTTTCAAAAATATATATCCAATCAGCCATAATTGTATAACTTTTTGTTAGGACTGTTAAGTTTACTAATAATCTATAATCTTTGTAAATTATATTTTACAACGACAAGTAAACTGTAAACTAAAATGAGAGTAAGACAATACGTTTAGACAGTTTAGTGCTCATTTTTTTAAAAAATAACATCTCCCTTCATGTGATCATGGCTCTCCACACATTCTTCTTCTTTATTATCTATGAATTGTCATGACTACTTGGCAAAGACAGTGGAGTGGTTTCCCTTAGACTCCTCCATGTTTTGGAGTTTTCTTTCTCTTTAACTCAAGGGTAGAGAGACCATTATATTGGGTGGATAAGAGATAAATTAATTTGTGTGAAAATGAATGCAACAGACTAGCCTGGAATTTGAACTTGGATTACTTATTCCTCTTTTCACGATGGTAAGTATTATTGTTATATAGGAATAAGGTGTCACTGCCGATACTTGAGTTTGAACACAGATCACCAGAGAGCAAACACAGGCAATCCCATTTTGTATAAGTAGATCATGTAATTGCAAGGGAAATGTATACATGGGAATTAGTGTGGCGTCTAATTAATCATCACTTCTATTCTATCCTCTATTAATATATGTATCGCTATTCTCTTTACTATTCACTATACTATTTCTCTATAGTGATCACTATATGGATTACTATATATATATTGATCACTATTCAGTGGTTACTTTCAACCGAGTATTATCAAGCAAGTAGTATTAGTGTAAGTGTTATTCGAAGGCGTCTGATACCAGTATTGTTCAACAACATTACTATAGTTGTATCAGTGATTACAAAGTCTCTACTACAATGAGAATTACAAAAGTGACAATGAGTATTCATTAACATTTCAAAAGTGTTAATGAGTGTTCGTTGACATCACAAAAATTATACTATCTGCACATCCATCTGATATTTACTAAGTTTTGCTTTACACAAGACCAAATGGTGTGACACAATGGAAAAAGAAGTGAGCAAGTTCCTGTTTTCCCAAAAACTCAGTATTTGAAATCCTGTTTTCTATCTGAACTCAAACACTAATTTCTTCCACTCATTAGAAATACGTAATGATATGAGAGAGTCTAGGGTGAGATATTTGAATCATTTTGAAATATAATAACATTCCTGGATAAATTATGTTTTTTATCCTCTGCAGACTGGAGAGCTATTCTCAGATTTTTTTTTTTTTTTTTTGATGGAAAGAAAAAAATGTGCAACTATTGCTCTTTTAAGTAAAAAGGATTACATTTTTACTTTTATCATTTCTATTGCATAATCTTTTCTTTAAAGGCAACCAAAATTGCTTTTTTCCCCTCTTAAATACCCTGACTTTTCAGACTAAGAATTGTAAAGGCCAGTATGATGGGTGGTAATAAAATGTTTTTATCTATTTTATTGGTCTCTCTCAAGATTATACCTCAAAAGAGAAAGCCAGTGAGTCAGTAATGGCAGGAGATAAGAAGCTCCTCTTTCTAACTTAATAGGAATATTCTTTATTTCTTTTTATGTGCCATGTCCTTTCAGGACGTAAGCAATCATGGCTCGCCACTTCCCTGTATTCCTTGCAGCTCTCAGCATGTTTTTTCCCTCTACTGATCTGTATTCAACCTTTTTCCCATGGTTTTTATGCTAGTTCTACAGTGAACTGATCTGATGCAAGAAATGAAAAAGAATGCCATGCTCATGGTAATAGCCGCCAGCCACAGTGACTCTGAGATTGTAAGAATAAATGTAGTCAGATGAATTGACGAAAAAGCAGGTTATTTTAAATAAACACACAGAATTACCTGTAATGATGTATGCAAAGTTTCAGGTCATATTGTTCCACCTCTTTCCACTAGGCCCTCAAGCCAATGCTACTTGGAACATTGAGGTGTTAGATATGGTGGCCAGACCTTGGACTGAGGAGGTGACTGAGCATGTTCCAGTATTAATGTGCTCCTCTCCTCATGGTCCATGTGACACAGGAATGGTTAGTCAAGAATTTCTACACTCACATTATCATCCAACATATGGCTATCTAGCACTCCTGTCTTGGACTACCTTTCAACTACTACTGGGTTATCAAGAAAGAGACTAACAAGTGATACCACAATACCAAGGACTCATTGTCGACATGAGGGTCAACATGTTCAAGAACCACTTAATCTGGGAATGCAATCTTCTCTGAGGCCACTTTGAGGTCATCATCATGGCTGAGGCTTTTTAATGAACATTTTAATATATGTACAAGCATATTCGAAAATTTTAAAATAATTTTTAATGGTACAAAAATATAATATGAAGAAGTAGAGAGAGGTTAAACATTACTGCCAAAGAGAAAAGAAAACGGAAGTGTAAATTCTCTTAATTGGCCAGATTTTCAATCAACTCTTATCAAAATATATTGTTGATAAGTTTAAAATATTAAACTGTAAAACAGAATTATCAATAAAAATGAGCCCAAAAAGTTATAAAAGTTGTCTCTACCTGTCATCGCCCACATGCAAACAAAGCAAAACGAAAAAGTACCAGCAACAGATAATCGACCAACTCAAGTTATATTGGATGCTTTGAAGGAATAAAGAAAATCATTTTGTTTGTAAAGAGGAGTTGCCATCTAGAAATAAAAAGAGATTCAAGAATCTTATATTTTTCAATTGACTATTTTTGTAGTCCTTTATAATATTTTCTCTGTTACTTGAAATATATTCTGTGTGTATGTGTGTGTGTGTGTGTTTATATATATAATAAGGATTTTTTGCTATTGAATAATTCTCTTTTCCTTTGTAGTTTGTTCCCAGTTATCTGGAACATTCTATGTGTCCATGTATTATATATATATATATATATATATATATATATATATATATATGTATAAATGTATATATATATATATATGTATAAATGTATATATTTATGTATATATGTATATGTATATGTATATATATACATATATATATATGTATGTATGTATATATTTATGTATATATGTATATATAACTTCCACTGAAAACGGCCAATAAGGAAGATTTAATTAATCTTTTACAAACCACACCTCTACCTCACTGAGTAGACATCTTACATGTCACTTGTCACAGTGCGATTAATAAACATTTATTAATTCATAACTTCCAAGAACCCTTAAGGAAAATTCTAGTTGATAATAAAAGGATCCTTTTCAGGTCATATAATCATACACAGTTCATTATTAGGGAGGTTCTGCTTATTAAACTTTATTCTCCTACTATCAAAATCTTACACTATTTAGCAGAGGAGATGGCATGTTAAAAGTGTTCTAAAAAGAGAAGTCTTGCCCCAGTCAATTGTCCGCACATTGAACTCCACACTGTAAATCCTTGATAATGGCTAGAGAAGTAGCCAAAAGCACTCGGAACCTTTACAACTATGAACAATTTCTACATTCTTTAATCTTTGAAAAACAGAAAAATGTTAGATTGCTGGAAAAACTGAATAAAAGATTAGTTAGATCTTCCTTGTCCCTCATTTTCAATGAAAGATGCATGACAGAAAGGTTGCTGTCCAAATGCACATCAATATATATATATATATATATATATATATATATATACAAATGTAAAAGAACAAAGGATAACATTTCAACACTCAAAATATTAATTTAAAACAGGGCTCAATACAAAAGTAGAGCCATAAATATTTATTATACTCTGTTACATTAGAACATGTAAATATCCACTACAAAATTGTACATTTTGTTTCCATGTTAAAACCAAACATTTCTTCAAGTGGCTAACAATGATGGTATTAAAGGATTTTATTCAAAACTGCGATTAATGAAACACTATTTAACTTTCTGTTTTTGGGAAATTTTCCATAAAGGGTAAAAAGTATTTATATTAAGAAAAAGGCAAGAAGATAAGAAATCAATAAAAAAAGGAAAGAGGAAAGAAAAAAGAAAAAGAAAAGAAAATCAATGAGAAAGCATTAGAAATTAACCCTACTACTACGAGAAAAGACAAAAAAGGAAGGACAGAGAAATAGAGAAGTATATTCAAAATTACCCAGATTCATAAGAAGAGAAAAGTTAAGAATATAGGAAATAGAAAGATATTGATATGAATTAAACCAATGAAATTCTGTTGAATCAGAGAATTAAAATTTGACCGGAAATGTGGTATGAATGGATAGAATGTATCGACACGTTGCATTTACACTTCTATGGCATTTGTATATGAAGTCATATATTCAAACAAAATTATCCACAGAATGTAAAAAGGACACTTTAAGAAGCAATACCATACTTAACAAAACCTATTTTACAGTATAAATTAGAATACAAGATAAATTATAAATTATTATTATTATATTAATTATGAAGTATTATTAAAAAAGCCAGAGGAAAATAATTAATTAAAATAAAATAAAAATAAAATAAAAGTAAAAAAATAAGAGAAATAAAATAAAAATAAAAGTATAATACTTTATAACTAATAGAAAACAAAATGTATTCATATATATATATATATATATATATATATATATATATATATATCTGTATTTCCTCAGACAGGCATATACACATATACCTATCCACACACACACACACATATATATATATGTATATATATATATATATATATATATATATATACACATGCACAAATACATGTAAAACATCCGAAACCCAAGTTTGAGTTAATTTTCTTTAAAATTGATGTTATTTTAGAAATCCAAAGTGGTTCTTATGTCTGCATTTGAAAACAAGCTCATTTTATCAATTAAGTAGTTCATTGGTGTTTTCATATTTGATTATGAGGATTTTTACCATGACACAGAGATCACATCTGTCCCTGAAATTGTTGGTAGTTCAGGCCTTACATATGATCCTCCATTTTAATTGTTGGGTAAAGACTCCATCAATAAGCTCCCAACAGTGTTTTGATAAGGCCATCTACTGTCTTAGAGATTCATTATTGAAAGAATGCTGGTGACTGTAGAAAACTTGTTTCTAATTTCCCGTTGAGATTCCGGTGTAAATTTTTTTCCTGGTTTACATTTTCCTTTAGAAAAATCGTAGTTTCATATCATATGTTTATTTGCTTTGTTTTACTCTTTCGTATACATAAAATACTAATAGGCAATAAATCACATAGTCAGAATTTCCACCTATGATCCTTCATGTAACCCACACTTCGTCACATGTGACCTCAGTTTACAAAAACCCTCTTACATGGGCATCTAACGCTCACATATCTCTCTTCTTCACGTACGTGTATGCACAAGAATACTGTTGTACTTCGTTGCATTTATATCTGTGTTGGGACAGTTTTTGCATATGCAAACATGTGTGCCCCTGTCTGTGTAAATAGGTACAGGTGTGTATTTGTGTGCTATATGTTGTATTCTCTCATGAGTAGGTGCATAGATTGAGAGTTGTGTATATATTTGATGTCACTTGATGGAAAACAGTCCTAAGTGCCCCTTTACAGTTACATAATTAGTAATGTATTTGGGGATATCTTTCATGTAATCTAAGTACTTATTTAGGAATGTACTAGTCAAATATGTGCATAAGTGTTTATGAATACAAATGGATAAATATATGAGTATGGGTGTATATATGTGTGTGCATATACATACGGGCGAACACATTTACGTGAAAACGTGTAGATAGATGCAAATGTGTGAATGAATGTAGGCACATATGTGTATGTGTATTTATATGTGTATATAGAGAAATGTGTATGTATGTAGGTATAGGGATTCGTGTACGCTCTTTTCATTGGTCAATCAAGCTGTAAGTGCATTTGACTTGTTAAGCAATGTCAGTATCATTTATAATGTTTTGAACTCAAGAACAGACAAGATGTCCTTTTGAACCACAAAAAATGAACAGATTCCAAGCTTACCTGATAAAGCATAAACATTGCTTTATGCATGCAAGTGTATCATAAATCTAGTTTGCCTATGTGGGATTCAGATGATAATATATATTCGTAAGTGTGTGTGTGTGTGTATGCGTATGTCTAGTAGACATTACTTATGTTTTGTGGTTTTCTGTATGTTGAATTGGGAACGTTTTTATATAAATACTGGTTGTAGTAGATAAACATACATTAGATTCTTTAATACATAGTGTTTTTGATGTGTGTTTATGGTGGGTAAAATGTTTTATCAAGATTTTCTCAAAGTATTTTTGACATAAAGTATTATCTTCTTTTTTAATTCGGGTGGCCTTTGTAAAATCAAAGTCATGCCCAGTTTTGTCCCTGTATATTATGAGTGAGTTTAAAGGGTTGTCCCAACATAGATCGCTTTTATACTCATATATATATGTATATAAATTACACTCATATATGTAATTATTATATATGTAATCATACTGAGCTATAAAAATTGCAATTAACCCAAATAAATAAAAAATAGCTAAACATACACAAGACTTATTCAATCTATACAGTGAGGCAATTCTTAGAGAATTAGAAGTCCTATCAGGTTTTATTATTTCTGGCAAAAGTCTTAAAAACATATGTAAATGACACAATATTGATATCAGATATAGAAAGGAAACTACCAGAACTCCTGCAGAAGGTAGTGAAGGAAAGCAAGAAAAAAAGACTAAACACCAATTGCAAGATGATAGAATGCATGGTTGTCAGCAAAAGAAACTGCCGAAAATGCAAATTACCATTTGGAGATACCAAAATCAAGAAAGTCCAACAATTTAAATATTTGGTAACTGTTTTAAAAAGGAGATAAAGTGCAACACAGAAATTTGAGGGGCATTGAGATAGTGAATGTTGACTCCCAAAAGCTAAGCAAAGTATTAAGAAACAGGAAAACTTTATTCGAAACAAAGAAAAGCCTACTGAACTGTTATGCAATATCAGTCCTCCTATATGGCAGTGAATGCTGGATCATCTCTACACAGATGAAGAGAATCTTAAGGCAATAGAAATGTGGTTCTACTGAGAATTCCATGGACTGAACATGTGAGCAATGAGAAAATGGAAACAAAAAGAACACTTATAATTAACATAAAAAAGAGAATTGAAATTTCTTGGGTACATAATAAGGAAAGAGGGTATGGAAAATTTGATACTCAAAGGACATATTGAAGACAAGTGTGACATAGGAATCAGTGCGTAACCTACCTAACAAGCTTGTGTAAATGGATGGCAGAACAGGAATTGGGAGAGATAATGAAAATAAGAAACATTGCTTTAATAACAATAATCAAAAGTTTCATTAACAATAAATGGTAGAAGCTTATATAATTCAATTGTACTGATTTATTAGTCAGTCAGTTTTTATATATGCAATTTAATGAAATATTGCTTTTAGCTGACCATATATTAGGTTGGTGCAAAAATAATGAATACGTTAAAAATACGTCAAAAAACGTCATTATTTTTGCACCAACCTAATATAATTTTTACATATGAAATTAAATGCATACATAAAAAATTCCAACTAATATATATATATATATATATATATATATATATATATATTAAACTTAAACTTTCAACTAATATATATATTAAACTTATGAGGTGTGACAATGTAATTCCTAGGATTGCCTCATGAAACAAAAATTGCTTACCTAGTGTCTATTGACTGATGTACTCCCTTTGTGTAGCAATACACTTAAAACAATAATAATCTAGTGAATCCCAAGAAAAATAAAATAAAATAAAATATAAGAATAAAATATATAAACAAAAAATAAAAATAATTCAAATTAAACTAAGGCATTTGCACTTTTATTTAAAACCCTTACCTCTTTCTTTCTCTTTCACTAAACTTCTTTTCCTATACTTCCATCAACTAACGAGCAAGAAACACTCGAATAAAAAGAAGAAAAAGAAAAGACTGAACTTGGCCAAAAAATGCCAGAAGTTTGTGGGAACAGACCCCTACTAACCTGTGACTGAAAATTACCAAGAATCAGGGTGGCTCCGCACATAACATCTGTTATAAAAAAAAATTAAAAAGAAAGGAATGCTGGAAAATAAAATAATTTTGGCCAATAAAAAAAAAAATGACGCAAAGAGACTTTTGATGTTCACTGAAACCAAGATTCTCACCTGGTCAAAAGGATATAAGTTCACACCTCTGAGCAAGGTGAGAATAAGGTGGGCAGCAAGAATGACAACAAAAGATGCGACCACTGGAGAAACCTACCATGTATGACACATGAAGAATTAGTTATGAGCTCATCTACTAATTATATTTCTGCCCTGCTTAGGGCTGAGAAAAACACAGTAGATTGGCATTGACCTATTTCTAATATTACTACTACTACCACCACTAATACAGTCTGACTTCAAAACTACCACTAACAGACTTTCACCAAACTACTACTACCAATATCCACCAAAAAAAACAAACATTTTACTATGCCTGATATCAAAGGACTCACTTTAAAGCAAACAAATAAAAATATATTATTTATTTTATACCCTTGAAGCAGTTTGTTTTATTCCAAAGTTTCTGGTAAATAATTACAATATCATTGCTGGAAGTACTCTTGGAATGATTTTCACTAGTGTAGTCACATATTGATGGATATCAGCAAGACTTTGTCTTTCAGCCTATTTTTCAATTTTGGAAATACCCCTGAACGTGTTGTAGCTATATCTCACTATAGCCATTACTACAATATCTGTCACAAGGAGTGGTGAAGTTGGATACTTGCTGCATTCAGAACTACTTGCAATGACTGCAAGAAAGTACTAGAAATGCAAAATGTAGCTATACACAAACAGTCCAGGCCAAGTTTGAAAACAAAAAAAATGGATCCAAATTCTGAGTAGAGGAAAAGCGTCTGTGCTCACAATTATAAATAACCACCAGGTCAGCTCATCTTCATCAGAAACTCTAGGCCTTAATCTGTGCCTCTAACTTGTTACATGACATAGGCCATCTCTTTCACAACTTCCCCCATCTGACTGGCCACAATCTAAATACTATTCTTATTACAGCCTGAGAAGTCTCAAGACTTATCAAAGTGACAATCAATACAGTTTTCAATTGACCAGATCCATAGCTGATGCCCTACCATTACTCACAGAATCAGTGAGGCATGCTATAGTCCTTGAGATGTATTTGTTGTCTACACATAGTATCAATGAGGCATGCTATAGTCCTTGAGATGTATTTGTTGTCTACACATAGTATCAATGAGGCATGCTATAGTCCTTGAGATGTATTTGTTGTCTACAACAAATACATCTCAAGGACTATGATATTTCAAAAGCCTTTGACAAGGTGTGTTATAGAGGATTACTGCACAAGCTCTCAAGCTATAGAATCACTGGAAGAGTCATCTCAATTATCAACATGTAGATCTCTGAAAGTAGTTGTTAACGGCTAGTCCTCTGAGGCCTAAGTAATCAATGCAAGTATTGCTTTTTGGTATAACACTCTTTCTACTTTACATAAATGATCTGCTTAAGTATGCTCTGATTATTTGTGAATATCTATGCAATCATACAATGGATGCACCTCCAAAACTCTATATGACCAGAACTTGACAGATGATCTCACCTCTAACTGAACTCAAACAGATCAGTGGCTGTTACATTCAATTCCCAAGTCTTGCTTCTTGGTATAACACTCCTACTTTACATAAATGATCTGCTTAAGTATACTCTGATCATTTGTGAATATCTATGCTGATGATACAATGGTATATGGATGCACCTCCAAAACTCTAGATGACAAGAGCTTGACAGCTCAGTGGCTGTTAAATTCAATGACTCAAAAACCAAACTATTAATGTTCCATCATTGCTGATTGGACCCTGAACTATTACCAATCACAATGAATAGCTGTTGCCTCACAAAGCCCCATACCTTGAGCACCTGTTGGGTCTTAAACTCAACCTAGACCTCAAGATGAACAAGTATATATGATCCATCACTAAAGATGCTGAAAAAAATGGTCAGTTCCTTGTACCACTCTATAGTAAATACCCGATTGCTCATGTTATCCTCTACCTTTACAGGAACCAGATCTGGCCAAATGGAGTACTGTTGGCATACATGGGCAGGAGATGCCCAGTCTTCACTTTCCAGTCTTAATAGAGTCCAAAAGCATTTCCACATCTTGTTATTTTCCACCATACAACCCCTTTCTCATAGACGAAACATCACAAGCCTCTTGCTATTTCCATGAAAAATGCTCAGGACAACTACATTTCTTAGTTCCACCAGTTCTAACTTTCAATGCTAAGACCCGTCATGCTATAGCCATTGTAACAAACCACCCTCATTTGCTTCATATTCCAATGGTGAGATTAAGTTCCACTTGAGCAGCTTCTTCATACAAACTGCTGCTTTGTGGAACTGACTTTCATGGGGATGCTTCCCAACCTTAACCTGTGCAAGTCTAGGGTTAACTGTTATCTTCCTCACATATCCGTATAAATTGTGCCTCTTACTCTATAATCCTCTATCTCTAGTGGCTCTCAGGTCTTGTACAGGGTGAACACTATAGTAAAAAAAATCCCCCAAATCAAAAGATTTTAAGTCTGATGAATAAAGTGGATGATCTCTTCATTGTAATGGATTTCTCAGCCAGAAACTTGCAAACATCTAATGCAATGTTTCTCGACCATTGTGCTTGGATGCAATAATGCGCCCTGAAAGGTAGCCAGGTGTGCCCCAAGTTAACAGAAGAATAATTTATGAATTATTTTTATTTTTAAAAAGATAGAGACACTAAGTCAAGTCTTTTTCATTTGACATTTTAAACTGGATAATAAATTTCTTAAGCCTTAAGGAGTGGATAATGCTTTTGCATCATTTAAGGGATTTCAAACTATCATTATTGGTCTCTCTAAATTCATAAATTCCTTTAAATGTAAACTATACCATTATTCTTTGGAAATGCTAAACTAAAATTTTATATTTTCAAACTGCATGACTAATTTTTCCTTATTAAAAATTTAAAGTGTACACCAGAGTTTTAGTTATTCTACAAGTCATGTTTGTTGTTCTAGTTTTTAAGAACTCTGATGAATGATATGACCCATCCGACTAATAGCTTTTTACCTCTTTTGGGGAAGTTCCTAGATACCCTAATCAATGCTGAATTGGTTCAACATCTCTCATCATAGGGTCTTTTCTCAAACAAGTAATACAGCTTTCATTTCTGCTGATGTATCAATGATAATTGCAGAAAGAGTCTATCATGCTCTAGATAAAAATGGTGAAGCCGGGCTTGTAGCATTGGATATCTCAAAAGCCTTTGACAGGGTCTGACATTCAGGTCTTCTCCACAAGTTACAGTATCTTCAGAGACATTTTTGAGCTGATCCCTTTATTCCTATCAAATCATGAAATAAATGTTGTCCCGAACAGTCACTTGTCTATATCCTTTCATATTAACACAGGTGTCCCCCAGGACTCCATCCTTAGTCCCACAATGTTTTTATTCTTCATTAAAATCCTTCCCGATGACATCACCTCTAAACTTGCTATTTACACTGGTGACATTATCATTTACTCCTGTCTTGATTGGCTGATAAATCTGACACGGTCAAAATGGCAGCTGATGTATAAAATAACTTCAAGACTGTCATTAACTGGGGTAAAAGATGGCTTGTCAATTTTAATGCATCCAGAACTAAAGTTCTCTCTATTAATCATATGAGAGACCACTCTCTGACTTCCATTGGCATAGCTGATGTTATCCTCCAGGAAAGTGACTCATTGCACCTTCTCAAGCAAACATTCTCAGCTGCCATGAAGTGGAAAGACTATATTGAATCCATTGCTAGGTCAGCTGCTAAGAAAATCAGTTTACTGTGTCAGGTGAGACAATTTTTCTCTCCAGAATCTATCTTATATATCTATAAATCTACCATTTGTCCATGCTTAGAATATTGCTTCCATATATAATCCAGCGCCCCTGCTATTTACTTGGAGCTCTTTGATAAGATCCAAAGAAGAATCAGCAATATTATTGGTCCTCATCTGGCAGCTCAGCTACAGTCACTTCTCTGTGCTTTTTTTATAATTACTTTCATGGTAATTGTGTGGATGAGCTCTTTGCTATGGTACCAAAACTGTATGAATTTAAGCACAATACTGGAGTGGCAGCGAGATCTCATCAATTTACAGTTGAGCTAGCTAGATGTAGCTGTAATTTCTATGCTGACAGTTTCTTTTCTCGCACTTCTCGCTCGTAGAACTTCTTTCTGGATCCATGCTTTCCAGCCAGCTTTAATCTGCCAAAATTTAAATGCACTATCAACTGCTATCTACTGTCCTCCTGATTGCTCTTTTCTCTTTCTCCTCATTACTAATATTTCTGTTCCTAATTCCTCCACACCCCGTAACCCCTTGAATGTTTGTGGTTGTACTGCCTTGCTTGGGGTGATACTGATTAAATAAAAAAAGAAAAAAGTGCACCCTGTAATAAAAAGAAAGGTTGAGAAATACAGGTCTAATGTTTTTCCTTCATCCCCATATTATCTGGCAGAATCTGTCACAATGTTTCTCTCTTTCTATTCTGTTCTTCTGGTATCAGTTGGATGCTGAATCTTTGATTTCAGCATACTGATGATTGCACTTTCTCCATATCTGCATCTTTTTTCTTTGTGTTTTTGTCTGCCCAGTTCTTGTGCCATCATGCACATCATGTGCCCATCTTTGAACCACCTGTGCCAATCCAAAACACTCAATTCCTTCAGAGCATGTTCACCATAAACCATTTTTTACTGAGGTTAATTTTACTTTTATGACTCATTTTTTTACTGAGGTTAATTTTACTTTTATGACTCATTTTTTTTACTGAGGTTAATTTTACTTTTATGACTCATTTTTTTACTGAGGTTAATTTTACTTTTATGACTCATTTTTTTACTGAGGTTAATTTTACTTTTATGACTCATTTTTTTACTGAGGTTAATTTTACTTTTATGACTCATTTTTTTACTGAGGTCAATTTTACTTTTATGACTCATTTTTTTACTGAGGTCAATTTTACTTTTATGACTCATTTTTTTACTGAGGTTAATTTTACTTTTATGACTCATTTTTTTACTGAGGTTAATTTTACTTTTATGACTCATTTTTTTACTGAGGTCAATTTTACTTTTATGACTCATTTTTTTTACTGAGGTTAATTTTACTTTTATGACTCATTTTTTTACTGAGGTTAATTTTACTTTTATGACTCATTTTTTTACTGAGGTTAATTTTACTTTTATGACTCATTTTTTTACTGAGGTTAATTTTACTTTTATGACTCATTTTTTTACTGAGGTTAATTTTACTTTTATGACTCATTTTTTTACTGAGGTTAATTTTACTTTTATGACTCATTTTTTTACTGAGGTCAATTTTACTTTTATGACTCATTTTTTTACTGAGGTTAATTTTACTTTTATGACTCATTTTTTTACTGAGGTTAATTTTACTTTTATGACTCATTTTTTTACTGAGGTCAATTTTACTTTTATGACTCATTTTTTTACTGAGGTTAATTTTACTTTTATGACTCATTTTTTTACTGAGGTTAATTTTACTTTTATGACTCATTTTTTTACTGAGGTCAATTTTACTTTTATGACTCATTTTTTTACTGAGGTTAATTTTACTTTTATGACTCATTTTTTTACTGAGGTTAATTTTACTTTTATGACTCATTTTTTTACTGAGGTTAATTTTACTTTTATGACTCATTTTTTTACTGAGGTTAATTTTACTTTTATGACTCATTTTTTTACTGAGGTTAATTTTACTTTTACCACAATTTTACTTTTTTCACACAAAACTTGATGATGTTAATCTGTTGCTACAAATTTCTTTCACCCATTTTCATCCAACAGTATAACATGAACCTATTCATGCTCCTCTACTGCTCAGCAACAAATTAATCATCTGGTTTGTATGTTAAGAAAGCAGATGTTTGAACACGTCTGGATGTGCTTGAATGCAAATGTTTGCATGACTCATTACCCAAGTGACATGCTCTGAATATTGCTAGAATTAAATTGTTATATATCATATATATGCAAATATTGAAATATCTAAAAATATGTAAATATTATTATTATGGGACCTTACCCATAATAACATAATGGACTATTCCATACGTAATGAATACTGTGCCTCAAGAGGAAGCAGAGAGTTCAGTCTGAAGTCGGGCGACCGGCTTATTGGCTGATTGGTTGAACTCTCTGCCTTCGGGGAGGAAGGAACCCGATAGAGGCTACACCAAAGGGCGGATTCTCTTTCGGGGAGGCAAACCGACCCTGAACCCATTTATACGGGTTCAAAGGGCATATTTTTGGCTGAGCTCATGGGCTTGGAGTCCCATGTTAAACCGGCCTTGTGCCATATGATGCCCTCGTGGGGGTGGTGACTAAATACTGTTCAGTCTGAAGTCTGGAGTGAGGTCTGTCAGAAGTCTGTCAGGAGTCTATCAGCCAGTCAAAGCGAGCGAGTCAGTCAGTCGAGTCAGAGGCAGTCCAAAACAGAGTCGCGTTCAGACAATTACTACAAGACATTGGAATAGTGATACTAGTCGAGACTACATTTTTCTCTCTACTAAACCTGATTGTTTGTACTAACACTTTCTACTTCTCTGTATATATTCCTGTTTGTAATATATCTGTGTTATTCCATATCTGTGTTGGAGTTCTTCTTATTGGTTCTACCTTGGACCATCACCGTGGTACATGGACCTGGACCATAACAATTATATATATAATTATATATATATATATATAACCATTATTCAATTATGGGCATGTGGTTGAGTGGTTAGAATGTTTGCTTCCTGATCATGAGACCCAGGTTCAAATCTTACCATAGTTGGTTTGTCATGAAGATGACTTTTTGATGTTATCGGTTTGGAGGGGGTAATCCCAGCATGCAGCACCTTTGGAAAGTGCCTGAAAACCATACCACAGGTTGACCCAAGCCTTGTGAGTGAAATTGGGTAGACAGAACCCTTAGGAACCATCAGTGGTTGTGCTAGCACAAAGTCACAAGTCGTCATGACTGAGGGTTTGAGAGTGCTTGCCTTGTTCAGACTGTTGATCAGGCTAGATAACGAGTTTGCTCCCAAAAACTGTAACTAAGGTTCACTCAGAATAGTTACAGTATAAACCACAGGTGGGCTCTGTGGATGTTGAACAAACACAAATGTGCCCGAGCAGACGTCTTCAATGGGGATTAGCTAACTACCCTAGTAGACTGGCATCCTCAGATATAAGTGGCTGCAGCATTTACATTTATTATTCAATTATATAGAGGCATAGAAATTACAATTTTTATCCTAATTCAATATAAAATATTGCTTTAATAACAATAATCAAAAATGTCATAATTAATAATAATATCAGTTTATATCATTGTTCTTGTACTTAATTATTAATTTTGTCAAAGTTTTTATATTTACTTTGATTAATTATTTTTTATGGCTTATCAACCCTTTGTGCTTTATTTGAAGCTAAAACATTTTATGAAATATAAATAATTCTGTTTTTATGAGTGAATATTGCATTTTTCCCTTTTTTGGCGATGATAATATTTTTTCCAGATATAAGTCCTACTATTTAACCCATAGATGGTGGGAGAAGAGATGGATTCCTACTGTTCACAAGGGAATTAGCACATAAATGAATGTAATGAACTAAACTTGAATTTGAACTTGTCTCTTCAAATTTCTCATTCTGAGTTGCCTATCCATTATCCCACTGGCACACCCTTTTATATATGCAAGTTGATGAAATATCACATTTATCTTACAATATATACATGTTATAAGTGTGAAGTATTAATTTGTGGATAGATAACATCCTGCATTTAGAAGATGAAGGAATTCAACCAAATATATTAACAAGAAACTGACTTATTGTTGTGAACAGTTCTCAGTGTAATGACATGAGTTTTATAGTTGGTCATTTGAAAACGGAACCAGGCACAAATCTCAAATGGAAATGTCAAAGAGATTTACGGCGTTCTATCATTTATAGAGAGAAGATGGATCTGGGGAATATCTTTGGCAGAACAAATCTGACCGGTTGAGACTTGTAAATTGACTTGCAACTTATATTTAAATTCACTTCATCACAGAAGGAGACTGAACCAGGTACAAATCCCAAATGGATATGTCAAAGAGATTTATGGCTTTCTGTCATTTATAGATAGAAGGTGTGTCCAGTGAATGTCTTAGAACAAATGAATCTGACAGAGTGTGACTTTTGAATTGACTTGTGACTTATATTCAATTTTACTTTCCCACAAGAAAGAGTTTAACTTGATTCTGTAGAAATGCATGACTTTATCACTCTGCTCTAACTAAATCTTTTAATATCCATTTTTTCCAGAAAGTTTATTTTCAGTTTAAGGTAAAATTTGATTGGTTGTGACATTAAAAGAGGAAGTAGAAAAATTTTGTTTAGATATTAGGATGTTTGGAAAATAATATCACACTTTTGGATATTGAATAAAATCTCATTCAAATGTAATATTTAACAGTATCTTATTAAGTGGAAAACAGCTGACCAGTCACAAAAATGGATTTGGACATTTATTTTCCTGATTGTTATCAGTAAGTGAAGTGGACTTCACAAATACACAGCAAGCAGCTCAGACAAGGAGAGTCACTGAATGAAAATAAATTCTTTTGTAGACAAAGAAAAATGTTCTTTATATAATCATTAATATTGAAAAAAGTTCTCAGTATGAAGCAAATTATTTTATTGAGTGCTAAAAGATTCTCAGATTAAGGCAAAAAAGAATTCTGATAATTTTAGATTGATCTCTTCCTTACTGTTAAGGATTTTGTCATGAAGAAACTTTTCCAATGTTCTGATCAAATGAAAACCATAAGGTGCTAAACTGATAGAATTAGTAAAATATCCTAATCTGAGGATTTGAGCTTCTTTTGGCCTCACTTTAATGGCTTGCATTATTATTCTACAGAATGGTATAATTTCATTGGTATCAAATTTAAAGAATTTGGCCATAACTCTTTCTTTTGCACTATATACATTTTGCCTATTGTCCTTATTTTTGTTGCTATGATCACAACATTTTGACCATTGTGCTCTCCAGCCTTTGTCAGTTGTATATCTATCTGGGTAACCTACAGGGAATTCTGAACTGAACGCTTTATTTAATCCACAGAGATAGGCTATTCTCATTCCTCTATCCATGTCTAAAGATATCTCATCTAGTTCTTATTTTTATTACTGCTCAGTTATTGGTGACCCTGTTTTGACTGATTCCAGTATACACTACATGGCCTAGGGACACACTGACCATAGGGACCATAACCTAGTGGATTAAATCTTTGGTTTGTAAATTTGGTGACATTGTAATTATGAGTTCAATCCGTGGATTATATAAATGTCCACATTTCATGCAAAAAAGGATTTATATTCATTCTGAATATGATAGTCATAAAATGCACAAAATGGAGAATGCCTTTTTATGTCTATGCTATTAGGTTGGTGCAAAAATAATGACGTAATAATGTCGTTTTTTGACGTTAAAAAGTACGTTAAAAGACAACATTATTACATCATTATTTTTGCACCAACCTAATATAAGGATTTCCCTGTATTGTTGCTCAGTTATATCATGTTATTGAAAATAAGAATTTTAGCTTTGGTAAAAGGCAGACAGGAGGATTTCATTGGTGACAAATAAAAAGTACTGAAGGCAGCTGAAATTTATGGGATACATAATGAGAAAAGATGGCTTGGAGAATCTGATATTCACAGGGTGGATAGAAGGAAAGGTAGACAAGGGAAAGCAATGCATGGCATACTTAACAGCTTAAGAAAGTGGATGGTAGAACAAGGCCTGGGAGATGTAGCAAAAGGATCAAACATATTGAGAACTACAAGGGATAGGGAGAAGTGGAGAGCCAGATCGCCTATGTTCTGAAAGAAGAAAAAGCAGAAGTGGTAGAGCATCAAATCTGGACAGTAGTGGAAGTACACTAACAATTCTGGCTGATGTGATGTTTTTGTCAAAAGACAACACCTAAGATGTAAAAAATGAGCATTAAAGATATATTTAGAATAACTGGATACTTTCCAGACAGTCTTTGGAAATCTCAGATTTTCTTCTAATTCTCACACTATTAATTGCTTTCTTTTAATTGCAGAAGCTCATGCATTAAATATTTTTTGGACTTCCTGCTACATTGAAAGCCTTTCTCAATGTCAGTTGCATTCACAAAATTCCAACCAAGCTTGACATATTAGTACCAAAATTTTATCTTTGTTCATTGAATCATTCTTGAAATACTTTTTAATCATTCAAATAATTTCTGTAGATGAAGTCTCCCAGTTTCAAACAGAATTTGATGCATATTTGTTGTGTAGTTGATAGTTAAACAGAACAGAAGATCAGTGTTTCCCTACTGATGACATAACTTATAATGGCACCTTAGTCTCCTTCAAAGTACTGACTTGGTACCTCTCACACTTATCCAAACTTCCATTCTACTATTCAAAATAGTCTACAAAAACATATTTCAAGATTCAATCAGCTGCCTCTGTAAAGTTGATGACAAGACAGGCCTCAAGAATTTTGTGCAACAAATCACTAACTGTACTGTTGCTGTTACATTAACCTGTGTCAACCCTAACTGGTTCTTGAGGGAATAATGACTTGTGAATGCTACTGCACCACCTGTTTCTGCTATGTTGCATCTAGCCACACCATGTTCTGTTCTTTGGTGTGTTACAACTGGTGTTGTATTTACCTGTCAAATTGGATATTTGACAGGTCCATGATAAACTTTTTAGCTGAAAATGAATTCAAATCACAAGGCCATTGTGATAAGAAACAACTATTATTGGCAATTGCTACACAATTCTGTCTTCCTTTCTTCTTTTTGTTTGTAAATGAGATAGACATTAGTTTCTATACTAGAAATCCTTTCCTTTTCAGGCCTCTTACTCTGAACAGTCTAACAATATTAATGATTTTTTCTTTATCTCTGTTCTTTCTTTGCATCAGTTTTTTTCCTTTTTAACTCAACTTCATTCTTTTAACTCCAGTGAAATGTAGTTTTGTATCTCTAATGACCAGGGGGCAAAGAGGGCTTCACTGACTGACCTGGGGACAAAAAGGGCTTCACTAACTGACCAGGGGACAAAAAGGACTTCAGTGACTGACCTGGGAACAAAAAGGGCTTCACTGACTGACCAGGGACAAAAAGGACCTCACTGACTGACCAGAGGACAAAAAGGGCTTCAGTGACTGACCTGGGAACAAAAAAGGCTTCACTGACTGACCAGGAACAAAAAGGACCTCACTGACTGACCAGCAGACAAAAAGGGCCTCACTGATTGACCAGGGAACAAAAAAGGTGCTCAATGACTGACTGGGAAACAAAAAGGACCTTACTGACTGACCAGGGGACAAAAAGAGCTTCACTAACTGACCAGGGACAAAAAGGACCTCACTGACTGATCAGGAGACAAAAAGGTCCTCAATGACTGACCTGGGAATAAAAAGGACCTCACTGACTGACCAGAAGACAAAAAGGGCCTCGCTGACTGGCCAGGGAACAAAAAGGGGTTCAATGACTGACCGGGGAACAAAAAGGACCTTACTGACTGACCAGGGGACAAAAAAGGTTTCACTGACTGAATGCGACAGACTCTCAAACTGCCTGCAGGTTTGGATATTTATGTTTATGAAATCATCAGACACTGGAATTATCACATAGGGCTTTTCTTCAGATTGACCTGAACTGGTTATTTGGGACCCACTAGATAAACCCATATTTCTTTATTTTCCTAAGTAGGGTTGAATGATAAGAAATACATGTATTTTGGGTGAATAGAAAAATATTCAGATAATCTTTCTTACTTAATCATTTGAAGATTCTGTTACATACGTACTTTTTAAAAATAAAAAATAGGGATACTGACTCTCACTAATTCCAATCTGAAAGCCTTAATCAAGTGATTTTCATCTGTTCTAATTAACCAATTTGTTTTGTTTCTTTTTCTAGATTTCTTCTTTTTCTGTATCTCCATATTCACTTTCATTCATATAGTATTTAGTATAACTATTTTGTTCACTGACTATTGCCCACCCTGTTTAAAAAAAAAAAATAGAAAGAAATATAAAAAAGACCAAATAAATAGACTCAGCCTTCTTTCTTTTCATGTGCCATGTCCTTTCAGGACGTAGGCGATCATGGCTCTCCACCTCCCTCTATCCCTTGCAGCTCTCATCAAGTTCCTTCCCTCTGCTTCCTCCCCCAGACCATGTTCTGTCATCCACTTGTTTAAGTCTGCCAGGTATGGCACGCGTTGTTTTCTCTTGTCTCTCTTTCCTGCTATTCAACCCTTGAGTATCAGATTCTCTAGGCCCTCCTTCCTCGTTATGTGTTCCAGAAACTTCAGCTACCTCTTCCTGATGTTAAGTATAAGGAGAACCTTGTTTGCAACCTCTCTAAGACCTCATCATTGCTCACACACTTGGTCCATGATATCCTTAGCATCCTTCTGTAGAACCACATCTCTGTCATCTTGAGTCTCTTCTTGATTTTTGAGGAAATTGTCCAACATTCACTGGCATAAAGAAGGGCAGGTGTCATGTAACAGCTCAGTATTATTTTCTTTGTTACCAAAAACTTTGTGTAGTCCAATTTTGGTTTATTTCTTGCTTGCTGAAGATTAGTCCAAAAATATTAAGAAATTAATCTTAAGAATTTCTCACCACTATTAAAATAATTTTTTTTTAAATAGACTATCACTCAGACTATCATCCTCATTTTTGTTGCCATATTTATCACAACATTGTATTCTCCAACCTCCTTCAGGTGGTTAGGAACTAAACCCTTTATTTTGCTTGCTGGGGTAGACTGTTCTAGTTCCATGTCTAATGGATATCAGATCTCCTGTTAATTCCCCTCTTCAAATTCTCCACCACCTTAACCAGGTATTGAACTCACACTCTTTGGGTTCTGTCACTGGATCTAACTAACACCTTTATCCACTGCACCATGTGTCCTTGCAGACACATGGCACAGTGTGTAAACCTGTGTATAAATTTCTGGTTATTATAAACCTAATGTCTTCAGCAATTATTTTTTTACCAGTGCTGATATTGCAATTTTTGAAGAGGGAATTAACAAGGAAAAGAATAACAGACAATATTCAAGCAAAGAAGATTTTATGGGAAGCAATATAAACTGCTGTAAATGATCCAAAATAGCTGTAAATTAAAAAATAAAATGTACTGAAGAAGACTATATAATGTCACAAATCCCATATTAATAATAATAAAATAATAATTTATTCTGACATATAAGATTTTATATGAACCAAATATAAGTTTCTCTATATCTTTTGGATTTATTTATAAACAAATATTTATATTTCACTCTTCAGATAATAAACTCTAA
>OZ010579.1:75600126-75615126 GCA_963932145.1 Acanthosepion lycidas | reverse complement strand
GGAATTGACTGAAACTGAGATATCCCCAAAAGTTGTGGAATTAGAACAATCAAGTAAGTATGTATATATATATATATATATATATATATATATATATAATTATTTATTTTTAAAAAATTTATAACATAAATATGTTACAAAATCACTACAAAAATAGTCATTTTGTTTCAACACCCTCGGTGTCTTATCAAGTGATCACTTGATAAGACACTGAGAGTGTTGAAACAAAATGGCTATTTTTGTAATGATTTTATAACATATTTATGTTATAAATTTTTTTTAAAATAAATAATTATATCTGTTCTACTTTGTATTGAGCACTCTTTTAGGAATAGTAATTGTTGGTTATTGGAATTCATTCCATATACACCAATCATATACTTGGATATATATATATATATATATATATATATATATATATATATAAACATAAAAGTGGACATTGGACAACACCCAGCAATGACAGTCTGTTTCATGTTTAAGTGCAATAAATTGCTTCTGAATGTTAACTTCAATGTACACTTTTATATTTACATATGCTCTATCTCTGATATTGAGCAATGTAACCCAAAAAGTATAGTATAACTTAAAACTATATTTTTAACACAAGTATATATATATGGACACACATACACACACACACTATGCATATATATATATATATATATATATATGTATATAGATGTTGTGGACAGAGTTTGGTAGGTTTCTGTTTGCATGTAAATGGGTTTTAATTGAGCTATGATCAGAGAGATGTAACACAAGTCTCCATCCTCAACATACTTGTGCAAAATACTACATCCATATGTAAAAAAAAAAGACTAAAAATAATGGAAGCATTAATGATAAAAAACAAAAAAGCCAACACTCAATAACGTCAACTATGAATATGGCCACAATATTCTGACCGTGTTATGAAAACATTCTTATCACTCTAGAAACATACATAAAAAAATCCATACATTCACTTAAAAACAAAAATCATCCTCAATAATGGGTAAAAGAATAGCCAAAAACATGCATATATATATATATATATATATATATATATATATATATATATATACACTTTATGTCCAGAAAAGGAAACACTTATATGAACACAAGAATAATTGAATAAAAAGCTTAATTGCAGTACCTTGTCAGTCATCTTTAAAGAAACATGTATAAAAGAGAGATTGCTACCTATATACACAATTGATGAGCCGTGATACACCGAAACAGGCTGTGGATGACAATATATATATATATATATATATATATATATATATAGATATATACAGATATATTCTGGCTGATTTTATTTTCAGTAAAATAAAATCTTTATTATTGACTTAGTTTTTAGATAAGCTACAGCTATATACATGCATGTGGATGAAAGTAACGCAAACTAAAAATATCATCCAACAAGAAATATATTAATAATGATACTGACAACTTACTCTGCTAATATAAAAAGATAAATATTATCTACACTACATATGAAATATTGATCAAACATCTTCAATCATAGACTAGCAATCAGACCTCAAAGATTATGTAGAGATCAAATAAGCTTAAAATTCCATCTGTTAAGAAAAAGAACCTATTTTCTGTTAAGAAATAATATCACATATATTTGTTACCTGTATGTCTGTATGCATCTTGAGTTGCCTACTTTGGATATTAGGTTATTAAGTATTTTCTCCTAGTTGCAGGAGCTAGTGTTTGAGGTCAGGTAAAAACTAGATTTTTGAATGCTGATTTTCAACGTACACCAAAGTACATCAGAATTTTTTGTCTGTTGAATAGTCCAACTTTAGATATTTTTTAACACCTTTGTGTTTATCTATTTTGTCATAAACATTTGGCATCCTGGGTATAATGATAAACTATTTAGATTTACATTGGCCTAAAAAAAAGTTTTTAACCACGAGAAATAAACTACATCCAATTTCAAAATTTAATTACATAACCCCTATTCAACATAAAAAAAACAGTATTTGGAACTAGTATAGTGTAGGTCATCCATTTGCTATTTCCACTGCTTGAATTCGATTTTTCATGGATTTGATCAAGTTATCAACAATTGTCTGATCCATATTTTGCCACTCTTTTAATAGTGTTTCTTTAAGGGTTGTCACTGATGTGATTTTGGTTGTACGCTCTCGAAGTTTTCAATGAAGGTGCTCCCAAATGTGCTTTATTAGATTCATGTTAGGACTTTGGGCTACCCATGGCAGTGACTTGATGCCTTGTAATTCCTTTCAGGCTTTTGCTACTTTGCTCATATGACATGGCCCTCCAACTTCTTGAAAAAGGTAGACATTCTTGTCAATCAGATTGGTTTCAAATAATGGGAATAGTCCTTTCTCTAAATTTGACAGTATTTTGGACCATTCAACCACTCGTCAACAAGAATCAGCTTAGATTTCCCTCCAAACCAGACATCATCCAGCACCATTACTCCAATCCCTCCATGTTTCATAGTCGCTTGCAGACATTCAGTGCTCCAAGTCTCATTCTGATTTCTCTAAACAAAAACCTGTCTTGAATTCGAATATTGGCAGAATTTACTTTTATCTGACCAAATTACAGACTGTCAAAATTTCTAATCTTTGCTCTTGAATTCTCTCACCCAGTCCATACAAAGGTTCCTGTTAACCTCTGAAATCAAGGGCTTCTTTCTTGCAACTGTTTTTTGATAGCCTAGCTCTTTCAGAGTTTTTCTCACCACATATGGCAATATTTCTATGCTGTTGGAGACATCTTTGACACTCTGGTGATGGTTTCTGATGACTTCCCTATTCAGTGCCCTTTTCATTCACTCAGACATGATGCTTGGTCTTTGACATGACAATGGCCTTTTTCATTAAATTTCTTGACAATATTATTAACTGTTTGATGATTTGTAAAAATACCAGCAATTTGGTGTCCTGGGTATGATGATAAATTACATCAGGCAGCAAAGCCTCCGAACAGGAGGTTTTGAGGAGTGTGGAACCACATCTTAATTCCCAGGTTCATCCTGACCCAGGATGATAGCACCTACTCAGGTCCCAGCTATGGGGAAATAGTTAACCCTCAAACTGGGGTCAAAACACTCTGAAAATGTAAAAATAATACCTTTTCATAGTAAAAATACCAGCAATATATTTTTATAGAAAAAAATTAGCAGCAATGTATTTTTGTAAATGAAATTACTAATGCTCCCAAGAAAATTAAATTTCGACATTAAATGACCCATAAAGAGTTAATATGCCACTAAACAAACAATAGAAATAGCATAAACATTTGTGTATTTTATTTTAAAACTATGCTTTTATTCAGTCTACATCAGAAGATTGTTCTTATTCTGCTGTATGTGCCAGAAAACAAAAACATACAAGGTATTCTCTCTTGGTCTTTCACTTCTTCTTATCAAGTTGCTGCACCACACCCATCCAGGGTTGGACATAGAACCTTGCCTGGGGTGTTAAGTTTTCCAGGATGTTAAGTGTGCATGAATCTTCAAGACTGGGATAAACTAGAAGATGCTCCATAATTTATAATTGTCTGCATTGGCAGTTGGGATCATCATCATAGCATATCACCATTTCTGAAGGTTGGCTTTACAGTGACCAACAGCTGTTTATAGGTGATTCAGGCAGGACCAGAAGGGTCAGGCATCACTGGAGCCAGTGGGGAAGGATTTTGTAAGGATGAGAGAGAGCCTGTATTCCACATTGTTAAGGTGGCTGCACCATGGGGACAGACACTGACTAAGAGCTCTGTTGTTCTGTGGTTCAACAGAATGTAGAAAACTGTGTCTTCACTTGAGTCTCTTTGTCATTGGTTCACAGATCTGGTGGTGTGGATGACAAGGGGGTCAGTTTTCCGCTTCAACTTCTCAGTTGTACAATTAGTCTTTCACTAACTGGACAATTCACCCCCATTGTGTTTTTTTAATTCTTGCTTGCGTTGATGGGCACAAAACTTGGGATAGGCCCAGTCTATGTTCAACGAAGGAACAGATGGTGAAAATAAAACTATGGAGAGCAATGTAAATACAGATTGCATTTCAAACATATTCGGTTATTTTGTCACAGATTTACTTGGCATGGTCTGGAGAGAGGGTAGGTAAATAAATGATGCTTAGGAAATATTTTTCTGCTCCTTCTGTTTTCTCTCATGATGGACTAATGGACCAGATCTTCTCTTTGGCCAGCAATAATTTCATTGTCTTGGAGTCTTTCTAGCTTTAACCCTCTTGCTTATCACTCCCCAATGACCATTTTGTAACTATCATCTTGCCATCCTGTATAGGTGACTTTTAACTGACTTTCTTTCATTGTCACCCTAATTCAAGAAAAAAAAAAAGAAAAATTTAGGATCAAGTGGCACTTGTTGCTAAAAGTTTTCATTTATTTATTTTTTCCTACTGCTGAACACTGGGTGGATGCTTTGAAGATCTCCCTGTTAGGCTTTACTGCTGGTCATAAAACACTGAGCACTTCAAGCTCAGATAACATTACTTATTGTCTACTTGACTTCAGGAGTGTTCTAATCACAGCTGTGTCCTCATTGGGTCACAAGAACATCTCATATCAGTTAATTCTTGTGAATTAATTCTTTTGGGTGGTACCATTTTTGCCTTTTCCACTGAACTGAAATATATGAAGTCTACTACCTGACCCAAGGATTGAACTAAGTGTAAGTAGTTACTTGGTGGTTATAGGTTCCATTTTTTGGACTGACAGTTGCAGTCCTGCATGCTGGTTCAATAGAAAACAAAATAGCATCACAAAGACAATTTATTAAGAAGAATTAACTGAGATGGAATCTCTCCAAGCACAGATAGAAATGAGAACAATCTATTCCCCACAACCACACTCCCTGGATTGAATAATGAATTTGGTTCAAAATTTACAGATTATCAAATACAGCAGACACCTGAAGAAATTCAAATGTTACAATGGTCGAAACATGATTATTATTAAGATGTGCACACTAGTTATGTATTCATGGATGTGTCGTTAAAATGTTAGCCTACTGAAATCAAGACTTGACACTCACCATGGTTTATTTGTTAAGGAGGTGAATTCTTGATAATATCATTCTGGGGAGGTGATATTATCAAGCATGCACCACCAAAGGGAAATACCTGAAAACCATATCGCAAGTTGACCCAAGCCCTGTGAGTGAAACTGAGTAGATGAAACTCTTCAGACACTGTCAATGGTCATATTAGCAGCATCATGACTGAGTGTTTGTGCATACTACTGTTCAACTACTGATCATGCCAGATTCTGTACTCTCCCCTAGAAGCATGAACTAAGATCTGATCAGCATAGTTGCAGCATAAACCACTGATTGGCTCCATGGGTGTTGAGGAAACACAATGGTGCCACAAGGACTAACTGGCTGTGCCAGCAGTCAGGTGTGTTAGAAATGAGCAGCTGGTCATTACTTACACTAGTTTGAATAAATCAGTACTTATAACATCAATATTTGGCTATTGTTTATTTATGAGCACCAGTCTTTGAATAGTAATGGTAATATTATCCATTTCCTTATAAGGAAACATTTAGCAGTCACTAACCAAGCAGCCAGTGCTCTCATTGGTTATATTTTAGAAAATCTTTCTCTTAAAAAAATTTTTCAGGAAAGTAGGTTTCTTGAGTTGAGCAGCTGTTATCACACTTTCCAGTATTGATGGGAATTTTCTTCATAATCTTTTATTTGAAGTGGTGTGGAATATCAATATTGTATTTTCAGTTCCTTCCAAAGTCCTTTCTTTCTCTTTCACTCCCAGTAACCATTTATATCGTAATGTCATTATCGCCTTGCTTGGGGAATTGATTAAAAAAATATCCATTTTAGCTGTTGCTGCTGTTGAAAGTCCTCAAGAGATGTGGTTTCTGCTATTTGCTACAGTTCTTTGTGATTCTGTAGTGCCAGTTCACAAGATTCAAAGAAGGATGATCTTTGCCAAGATCCACAGGCTTCACGCACTCAAGGGCATTTTAATCATTGATCTTAGAAAGTGGTTGTATACAGCAGACATGTTTAGCTATTTCTGAACGGGCTTGGGTCCATACATAACACCTAGATAAAAGTCTTGGTTTAATAAGGCTATATAAGAACATAACTTGAGTTCTTAGGTTAACATTTGGGTTTTGTAGCAATTTGAAATGTTTGATAAAACAACAGCAGTGAAACCTCAAAATATTAACAAAGCCAAAATCTTTTGCTAGTTAATTAAATACTAATTATTTTGTGACGTACAGTGGCCATTAATAATTAAATATAACTCAGACTTCAATGTTGAGATAAAACAGTATTTAATTACAACTGCAAATAAATACTTAACAAGAACAAAGAAGTAAAAGTCAGCCAAAGATAATTTACTATTTCAGTGAATATCTTGTTAGTAGTGCAAGTAAATTCTAAATCAAAACCCAAATCACCAACGCACGATAATTCACACTAATTCAACTGGATAGTACCACTCAATAGTCATGCAATAATCACTGAATAATCACTACAGTCAGTAGCCTGACACCACTATTTTTACACCTGGTGGAAAATATATATTCATGAGTCCAGAGTTTCACGCTCAAACCTAGGTGTCAGTAGTTACTCATTTTCTTCCTATATGACAAATTACCAACATTTAGTGAGTTAATTTAATCCTTTAAGGTTTAATACTTTTAACTGATAGGTATATGAGAAGATGCTGAAAAGTTCTCAGCCCACCTGAGAGGCTCTTTCAAAATAAATGATCTTTGACCATTTGGTCAGATTTTGACATTTTGGGTCAGGTTGGAAATTTTTCAGCACCCCCATATAGATGTATTATTGGTATTTAATATGTTTTGTTGAGCACAAGACTTAATTAGGGAAAACGGCATGAAAGAATGTTCTATAAGGAAATAACTTACTTGTAAATAACAGGCTTGAAAATCAGCATTTATGAATGCAGGCTATTACTCGGATTGAATACTAACCTCTAACAATGGTGAAAAATGCACAACTATTTCAACCACAAGGCCTGTAATGTATTTACTTAGCATAATTTGCAACAAGCCCATAATAGTAAAACACGACATGAGAATAAAACTGACTCCACTTGTATATTAGTCTATGAGATAAACTTGTTAACCATCACATTATGCTAAACTAAATTTGATACAAGACTGTTGCTGTCTGTCATGCAGTGAGAATTAAAATCATTTCATATGCAAATTAATCTTGTTTATTAAATTTAGCACAGTCCAATATAAGGTTATTATAATAGGAATCCGAGAGAAGATCTTATGCAAACATATGCGCCAGTGAGATAAACTTGTTAACCATCACACTGCATATCTTACTGATGGGCCTTCAATAAAGCTATGTAACTATATACTTTCAATGGACAATTTAAAATTGCCAACAGTTGACTCAGGTGTGTTTTTCAAATTTAACAGTTAGTGGATTGTATAATTTAATTTATTTTTTTTTTGTTAATTTCTTTGCTGAAAAGACCTACTTTAAAATGTTGTTTGTAAGCTGAGCATAATATATACATTCCCACACACTTTGCAATACTTCTACATATAACATGCATACATTAGTATATACATATATATATTAGGTTGATGCAAAAATAAGGTCGTTTTTTGACATATTGTTTAACGTCAAAAAACGACATTATTTTGCACCAACCTAATATATATACATATATATATATATATATATGAAAGAAAAACCAAAAGGCAAACACCTACATACTCAGAAAAGGGCTCAATTCCCAGATTATCTAGACAGAGCAAAAAACACTTCACTACATCAACAATTAACAAATGACAGCCTAAGTCATTACTCAAGTTTCATGTTCATGCGATCTTCAAAAGGGTAGGAGTTCTAGTCATCTGAAGATATCATGAGCATGAAAATTGAGTAAAACTAGGGCTGCCCTTTGTTAAATATATATGTGTGTGTGTGTGGAATAAATATTATATATAAGCTCTATATATCAGACCAATGGTAGTAATTGAATGACAAAATGTAAAACGAACAAGTAGGAAACAGATATTAATCTAACATGTTTCCCTTTATTAAAGCTTTGTCAGAGATCAAGATAGAAATGATAAAAAATGATAAAAAGCAAAGAGACACAGATTAATGGTATGTTGTTTTTGACTATTTCTTATTGGTTAGATATGTGTCATGTGTAATGAAGTAACAGATAATATTCAAATAAGTGTAAGAAAACATTCTGGATGCTAAAGTGTGAAATGGTCAGTGAGACACTGCAGGATATTTTCAAAAGTTTTGTTTGATTAGATATTTCATTAAAGTATATCTTGTGCATATTTTGTGTATATATATATATATATATATATATATATATATATATATATATTGATTTTTATGTATTCAGAAGAGATAAATTAAATTCTACCATAAACTTTCTTTAAACTTAATAACTCGAAAATAAGGATTTGCTGACATATGTTCATATGGACATTAGTCCTTGTGAGTAATATGCCCCCTCCCCCCCAAATATACAGTGGACAGTCTAATGATTAAAACACTTTCCAAACATTTTTCTTTTAGTATTAGGTTGGTGCAAAAATAATGGCGTTTTTTGACATTAATAAATACGTCAAAAAAACGCCATTATTTTTGCACCAACCTAATAAATTGTTTTCTCTTTTAATTAGAGTAGCATTTTTCATATCAAAATTGTGATTAGTCTCATTTCACTAAGAAACTAATGCATTTAATGTTGTTCTGTAAAATATAATCTTTTATCTAAATTTCTTGAGGTTTCTCCAATGTATTCTTTGTGGCAATTAAGCTTATGTTTTGTATTGATTAATTCTTTTACTGTTTTAGTTGTGGTTGTAACAAATTGTATATTGAGTTTAGATAAATTCTTTGAAGTAGAGTAAGTGGGTCAAACAAGATATTTTTTGATTTGTTGGATTTGTCAAGAAGGGTAGTTTTTCTATTTTGGAATATTTTATGAGCCTTTTGTTTCACATTGAATATTTTTTTATTTTACAGTGAGGTTCACCCCGTACAATTCCTGGGGGCAACTCAAGGGAATACGAAATAGGGTATTGGAAGAGCTTGAAAGTATTTTCAATGTATTTCTCCTCTTCATGTAAATAATGAGGGCTGCAGATTCTGAGTGCTCTTAAGTAGAATCCATGATTATTCTGGATTTTATTTTTTTGTTATGCTAGGGATAAAAATTTATGAGATCATTTTTATTAGCTGATTTTTGATGGGAACTAAGTGGACTACTGTTAATGCAGTGTAGCATGATCTCTAGGAAAGGTAAGGTAGTTTTCACCCATTTTGTATGTAAATTCTATTGAGTGTTCAACTTTGTTTAGTTTACCTACAAGATCAGGCAAATCAGTATCAGAAGAATCTCTATCTATAAAAGGCAGGATGTGTGTGTGTGTGTGTGTGTGTAATGGATGCACAGCCGCAATTTTCGATGGATTTGTACCAAAATGTACATGGACATGCTCCAAGTTAGTGGGAAGGCCAAGACCAACTTTGCATTTCTCAACTCCCATCAATAGTGGAAATAATTGATTTTTTCTAGATTCTACGGCAGATTTCATGTAGTTTGCGGCCATTTTCTACTGACCAGAGTTAGAGCCTATAGCTGGCTGCCACAGATAGACAGGAAGATTCTATTGGCCAGTTTGAGAGCAAACAGCTCACTGATATGAATGTTAACTAGCATGCTAGCCTGCAAAAAAATCGATAGCTGCATTCGTCACAAGTGGGAAAAATTTAAATCTGCATGGCACTTTACTCCAATTGGTTCATACGCTTGCTTAAGCTCAACGTTGATTCTGATTTCGTAGAACTGGTTTGGGTGTGAAAAAGTATTTGTTGTTAACATTCTTTTATCATTCAGTTTTTACAGTTACGAGTCCTTTTTTAAAGCTGATCGTTTTGTGTTCATTTTGTTTAGTTCTTTTTTTGTAACAGATTTAATGTTTAGTATAGAGCTTAGAAAAAATTTGCAGTGTGAGATAGGCAAGAAGTAAGGCATGTAGCAACATCAGCACGGCAAAGGGCACTCCTTAAAAGGCAAGGAAGGGCAAAAATATTTTAAGTCAAGTGATAGCGATTGCTGTATGAGTTGTACAATTTTTGAATCAATCATGGGCAACGCCGGGCCATGCTGCTAGTAGATATATATATATATTAAACTCTCCTCTCGTATTCGACGTATGGGTCTCAAGCAACTCAGTTCCTAGGAACCGACAGCCAGACATCAGCACATGAGATTTGATTATAGTGGTGAAGATTACGTGAAGAACCATCCGCGTTTTTTCAAGGGCTGCATATAGAGACCTGGTGCACTACGTGCTACAAGGTCCCCAAACGACCGTCTGCAGGTTTTGAATTTAGAGTTGTCCTTCTTCTAGACCAGTTGCCATCCAAGGCTATAGAACTCAGTCTGTCCTGTTGTTTACCCATAGCTGGAGGGAAAAGAAGAGGAGGATTCATACCTTTCCCAAGGGTATTAGCATATAAGTAAATGTAATGGATTTGACTGGAATTTGAAATCAAATCGGATCACCGATTCCTCAATCCAAGCCACTATTTATTACTCCACCATGTCTTGTATGTATATATATATATATATATATATATATATATATATATATATATACAGGGTGTTTCAAAAAGAATACGCCAAAATCATCACGTGATTTGTCAAAAACGAAAAAAATTACAAACCTCTAGCATGAACACGTGTTGTATATACATTCAAGTTTCATTTCATGTTTTATAAATGCTCAATGTGGCCACCACTGGCAGCGCGGACAACATCAAGCCGATATGAGAATTCCTCCCAAACACGCCTCAGCATGTCACAGTCCACCATGTTGATTACAGCTGTTATTCGATCTTTCAAGTCATCGATACTTGCTGGAAGTGCTGGAACATAAACTTGGTCTTTAACATACCCCCACAAGAAAAAGTCACACACAGTGAGGTGTGGGGATCTGGCAGGCCAAGCACAATCCATCGCTGAGACACGTTTTCATTCAGATGAGCTCTAACCCCGAGATGCCAATGGGGTGGTGCTTCATCTTGCTGAAAAATGAAGTCATTCGAATCTGCTTGCAGTAAAGTGAATAGCAAGTTTTGGAGCATTTCGAGATAGGTTTGTCCTGTAACGGTGTTTCCTTCAAAGAAAAAGGGACAATAGACCTTGTCTTGAGACACAGCACAGAAGACGTTCACTTTAAGGGAATCTCTTTCATGCTCAACAGTTTCATGTGGGTGCTCTGTTCCCTAAATGCACACATTGTGACGATTGATTGTGCCTCTCAAATTGAAATTCGCTTCGTCACCAAAAACTAAACGTGAAAAGAGAGTTTCATCACCTTCCCCCATCTCCAGCATTGACTCACAGAATGTCCTCCACATCACCTTGTCATCATTAGTAAGTGCTTGGACGAGACTTAGTTTGTATGGTTTCATGTGTAATCGTCTCTTTAACACACGCCAGACAGTGGTATGAGGTTTGGCAAGCTGAAGACTTGCTCGACATACGGACTTACGTGGGCTGCTCTCAAATGCATCATGAATCTTCTCTTCTCCTCTGTAACAAATGGTCTTCCAGGACTCTTTCCTTTGCACAGGCACCCACTCTCTTTAAACTGTCTAACCCACCGTCGAATGCTCTCACGATGGGGCGGATCAATGCCTAATTCTGTTCTGAAAGCACGCTGCACCGTGACAATGGCATTTGTTTTTGCGAACTCAAGCAAGCAAAACGCCTTCTGCTGAGGAGTCGCCATTTTGATTGATCTTCCCACAATTCAACTGTACCGGAAGTTATACTAACGACAGCGGTGAAACTGACACCCAATCAAACTTTGATAACTACTCTATCAAATAACCACTGATTCAGTCCACTACAATGCTACAGGCCTGAAAAAACAGAGTAATGATTTTGGCGTATTCTTTTTGAAACACCCTATATAATGTATATATAAATAAAAAGGAAGAACAGTAAGATATATAATCCGATGTTCTCATAGATATTTTTATTTTTACAAAGTAGTGCTCAATGTAAATTTACAGAGCATTTACAGAGCATTAATATTATAAATTAATTGATTTAAAATATGGTTTTTCCACTACACAGTTCTAACCATGTTTCAAAAATGGAAGGTCCGAATTTAATTTTGTAATTACATTAAAGACATTAGCTCCATTTCATCTGAAAATTCGCTTGAGGATGAAATGGAACTAATGTCTTTAATGTAATTACAAAATTAAATTTGGACCTTCCATTTTTGAAACATGGTTAGAACTGTGTAGCAGAAAAACCATATTTTAAATCAATTAATTTATAATATATATATATATATATATATATATATATAAATATGTAATGAAAAACAAATCACTTTAATGTACCATTACGATAATTTATTTCACCTAAATTAATTAATTAATTAATTAATTATATATATATATATATATATATATTAGGGAAAATGAATTAATGAGAAGAAATAAATGCAACTCCTAGTTTCAGTTTCTGGTATTTTCATCTTTTTAGTCTACCTTCCAAGTTGGATTTTGTTTATGACATACAAAAATAAGAGTTTTCAAAAATGCTTTATCAGTGAGGAGGAAGTGTAATTGGGAAACTAGTTTCTCATGCATACATTTGGAAAATTATTAAGACTTTTGGATTCTTCTGAATTCTAAAATGCAGACATTTTCTTCCAAGATTAATCTATAATTTTTAGATTGATTGATTTTTTTGATTGATTGACCATGATTTCATTGATTGTCCATGATTCTGTTGATTGATCAAATTAATTGGCCAGTTACCTGATTTTTTTTAGACCCTTGGATTATTTCACACTGAAATATATTTTAGGTTGTAAAAATAATGCATTTTTTGTGAGTGAATATTGCATTAAGAATTTTTTTGGGTGGGGAATAGCAATAATTTTCCAAATACAGATCCTACTATTTAACCCTTAGCTGGAGGGAGGAAATGGATTCATACCTTTCCTAGGGGTATTTGTACATAAGTGAATATAACAAACCTAACTGATATTCAAACTAGGGTCTTTTGAGTTATCATCATGACCAGTTGCCATCCAAGGCTATAGAACCCAGTCTGTCCTCCTATTTTACCCATAGCTGGAGGGAGAAGAAGAGGATTCATACTTTTCCCAAGGGTATTAGCACGTAAGTGAATGTAATGGATTCAACTGGAATTCGAACTCGGCTCTCCGATTCCTCAATCCAAGCCGATATCCATTACTCCACCGTGCCTCTCATATATATATACATATATTGTAGTACACAAATTATATATGACTAATATTAATGACTTTTATACACAGAGCTAAAACAAGCTGCTTGCCACATGAAGAACTTAAGCCTCCTCCCAGGAAAAGGTACTCTCACCTGTGCAGAATATTGGCGCTTTTCAAAGGCTGATTAGTTACATGTTGCGACAACATAATCTATCACTATGATATTCAATCTGATTTTGTTTCATTTTGTTTGTAATTTGTGCAACAAAGTGTGCAAATAAACAAATGAACTAGCTTGGCATTACAATCACAGTAAGTGGACTAACTGGCATTATAAGTCACATTACCATGATAACAATGCAACATGGCATAAACTTACTTGTAAAAACCTATGACTTAAAATTTAGGTGACTTGCTGAACTAATGAGTCACCAACAACGTCATCAGTGGCAAGGAAATCAACAATAAAGTTATGGAAGTGGTCATATTCAGATAAGAGTTGACTTTCCACTTAATATATAGTTGATTTAATCTAAATAGGGAGAGAGAGAGAAAGAAGGAGATTGATGTTTGTTATACATGTGTGAATATATATATATATACGTAAATAATATATGTACATATGTTTTTACAAGAACAAAGATTGTGTTTTGCAAAAAAATAACAAATAGTAGTTGACCAGACTAATTCTGAAAGATAGCACTTTTCAGGCAAGCAGTTTGTTTTTAATTCTAGTGCTCAATATCAAGAGATAGCACATTAATAGTAATAAATAAAAGTAAATGTTTACTTATCTTATTCTTACTCTGAGTTTTATGGATATTGCATCCACTCATCAGGAGCCTTCATTATAGAAGTATTTTACAATTAAGTCACCTGACAAGTGGATGTAATATCTGTGAAATTTAGAGTAAGGACAAAATGATTGAATATTTAATATTTTATGATTATATGCTTTTACATACATACATATGGCTCTTGGGCTTTGTGTTGGGTGAATATTAGTAAATATATATATATATTAGGGAAAAAGTGAAGCGGAAAATTTAGGATTTCAGACTAATGCGACTACATGTGCACATGAAAGAGAAAGGACACTAAGAAATAATTTTTTTTTTTTGTCTAGTAGATTCCATTTAATTTCTTTTCCTTTTTCATGTTTGCATCAAATTTAGATTTAAAATTCTCAGCATCCCATCTTCTTTGTACATTTGTGTAGTCGCAAAGTGAAACATCATTTTATTCTGATGAAGTCCTGAAGGATGAAATGTGTCTCACAAAAACTTTTTTACTTTTTCCCTAAAATTATTCTTGATGTATAAATATGAACCATATATACTTGTGTATCATGCAACCTTTGAAGACCTAATTTTGAAGCTAATTTGACTATAGTAAATAGATATATATTTGGTCAATGACATAGCCAGAGCCATCAGGGTTACATATGCTAATTTTATATCTTATGTATGATGTGACTCCCTTAAAATTAGCTTCAAAAAGAGATCTTCAAAATTTGCATGATACATGAGTATATACAGTATATATCATTTTCACACACACACACACATATATATATATATATGTATATATATATATATGTATATATATATATATATATATATATGCATATGTATATATATATATGTATATATATATATGTATATATATATATATGTATATGTATATATATGTATATATATATATATATGTATATATATATATA
>OZ010579.1:75592626-75595126 GCA_963932145.1 Acanthosepion lycidas | reverse complement strand
TATATATATATATATATATATAATATTTATATACATTTATAATATATATATATTTATATTTATGCTCTGTAGATTTGCATTGAGCACTTTTTTGTAAAAATAAAATTATTAGTAAGAACACTGGATTATATATCTTACTGCTCTTTCTCTTTATTATAATATATATATATATATATATATATATATATATATATATATATATATATATATATATATATATATATATAAAAGTTCTTTAAATTTCCAAATTGCTTGTAGATATTTGATATTATTGTATGTTTTGAATTCTCTTTCTATGAGAAAATGTCAAAATTTGTTGTTAATGTCCTTGTTCAACTCATACAATTTAAATAAGGTGTATTTAGCCAGCAAAAATTCCTTAAATAAGCTGGATTTAGCCAGCAAAAATTCTATGAAGCCAAATTTGTTGAACAATATTGATAAGGTCTGTACATACAAATTTTTATTAAGATTTTCAAATTGTTTAAAAGAATTAGACATACATCTTTGATATTGTTCAACAAGACTTGTTTAAAAGAATTCTTGTTGCCTAAATATACCTTATATATTGAATCAGAAGTAATACTTATCAGAGTTCTGACAGATGGGTGCAAGAATCAGAAAGATTAAGACATCTTGTCCCACTGAAATTCACTAGTGGGGCATCCCAACAGATGGTGATGGGGTTTTGGCCAACTGTTTAACATGTGTTTTCCCAATCATCTCTCACTTCCTCCTAGAAATGATACTACAACTACGGTTCCTCATAAAATAAAGTGAGCAAAAATGAAAATTACCTGTTGTTCTGCTATATTATTATAGCTAACAAGAAAACTTAGCTATAATAATTTCCCGACCAATTGTGGACAGTTGTATCAGTCAGCCAGTTCTGTGCCATGTGTGATACATGCTTAGGTGATCATGTACCTTTCGATACATGACTGATGAGGCAGATTATTCCCCACAGTAGGTTGCCATTTTTTTCTGTGGTAGACCTGTTGCCATCCAAGGTTATAGAACCCAGTCTGTCCTGCTATTTGCCCATAGCTGGTGGGGGGGAGAAGAAGAGGATTCATACCTTTCCCAAGGGTATTAGCATGTAAGTGAATGTAATTGATTCAAGTGGAATTCAAACTTGGCTCTTCAATTCCTCAATCCGACCCCCTATCCATTACTCCACTGTGCCTCCATACTGACCTGTTGCATACATACTAAAAAGTTCCTTCTGAGTTCATATGAACTGGGATGAAAAGAAAGTATTTATATTTCATTTAACATCCCCACCAATACATTTCCAATACACTTGCTTTTCTCCTCATCCTCCCCTTCCCCTTCTACCGCACCTCATGTCGTGCACTTATTTATTTATTTTTAAATAATATAGTGTTCATTAAATATTTTTTTCAAAAAGAAAGCATTAGGAAAATCAGTTGGCCGAAATCACCTGAAGATACCAAAAGGTTGAAACCAGGGAACCAGAATCAGCTGATCTCCTAAATTTTTATACTTTAAAGCTCTATATGTTGAATTTTTATTTTTTTATACATGTATTGAGCACTTTTTAATACTTCTGTTTCCTGGTCTATTTCACCTCTGACCATTAACTTTAATATATATATATATATATATATATATATATATATATATATATATATATATATATATATATATACAAGTATATGATTGGTGTATATGGAATGAATTCCAATAACCAACAATTACTATTCTTAAAAGAGTGCTCAATACAAAGTAGAGCAGATATAATTATTTATTTTTAAAAAAATTTATAACATAAATATGTTATAAAATCACTACAAAAATAGCCATTTTGTTTCAACACCCTTGGTGTCTTATCAAGTGATGACGTTGAATGTAAAATAAATGGTTTTAAAAGTTTCAAATTAATTAACAATCCTACGCAAGGGGAAAACGTTGTTACAAAGGCTAGATGGACCAATCAAAACACAAGTATAGGAAAATTCAAAAAGCTTGATAACGAAGTCATGTTATAATATCTATTCAGATGTTTAAAATATGGATAGTATTAAAAAAGAATTTATTCCAACGAATAATTACTAAATTATATGATAAAATTTAATATTAAAATTTAAAACTGCTAATTACAAAATCAAAATTTAACATTTATTCGCTATTAAGTTTACAACTATAAAATTACTGAGGAGAAAAGAAGAAATATATATGTTATTCAATTTATTTTTTCATTGAAGTTACTTTAGCTATATTTAATATCTGGTCTTTTTACAATGTATATACATTGTGAATGGGGTCCCAAACTCACGCGTAAAACAAACGCAGTCAGATTCTAATATATAAACACCAAGACATATACACACACAAAAAGAGACAAGACAGAGAACATCTCCACGGTCTGTCATGAAAAAAGGGGGGGAGTAGGGGAAGTGGGAGAAGGGAAACCAACACACACGTACATACATACACAATTAAAAGTGGATGCACTTTCCATACACATAGATACATA
>OZ010579.1:75582626-75590126 GCA_963932145.1 Acanthosepion lycidas | reverse complement strand
CCTGTTAATTTACATAATCTCCTTTGAAGTACCCTCTCTGGGCATATGTATAGCAATCTCATAAAGTTTAGCAGCAACAGTCAATAATATATTTGTAGTACACATGCATTTTAGTTTTCCAAAGCTTTGCATTCACTTTCATACTAATGCCCATGGGAAAAGCCTGACTGATTTCCCACCAAGCAATGGGTTGAATAGCAGTGTAAACTTAGATTTTCTTGCCTTGGTTGACAGTTGATATAAGAGAAGGAAAAATCTGAATTTAAAACCATGGAAAAAGCAATGGAAAACCATTCCATTATCTTTCCCATTTAGCCATGCCAATTTGCTAATAATAAAAGGAATGAAACCTGTGGAGAAACATGTCCCTTCAGACCTGTCTGAAGAGCCTTGCCATTTAAAAAAGGAAACTTTATCAATTTTGTTTATTTGTATTAAAAAGTAACCACTTTTTACTGGTTCCAATCTGTAATAGATTGTATTTTGGTCAATCTGTGTATACAACTACTTTTGTTTAGGATATTGATTTACTTTCACGTCTTGTAAAATCATTTTAAAGATAAAATGATACCTTCTGCAATCACTTCCACATCTTCTACCTATATTAAAGCAAGGACTGAATAATAAACGAAAATAAAATAATGTTCATAATATATACCTATGTAAAAATAAGAGATAACATTATGCATTTGAATGCATTATCCATGAATAGATATCATAATTCCTTTCTCTGAAACAGGTAATGTAATTGAGTCAAAAAAAGAAACTACTAAGTTACAAAAATATATGAAATATGTACACATTTTTGACATATTTTTTCTAACTATTCCCCAGCTTAAAGGTATTCATTGGCAAAGTAAAAAGTTTTCAAGTCCCGCTGGTTCCATGTAATAACAACAATAATGTCCAATTAGCTTGTTGTGGCATTTATGAACTGACACCAATGATACATACTGGAACTGCACTATATTACCGCAAGAGTTTTGTGACCAACTTTAGAAAAGACGAGTGTCATTAAAACAAAAGATTTTAAATGCTGTGAGATGTTAACACATTAACTCTTGTATAACTGGAAATGGTTGTCACTGCAACTCTAAAGATCATTTATAGAGCGCTTGGATGTACTACATTCCATAGTTCCACCAGACCCTAACATGGCAAGGAAACACCATGCCGCTTACATTGTAACAAACCACCCACATTCCCCCTCTGGTACCTTACTGTAAAAATAAAGTAAAGATCATTCATAGATGACTGAAATTTCTGTCAGAGTTAATAAGTTAAAGAAAATCAAAAACAGTGATGCTTAAATAATAAGCAAAGAAGGCCTACAGAATTCAGCACTCACATGATATACTGAACGCAAGAGAAGCAGGGGGAACACCAAGTAACTTATTTTAGTTTGTTTGAATCAATGGCAAAACATGAAGAAATAATGATGGTAAAAGGTCAGAAGTTACTTAGAACAAAAAAGGCAGATAGTTGTGGAGAGCCATGATCACCCACATCATGAAAGCGATATGGTACATAATTTTCTATTAAAAGATTTAAATAGCATAATATTTCTCTCTTCCTTAGTATGAGGTGGTGTTGAAAAATTTATGTTGGGTGCTACTGGTACCATATAACTCAACCTACTGCATGGTTGGGTCATTGGCAACTAAACCAATTCCTCCACCAGGCTTTTTGTTGAGGAAGGTGTCTCAGAAGGATTATAAACAAGACCTGTCAAAGAGTGGCTAAAACTTGTTGAAGAGTCAACAGCCATCTAACACAATGGGGGAACACTGGGTTCCTCCAGTCCGGTGATAACATGATATAGCTGGACAAAGGGGTTTCCTAGACTGAAGTCAGCAGCCAGAATAGAGGGTTCCCCAAATGGAATCAATTGTCCATGACCAAGGTGAATTGAATGACATGGGCTGTGGTTTCACCTGGAGAGGAATGGGCTTCACCAGGTCTACATACCTAAGATACATACCTAAGTAATTTCATATACTTACAGAATGAACAAATGTATCACCAGCTTCCAAACCAGATATGTGGAGGGAACTGGTCAGTTGTGCAGTGATTCTAAGACCACAACTTTTCATGGGACTGATGAGGATGATTATGAGGATGATGATAAGTTCTCAACCCAACCAAGAAGAGAATGACCTTAAGTCATGAAATGTAACATGTTATTTTTTATATTCAACCTGAAGTTTTGTACATTTAGCACATCTTTTCTCTAGTTTCTTCAACGCTTTCAAAAAAGAAAACATTCTTCTATTTGGTCATTTAAATTCTATGATCTATCATTTCTGAATCATTTTAAAATTTCCATCTGCTCAATTCCTTTTAAGATTTGGCAGCAAGAAATAAATGGAGCAAGATCTACTGAGTAGGGTGGATGGTTTATGCACTTGAATCCTAAATTCTACAAAACATCGATCATCTTGCCAACCCTGCAAGCAGGTGCATTTTCCTGAAAAAAAGAGAGAACACCTTTTCACAGATCTCACTTCCTTTAATCCTCACAGCTAAATTTGTATTCTATGAGAGGGTAAATAAAAAATTATCTGCACTTTCATCATCTGTGTTATGAGTGCAGATAATTTTTCACTTTCCCTTGTACATCAACTCTTTGGCCTTTGGGAAGAAAGTCAGTCATCAAATTTCTTCCTTGTTGCCAAGAAAGAAGGCGAAAACCTTTTCTGCTGACTTTTGGCTCTTGAATTTCTTCAGCTGTAGAAAAGCTGAGTGCCAGTCTTGCATGAATTGGTGTTTGACCTCCAGATCATAGTGATGTAACCCTGTTTCATCAAATGTGACCAATTGTTCCTACAAATCTTTATGAGCAAGCTGAAAATGCTGTAAAATCAATTTGAAAATATTAACTCACTATTGTTTCTGGTCAGCGCTCACACACTTAGATATCCACTTGATTGACAACTTCTGTATATGCAACTATTTATAAATTATAGATGCAAGATATTCCTTGGATATGTCATGTGTACCAATAAATCTTTTCATTCAGATTTGTCAATCAGCAAATTTACATTATGAACAAGGCAAACAATTTCAGGATGTTTTTTTAATCATATCACACCATGGAAAGTAGTAAAGCCACTAAGACACAAGGGGTTACTGTGCTTTCACTAAGTCAAAGGTCATCATAACTGAGAGTTTAAGTGTACTGGTCATGTTTAACTATTGATCATGTCAAATTATTCTCATTTATTTTCTCCAAGAAACTTTAACTAATGTCTGCTCAGTATAATTGCAGTGTAAGATACAGATTGGCTCTGTGAGTTTTGAACAAACAGAAATGTGCTTGAGCAGGCATCTGCAACAGCGATTAGCAGACCACCTTAGCAGACAGGTATACTTAGAAATAAGTGACCAACAATAGAAATATAATTAGTATGTGACTTAAATTGATTACTAATTAAATCTTTTACAAAATCACTAATTTGAGTTAATAACTAGCAAAAGAATTTTAGAAAAAAATCATAATTGAATAACATTTTTATTTTGAAAGCTCATGAAAAAATTCTTTTAATATTTAATTTCAATAGGCTGTTAATGTCACCATTTTTTTTTTTTTTTTTTTGTTATTTCATTGGAAACATAAAAATTCTCTCATTATATCCTCTTTTTTCATCTTTTCTAAAGATTTGCATCGGCAAGCATATATAAGCATTGTTATTAGTTTCTAAGCTACATTGTTTTTTGCTACAATAAAGATGTAGGTCATTTAAGCAAGTAAAAATGAGGTGTTTGTGATCAGGTCAGTGATCATTGCTCTTGCCCACCAATACAATGGATGTGCAAGGCCATTATAATCCCATTTTGAAATCTCTCAGGGGAGTTATTTTTTATTCTTCTTGTTAAAGGGAACATTATATAGAAAATTAGTGATTGAGAAATAATGAAATATTTATATAGCAAAACAGTTCATCTTAGAGTATTTATAAGGATATTTGCAGATGCATATAGAAGACACACACACAGTCTCCTTATATCAAAATAATGATTTTAATAAATATATACACAAGTTAATGCGATTATATATAGTATTATAATATAATAGTATTAAATAATATTAGTATTATAATATATAATATTAAATAAGCACATCACTTTGTAACACTGGATCTCATATGATCACTGAAGTTAAACAACATCAAGCCTGGACAGTAACTAGATGGGTGACCATTTAATAATGCCAGGTGCTCTAAGCTTGGATGTGTGGTTAGTGTAATGGATGATGGCTCAGAATTGTTAATTAGAGAGTCAGGTTTCAATTCCAGTTGGGTTCATTATATTCACTTACACACAAATACCCTTGGGTAAAGTATCCCCAATCTTCTCCCTTCAGCTATGGGTTAATTAGTAAGATTTGCATCACTAAACTATTATTATCTCTAAAAATAAAAAATAAAATGATTCACTCACTTGTAAAATCCACACCATTAAATCTGTTGCAAAGACTCTTCTTATAAATTCTGATGTAATCATCAGTAATGATAGCAACCAAATAAATTATTAAATAACCCCCAACACTTATTACAAGACTATCTAGTAGACTGGAACAAAAATAATTAATAATAAAGGAAAAATTAAAAGTTAAGCAATAAAAATACTTTAAAATATAGTATAGAATGGGTAGCTAACAATAAAAAAGATGTGTTAAAAATAGTTAAATAAATACAAAATACACTCATGATCAGAACAAGTATTTTTCCACCAAATGAAAAAAAATCAAAACTTTCTCTCTCTTTGTTTTTTAACATCTGAAGGAGGAAGATATCCTGATAAAACATATTGCCACCAACAGATAATCAAAACTTCTTCATTTCTGTATACATATATATTCTTTAAAATATACAATCCTTTCTCTGAAATATATACTAAAGCATTTTAGCATTTTTGTCTTATTTTGTTGTATATCATATATGATTTTGTTCATAATTTTATAATCACGTTGTGGGCTAATGATACTCTTTTAACCCCCAAAAATACATATATAAAAAATTATATTCAGACAAGGCCAATGCATCATCAGAACACCCACATCAGAAACTAGAGTTATTTCCTCTAAGATGTAAAAATTATGCTTTCCTACCAACTCTAAGTTCTTGTGCCAGACACAAAACTTAATTGGTAGAAACAACAACTCTCGAAAATAGGCACAACTTAAAAAACAAGACAACCACTAAAATGAAAAAGTACAAAAACAAGGGCTTGCACAAAAATTTCCTTTTGTGAACCTCTTTGGGCAGGATATAACTTTCAGGAGGCAATAAAAAGATTACACTCAGAAACAGGAAAAAATCCAGGTCACCAAAAATGTTGATAAGACCAACTAATTCATATACAAAATATATCCATTTAAAAATACAAAAATAAGGGAAAACTCGAAGTTAAAGTATTCACAACTAGCAGGATGGCCCGGCATTGCCCGTGCTTGATTCAAAAATCGTATGACATACAGCAATCGCTATCACTTCACTTAAAATATTTTTGCCCTTCCTTGCCTTTTAAGGAGTGCCCTTTGCCGTGCTGATGTTGCTACATGCCTTACTTCTTGCCTATCTCACACTGCAAATTTTTACTAAGCTCTATACTAAACATTAAATCTGTTACAAAAAAAGAACTAAACAAAATGAACACAAAAACGATCAGCTTTAAAAAAGTACTAGTAACTGGAAAAACCGAATGAAAAAAGAATGTTAACAACAAATACTTTTTCACACCCAACCAAGTTCTGCAGAATCGGGATCAACGTTGTGTTTAAGCAAACAAATGAGACAATTGGAGTAAAGTGCCATGCAGATTTAAATTTTTCCCACTTGTGACGAATGCAGCTATTGATTCTTTTTGCATGCTAGCATGCTAGTTAACATTTGTGTCAGTCAACTGTTGGCTCTCACGCTGGCCAATAGAATCTTCCTGCCTATTCGTGGCAACCAGCTATTGGCTATTCACTCTGGCCAGTACAAAATGGCTGCAAACTACATGAAAACTGCCATAGAAGCATGAAAAAATTGATTATATCCACTATCGATGGGAGTTGGCAAATGCAAAGTCAGTCTTGGCCTTCCCGCTAACTTGGAGCATGTGCATGTAAATTTTGGTGCAAATCCGTCGAAAATTGTGGCTGTGCATTCATTACACCCTCACACACACACATCCTGCCTTTTATAGATAGAGATATGGCACAAGGCACAATTAGTTAAATGTTGTAATGGCTCTGTAAAGGACCTCTCAGTTCATAGGAGATTTGACGTAGGCAAATTTTTGGGGTTCTGGGGTGTAAAATTTGTTGTATGAATCTGCCTTGGATCTGTCACTTTAGATTTATGGCCTCTCACTGGACTGTCCATTTATATGACGTCTTGTGAAACTATCCTGCCATGTTCTGCCATTTTCTTTTCAACACTCTTCCCTCCCAACTTTTTATTCTCAATGGAGTCATAAAATTTGGCTCCAGCCAAAATTTTTAGGTGCTAGAAAAACTTGATTTCCCATTGGGCAATATATGTAAAATCCACCCCCACTTCCAAGTATTCAAAAAAAGTGGATTCACAAGATCTTGGTGCTTCTTCACTTGAACCTAAAAGCCCATAAAAAATACACAAAATTTAACTTTTTTATTTTTTATAACAAAATAAAATTTTTATAAAGGCGGTGGGGGGGGAGAGATTGAAAATTATAAACATCTCTACACGAAAAAAGACATACAAATATTATTTAGCTATCTGCCATGTTCAGCAATGATGCTAGCCCTAAATGGAATTAGGGATTTGGACAGTGATTAAGTTCTGGGTGCACAATCCAAACTCAGACCGTCTTTGCCCCACCAAAAATTCTCTGATGGCAGGAGAAAACTCATGGTGACCTTTGTCTCGAGCTGCAGAGAACTGCCAAAATTTCAATCTGTTTGAACTCCACTTGTACCTGTTCTCAACTACAAATTTGTGCTCAGAGTTTATTCTCCCTAGCTACCAATCATCTAAGGTTTATTTAAGGGTGGATGAATCTACTCATGGGATCAATGGCTATCTAGCATAGAATATAAGGACATGTGCGCATGTGTGCATATATAAACATGGTAACTAGGGTCTTCTTCCCCTAAGCTAAATTGTAGCCCCTAGAGCTATCCCACCAATCACTACCATATACAAATATATTCACACAAACATTCATACAAATGCATATACATAGATACATTGACCACAGAGCAGATATTGTTTCAAGAAATGGGTGACCTCTCACTGGGTTTGCACAAATCACATTATCTAGGAAAAATTCCATTCATGTAATCATTCTAAAAGCTCAATAAGTTGATGAAAGAATACAAAATTTTTTTTGTAGATCTTAGATACATTTTTTTTACCCAAAGATTTCTTAAGACATCACAAAATTTTTCTGCTGATCTGAAATTTACAAAACTAAATTCACTGGAATATAGAAACTACATTGCTTTTAATTCTGGTGATTTTCTTTCTTTCA